>PVJO010000227.1:164166-279724 GCA_004026905.1 Hystrix cristata
AAAAAAAAAAAAAAAAAAAAAAAAAAAAAAAAAAAAAAAAAAAAAAAAAAAAAAAAAAAAAAAAAAAAAAAAAAAAAAAAAAAAAAAAAAAAAAAAAAAAAAAAAAAAAAAAAAAAAAAAAAAAAAGAGGAAGAAAAGAAAAGAAAAGAAAAACAAAACCATGTACTGTACAGAATGAAAAAGATATGTTACCTGCTTTCAAATAAATTCATGGTCTGGTAGGAAGCAAGATACAGATATAAATGAAAAAAAACCAAGATACCTAAATTTCATGGATCACCTGGAAAAAGAAGAAAGAAATGTCCACCTGGCAATGACACAATGTTCTAACCAGGGTTCTTTCTACATATTCTCACACTGAAGCCTTGCAAAAACTTTGGAAGGTGGACTTAATATTCCCATTTTACATGTAAGAAAACTAAGGATGCAAGATATTCAGTTTCATTACTCTGAGTCAATGCTACAGTACAGAAACAGTTGCATTACACAGACCCAGAAGGTGTGATAATTTTACACCAACTTGGAATCCTTCCTGACACTGATTTGAATGGATATATGTGGGAGCAGGAACACAAACTACAGAGCAATGAATCTGTCCTCCTCATGTGTCCTACTTCTCTATTCCAACCCCTGAGGCACACAAGCATTTTCACCACAATCACATCCCATGCTCATGCCCTTCCACACTTAAAAACAAAATCTGCTTTAGCCTCCAATAATGTGGGAATTGATTACCCTGCCTCCAAGGGGCTAATGGGTTGCCCCCAGGAAGAAATACATGTATATCACTACAAAACTTCAGAGTAACAGTAACAAAATGGCTTCATCCAATGGCCTAATTTTAACAACGGAAATTTCAAGCATAAAAAGAGTGAATTACTTACAGTTCCTCCAGTCATATCTACTCTACTTTCAAATTTATAACACAAACCTTTATCAACGGATCAAGACAGACCAGACAAAGACATAAGATTTTGATAAAAAGATAAAGTGGGGCACAGTGGCACATGCTTTAATCCCAGCTACTTGGGAAGACGTGGCAGGAGGATTACAAATTCTAGCCTGGGCAACTTGACAAGACCCTGACTCAAAATTAAAAAAAAAAAAAAAGCAAAGGGTTGGGGAAGCCAAGCATGGTGGCACACCCTATACTCCCAGTGCTCTGGGAAGCTGAGGCAAGAAGATCACAATTTCAAGCCCATCCTGGGCAACTTAGTAATAATACCCTGTTCTCAATACCGTGTAATGTCCTGTTTAGGGGCTGGGGATGCAGTTCAGTGCAAAGACCTCGGTATGTTCCCCAGTACTACGGGTGCCAGGGAAGGCAGGGTTAGGGATGCAGCTTAGCAGTAGAGTACTAGCCTAGAGTGTGTGCGCGTGTGAGGCTCTGGGTTCACTGGCGGGGGGTGGGGGGGCTGTTCCCTTATTGTGGAATTTGAAAATGCTACACCACTTGCTTGTATCATTACCACTCTGACATCACAAAATTAACAAAGCAATAGCTTCTGATCCACCATTATCCATCATGAAGTCAAAATACTCGCACTGTCAAGCACAGCATGCAGATGACAGTGCCCCTTCAGAAACTGTCAAATGCAGCAAGTCTAGGAGAGACCATTCTAAATGACATTCATCTAGATCCTAAAAATCCCCAATGTGAATGCACCAGGAGCCCTCACTGTAGGAACAGACAGCATATACAAAAATGTGTACACTTCAAAAATTTCTGATGAAACCAAACACTTTATATACAGATGATTCATAGATCCAAATAGATCAGAAAAACTTCATTCACATAATCCTCTCTAGAGTAGTTTTCAGAATCTATCCTCTACTGAAAAATATCATGGTTTCTGAGAGACAATCTACCCTTTCAGGCTCTTTAATGCTATAAACACCACCAAATGATACTGGTTAATGAATGAATAAACCAAAATAAACAAAAGGCATCAAGGAGAGGTCAGGTATGGGGAAAAGATCCACATTCTGAAGAGCGATTTCCTGTTTCAAAGTAAATAGTTCTTTCTGAAAATCTTGACTGAGTCATCCTTTCCTGGTCATATCATTAGCTATAATAATAGTAAAAACTTAGTAAGCACTTACTCTGCCGCAGTCACTGTCTAAGCAGTTTACATGTGTTAACTCCTTAATCCTCTCCACACTGCTGTGCCCGCTGTTGTAATCCGTATTTTACGTGTCAGAGACCGAGTCCAGACCTGCTTAGTAACTTACCCATCATCATACACAGGGAAGGAGGCCTGTGACGCTTCAGCGAGGCCATGTGGCACCTGGACCCACTATGCCACCTCGGATAAAGAGTAACGTGGACAGCTTATTGCTAACCACCCGTGTTTTGTTTTCTTTTATGCTTTCAGCAAATGTCCACAACACACACTGAAGGGACCATATGGAAGGGTTAATGTTTTTAAAGCAGACTAAGGCAGGCATGCAGTCACCTACACCCTCCTCATACCAACAAAATGCAACTCTGAGGGTGACCAGCTTCTCCAGCTGGCTTGAGAATCTAATTCTCTGAATGTTTAAAGGACCTCTTTATCTCGGTATTAAGTTTCTCAAAAGATAATTTTAAGTCTTCTCAGTCCTTCCAACATTCTCCTTTGCACCCAACCTGACTGCTTCTAAGACTTCAACATTCTCGGTTTGGATTTCATTTGTTTTTCAGGGAAGTGTAATGACACAGAGGTTTCCTTGTTTTGCTCTGTTCCGGAACACCTGAGTCTGAGTGCTCAAACCTGTATTATCACCAGCTCAGCCCAAGGTCAAGGAGAGTTCTGGGGAGAGTGAACTACTGCTGCAGGCTGGTGATGGGAAAGGCAGGAAGTGTGAGAAGGACAAAACATAAGAGGAAGGTTAAAAAAAGAAAAAGAAAAAAAAAAAAAAAGCAATCAGGCAGGACAGAGAAAGAGTTGCCTGGAAGTACTGGGAAAACAGACTGAGGAACTAGAAGCACCTTGATAAAAAGAGACCCGATCTGGCATGAAGGACTTCAGAAAATGTAGGGTCATCTGCGTATCACGTGAATGGCAATAGAGAGAGGTGGCCAGGAGCATAAATAATGAAGTGTTTTACAGAGGTTTGAAATGATGCAATCAGATCAGCCAAGACAAGGCCAAGGAAGAATGGGTGAAGCTGAAACATACTGGGAAGGCAAGAAACAGACGTTCCCCTCCCTCATGAGGTAAAATGGACAGGAAAGACCATCAAAGATTCCTAATGCTTTCAGGCGGGGAAAAGGATGATATTGCTGCTCAAAATAAAGCACCAGAGAAGTCAGTTTGTCAAGGAAGTTCATAAATTTTAGTGTTAGAAACTATGGCATATGAGGTAAGGCCAAGGAACCCAGCAAAGAAAAAAAGAGTTAAGACGGGATTGGAAACAGGGCCTAATTAGTGAACAGAGATTCAGGACTTGTCTCTGAAAGCTGAAATCAGAGCACTAGATAAGCTGACTGACAGAGCAAATGGAGAACTACAAACACAAGTTAAAAATGAGGCAGCCAAAAAGACAAGATAAAGAAAACACAGTAAGGGAGAAATGAGCCTGGTGCAGGGCAGAACAGAGCAAAGCAGCAAGAAGATGAAGGGTCCCCAAGACCCAGAACCCAAGCCACTTCCAGCACGAGCAAGGTAAGACAGATACAGAAGAGTAAAGTCTTCTCTTAAAGAAATCCCTCAATACTGGGAAGACAACCAAGCAGCTCTCACAGAGGCCTAAGAAAGGCCCAAGGAAATCAAAGCCCTGGGGGACTGGAATAGCGCTAGCTGCAATTTGGTTTCCAAAACTGCAGAGAAAGAGTAGAAGGGGGAAAAGGACAAAATAAAAAAAGAATGAAGTCCATTCAAGGTTTTAGAAATTTAGAAGTTTTAACCCAGACATTTCATTTTAATATTAAATTTTAATTAGTTACCCCAAAAAGTCTGTTTGAAAAGCCAAGGTGAGGTCTGAGGTGTAGCTCAGAGATAGAGAACATGTTTAGCAGGTTCAAGCCCAGCGCATGCACATACACTACACACACATACAACTGAAAAAGAGAGAAAGAGAGAGAAAGGAGAAAAATTTAAAAGGTGGGGAGAGATGAGCAAAAGGTGAAAGGAAGGAGTTTGGATTTAATTCCAGAAGCAGTGAAAACCCATGCCAGTACTGAGGCCTGAGACGGAGACACAGTATAAGATTTGTATTGTTTAAAAGAGCATTCTGCTTCACTAGGAGTAGAATGAACAAAAAAAGAGGCAAGATAAGAAGCAGGCAAACCACTTAGGAGCCTACTATTACACAGGAGGCCACTGGTAAAAGTCACAAAAACTCAAGACAAACTGGATGTATTAGAGATGCACAATGGAAGCAGAAGCAATTACACTTGCTGATAGAAGCTATTCTGGGGACAAGGTATGGAGGAGGAAAGGGGCAACGGAAGGCATCAAAGGCTACTATGCTGGTCTGAGCAGCTGGATGAATAGAGTCATAAAGTAAAAGGAAAGAAAAAGGTTCGGGGAAATCAGGCGTTCCAGAGAAAATGTATTAAATTAGAGCTATTTGGGAGCCACATATGCGGAGATGCCCAATCAGCAATTCTATGTACATGTATAGCTTGAAGGTTGGAGGCAGAGATGGAAATGTGGGAGCCAACAGTACCTACAAACGGCCCCTGGGCAAGGTGATGGATGAGACCAACTGTGTGAGTGTGCAAAGAGCTGAGCCAAGGGAGCCCTGAAGCATCCACCACAAACTGGGAAGAGGAAGAAAAGCCAGCAGGGAATAAGAAACAGCCAGACCTGGCCAGGTGTGGCAGTGCACACCTGTAATCCCAGCACTCAGGAGGCTGAGGCAGGAGGCTCACTGCAAGTTCAAGGCCGGCCTGGGCTACATAGTGAGTTCAAGGCCAGCCTCAACTACATAGGGAGACCCTGGCTCAAAAACAAAACAAGAAACAGCTTGAGGTAAGACAGAACCCTAGGTAGTGTCACGGAAGAGTGTGTTTACACAACGTGGACAGGGGTCAAATGCTGCTCAGGTATTCACTGGATGGAGGTGGCCCTGACAAAACTGATTCCAATGAAGCAATGGTGACAACTACTCTGTGTCAAAGCCTGATTTCTACAAAGAAAGGTTCGGACTATAACAGCATGTCACTCCCATCTCTGCTGGGTAAAACCTTTGGGACAGATCAATGATTTGCCTCCAGGTTGGATGGCCTAGAGTTAGACCACCACCCAATCCAGGCATCAGAGGCCAAGAACACAGGGTACCATCAGAAGGAGGTCTGTAGGCATAAACGGTATCCTAAATCTGTCTCAAATACACTTTGCTAATATTTAAAATAAAGATCAGTGTACACTTTCACGGATCAAAGTCTAAGAAAGCTTATAAATTATAAGCAGTTTACTTTTTCTTCATTGGGGACAGGCATCTAGATGTTCAATATATCGCTGGTTCTTTGCCTCTTATAACTGGTTTACAAAAGTTATTTATAATCTTTCAACTCAAATAAGAAGTGATAGTCTTAAGAGGAAAACTACAACAGCAAAGAAAAAATGTTTATAGCCATAGGATCAAAAAAAGGATGCATTAAATGTTTAAAGAAAGAAAAACTACCTTAAAGTACTTCTTGAAATATTTATGATGTTATAAAATGAAAGAAAAGACACAGTTTTTAATAGCATGCATTCGTTCCTTATTAAAAGAGGAAAAGGTTTCCATACAAAACATTCAAGCCCTATAATTTTATCCCACAGGAAAGGCAGGCCAACAGGGAAAAAACAAACATCCAAAGGGAAGTTTAAAGTAGAAACTCAGATGAATGCTTAACTATAGCGTCATAGCAGGACTGCTATCATATACACGTCTATACATCCAGACTTAAATATATACATTCGCTAGTGCAATCAGTAGTCAAAAAACAGAACAGTATGACACCAAAATTTTATACTTGCCACCTAAGCAAACAAAAAATTAAAAGGGTGAACACAAACTGGAGCCATAACACTCCCCCAACAATCCTGTTGCATCTGAAAGTAGAAAGAATGCAAATTTACATTTGCATGGTATTCAAAAGTTTTGTAATCATTCTCAAAAATATATCATTTCAATGATCTTAACAACCCTGAAAACTAGGTAACCAACCCTGGTAAGGCTGGAGACTCATTTTCCAATCGAGGAACTTCAATTACACTAAACATGCATGATTTCTTAAAAATTACACACAATTTAAATAACAAAGACCACATTCGAGTACACCTCACTCCCTCCCTCTCTCTGAAGCACTAGGGATTGAAGCCAGGGTTTTGGGACTGAGCTGTATCTCCAGCCAATTTTTATTTTTTATTCTGAGACAGGGTCTCACTAAGTCACATAGGCTAGGCTTGAACTCGTGGTTGTCCTGCCTCAACATGTCACAGTGTGGGGATCACACAGGCCCAGCTACAAGTCTGTATCTTATAGGCTAAGTGACTACTGTTCCTTCCACTAGAGTTTATGTTAACATATCCCTTAATAATGGGGTTTCAAATCCCCACTGGAATGGGCTCAAATATCACACACCATACTCTGACTTCTCAACCAGACTCAACTATTCCAAAGCATCTGATACCCTACTACAGTGCTGTATTACTAGGAAGCCAAGTTTGACAGTTCATTCATTACGTTGCTATGTTCATCTTAATGGGCACACAGAATTCATTCTATACTGCTACAGTCACTGTGCTCCCATCTTTCTCAGAATTTCAAGTACTCAGGGGGATTTAGCTCAGTGATTAAAGTGCTCGCCTTACAAGCATAAAACCCTGAGTTTGATCCCCAGCACCAAAAAAGAAAAAGAAAAAAAAAAAAAAAAGAATTTCAAGTGCTTTCAAACCCATTAACAATTAGTAGTCATAAAATAATCTATGAAGTACTTATTCATGACACTCATGAAAATAAGATCATATATGCAACACAAATTTAAGTAAATAAGCTGTTTTACAACAATTGACCAGTGTCTTCTAATAGCTGAAAATTAAATGGACTGTAAAGTATTAGTCTATTTGTTTTATGACTTTGTTAGTACATGTGTATGTGCATACACGCACGCATACACACACACACACATGCTCAAATACATTTCCATCTTAAAATGGCTATTTACAAGAACTAAATCTTTTCCCCATTCCCGTTGAATTAATGGGCTGTTCTCAAAGGTACCCTATTATAAAGGCCACACTATCTCCTAAATCTGTGAATCACAGCTATAGAATATCAACACCTGCAGTATAATATACAGAATATTTCAGTTAAAAGCTAAGACAGCATACAACAACACTATTTCACATCTGCTTCAGCCAAACTTAACATACCATCTAAGCAAATGTAAACTGCAAAAATAATAGTAGCGAACATATACTGATTTTATAGAGAGTCAGGCAGTGTTCTATGTGATTATGACATTCTACAAATGGAGAAACCAAGACACACAGACATCAAGTTTTTCCCCAAGGTGACACTGGCAATTAAAGAAACCCAGCACCAGAGGCCCTGTTCTTTCTTCATCGTGTGCAGGTGAAATGGGCTACCTCAAGAAGAATACTTAGACCCGGGCCTGGCACATGATAAATACCCTGTGAAAGCTAGCAATATTCCCAGTACCATTCAAACTTCATGACTAGCATATAACATGAAGATACTGTGAAAAACAGAGAAAAGCAAAAACAGGCAGTGGAAAGAGAATAAATAAATAAACAGAATACTTCCAGAACAAAAATAAAAAGCTTTAGGAAAGAATGCCCAGAATTTTATTTTCGTCTTTGTGTCAAATGCCTTTTCTGTCACCTTCCTGCTGCATCTCTGAAGCAGGTGAAGGAGGAAGGCGAAGGAAAGCACCGGCAGAGAAGGAAGATGGGAAGGGCAGGGAAGAGGGAGTGAGGAAAAAGAGAAAGGGAAGTGAAACACACTGCTCTAAGACTTACCCACCAAGTAACGGTAAAGACTCGTTTCAAAGAAAGTGTAAACGTAAGGTAGATAAAAGGTTAAGAATGTCTTCTTTCTATAATATAGAATACTACTCAAAAAGCCCTTAATAAAAATGTACACCTGGGTACGAACCCCAAAATTCAGATAAGACGGATAGTAAATATCAAACAACATTGCTCTGAACCAAAACACAAGCAAACAAATCAATGATTCACCTTGGGGATCCTTCAAACATTCACTTCAGACAGTTTACCCATCTTAAATGGAGAAATAACAGTTTAAAAAAGACATGGCTTAGCTTCATTTAGTACTTGGTCATCCCATGCAGCTATTAATAAGAAAACCAACGGAGGAAAACTTGAGTAAGGTTCCTATGATGTGTGCAGGAGAATTGAGACTATTTTGAAATGACTTGCTACATATCCCATGTCAACTCCTGGTCCTGGGCAAGCAAATATTCAGCCTCTTCTTTTGAAACCTAGCGAGGTGAAGTTCAACAAAGAAACAGAATGGTTCAGGTCAACACAAATGCATACAATAGTCAGACACGTGTGGAGTAGAACCTGGGTTCCCTCAGTGACTAAAGGCTGCCTCAATTTACTCTTTCAAAGGAATTATACAACTTTCAGAGCAAGCCGTGGTGAGAAATAAAGAAAACAAAACATACAACACTTAGCAAGTAATAAGCATTCAGTTAATGGTATCTATTGGTATTAATGTTACTACAATCTCTTTTTAAGTGGCCCAGCAGGTGGTGGTTATTTTGATAATTATGAAAACAACCTTCTAGCTGGCAGATTGTATGTGTCTTCCTCAGGCAGCCAATACAAGGCCTAGCAAAGCAAATACTAGAAGTGAGCAAAGACAGGAAACAGCACAATAATTAATGGGACGATTAACACTCAACCCAGTTCTCTTCAATTCCTTTTACAAAGTACTTTGCAAAGTACACAGTAACGGTGTATGCCTTAGTTCACTGTTCTTTCAAACTCAATTTAGTGCACTGCAACACCATATTTAATGAAACAAAACAGAATATGCACATCCAACACAGTAAGTTCTGCTTCATTTAGCTTTTATATTGGTTACACATGCACTTTTGCATCAACATACGTACATGCATGTACCGGGGTCAAGAAGTAAAATATCTCAGCGACAGCAAGAAATCAGAAAATTATCACCCTAGGGTTTCCTGGAGAGTTTTACTTTTATGCGATCTTGCATTTTCCATAAAGGTAAAATGAAGTATATTCACTGAATGGGATCTGAGTTGTACATACATGTGTATCAAAAATCAAGAAGAAAAAGGCCTTTGCCAAAAAATAAGTTCCACCTATTGGTTAAGAAAAATACAATTATGATATTCACTTGAGGTCTATAACTTAAAACCTACATCCATAATTGTACCAAGGAAGTCACCCTACAAAATTCAGATGAAACTAAACTCTTTGACTTACGTGTTAGATCGCTTTCTGTCACTGTGACAAAATACTTGAGATCGTTAACCTGAGAGGAGGAAAGGTTTTTTGTCTCATGGGCTCCACGATTTCAGTCCGTGGTCAATTGGACCTGCTGCTTTGGGCCTGTGGCAGCACAAGATATCACACAGCAGGTGCCTCTGTCCATCTCACAGTGGGGCAGTGACACAAAGAGAGACAAGGGTGGAGCCAGGGCCCCAGTGTCTCCTTCAAGGGCACCCCCAAAACCTCACTTCTCCCACAAGACCCCGGTGTCCTAGCAGTTTCACTACCTCCCAGGAATGCCACGGGCCAGGGCCAGGTCTTCACACTAGGGCCTCTGGGAGCCTCCCTTCTAGGCTCAAACTACAACAGGGGAAGAGGGCCAGATTTTTCCCCTTCCATAAAAATTACCATGGTCTCATTGTCATTTCTGGGCATAATTCTTGTATAAATTACCATAAAATAATTGCAGCCTATCTCTGAAATTCTCCCTGGTGAAAGGGAAGTCTCAAAGCAAATCATGCTGTTGGGTGTTCAAGGAGACAAAGAGCAAAGCTCGTCCCTAAGCTCTCCAAAGAGAAAATCCAAGACTAGTTCCACGTTGTCAAGAAACCCAATTTTATTATAATTTATAGCATCTGGTAATTAAGTCAGCAAAAGAAAACACACTGCTTAACATCCTCTGTTAAACTAAAAAATGCAGCAGTGCACATAACCAGAACAGCAGGAAACACAGGGTGGCAAGAGCCAAGCTGGCAAGAGCAGCTGCCCTCAGACATCTGACCCGAGTCTCTCACACACATCACTACCAAGGAGGGTTGTTTTGTGTTCCCCCCCTGCCCAAAAATCAATGAGTGCCTTCATCACACATTTTTGTCGCTCTCTTTAATGCGTGGCTTAATAACTTTTGCTTTAATTTCTCACACTGTCACACCTTGAACAGCTTCAGACAGTTCCGCGGTAGACTCATAAGAGAAGGTACATGACGGGCACAGACTGTCCTAGTGTTACTGTGAAAACAGCAATGACCCCACAGACCTCCACACAGGTCTTCAGGGATTCCCCAAAGCACACCTGAGAACCACTGGCTCAGGGCATGGAATACACACTGAAAATCCACGAAAGTCCATTTCCTTGCTGGCATAATAGCACACTTCTTATCCCAGCACTCTGGGAGGCTGAGGCAGGACAATAACAAATTCAAGCCCAGGCTGGGAAACTCAGCAAGACCATGCCTCAAAATAAAACTTTTTTTAAAAAGATGTTTTTAAGGCCTGGAAATGTAGCTCAGTGTAAGATCCTCAGTACTGCAAAAAAAAAAAAAAAAAAAAGTAAGAAAAAAACCATAAAATAAAAATGTTTCTACTATATAACAAAAGTAGACTAAGTCACTTTTAACTTATCTCAATCCCAAACGCCTTGCACCTAAAGAATAACAACAGTCTGCTGTTCTGAGACTTCGTGATGTTAGAAGAAACCACTGAGATGACACTCTGGCTCTTGGAGATGAGCTGCATGCACACTCTCAGGCATGATTCGGGGGCTGGGTCCGCCTGGCCGCCCTGCCCAGCCCGTCTGTTCACGCCACACTATGCGAAAGGAGCCAGCTGACCTGCTGGCCACACGCAGAACAAACAGACCGAACACAAGGCAACTTCAGTTGTCTGTACAGAAAAGTAAGAAGTGTCTGCCCGTTTAGCTCAGTTCACATCATACCTAGCACCATACTGGCAGCAAACTAAAATTCTTTTTGACAAATCTTAAATGGAAAGGATAGTCTTGGTGCAAGGGAGAGCTTGAAAAGATTTTCCCTGAGCCATTAGCAAAAAAAAGTCTGGTGGGGAGGTGCAATACATACAGTCAAAGATTATCTGGTTGAACTACGTGATGCCTGACACTTTTACACACATGATTAAATATGGCACCGTTTCTCTTATATGAGAAGCCCAAAGCACAAAAAAATTAAACAGCAAAATAAAAGATAGGTAAGAGGAAACAGGGAAATCTTTTGCGAAAGGGAAGGGGATGAAGAGATGGAGGAAGGGGGAAGTGAAGAAAGGACAAATACGAAAAAAGAACTAAGATGTGTTATGTGCATGGTACCAACTCCCCACAAGGAATATAATCATTACCATAAATATATACCAAAACAAATTAAATTTTAAAAAAAAAAAGAACTACATGAAACTACCTGTATTACAGGTTTTAAAATGGTCAGGATTTGTCACTTTCATTTGTCTCAATTTAAGAGAATATCTTAACAGGCATGGTGCCCATGCCTGTACTGCAATCCCAGCACTGGGGAGGCTGAGACAGGAGGACTGCCATGAGTTCAAGGCCAGCATGGGATACAGGGTGAGTTCAAGAACAGCCTGAAGTACATAGTAAGACCCTGCCCCCCCAAAAAAAGGAAGAGAAAAAGAAAAAGAGAGAGGCAGAGAGAGAGAGAAACATTTTGTTAACAACACTATGACTAACAGTGTTAGTGATACCAAAGGACAAATGGCATGGTGGCACACGCGTGTAATTCCAGGACTCTGGAGGCTGAAGCGGGAAGATCACAAATTCAAACCCAGTCTGGGCAATTTAGCAACAAAGTGAGACCCTGTCTCAAAATTTAAAAAAGGTTGGTGATGTAGCTCGTTGAGGTTATGAGTTCAATCCCCAGTACCAATCAATCAGTCAATAAAGGACAAAGGTCCTTAATCTAGAATGGATGCTTTCCAGAGAGAAGCTCTGCTTTGTTTTTTTATGTAAATATTAAAATATGCAAAACCAGAAAACACCACATAAGAACTCCTTAGGTACCCATCACCTGGCTTCAGTAATTATCGATTTTTGCCGATTTGATGCCACAAGTATCTCTCAAGAAATCCATTTCCAAAGTCTGCCTCCCTGAAAGCGTGCCTGAGACTAAGCTGGGAGCCCTCCTTCTCCAGCTCCTCTTGCCACTTCCGAAGGTCACTGTCCACAGACCTTAGCACAGCTCACTTCTTTCCCTTTCCCCAAGGGCCAGCTGAGACACTGGTGCTGGTGTTTAGAAAACAAATGGCCAACAACTGGGAAAAATTCTTCCGCAGGAAACTAGTAGTTTCCCTGCTTTCACAACGTTTAAAGAGGGTCTAATGAGAAGTCACAAAAATAACCTTCTGTGATAAATTGATTTTTGACATACAACTCAGAAGACCGAGTGACACAGCAAGAACAGAATTCTTCCTGCCTTGTACCTCCATGAAGGTTCATCAGTGCTTTACCATGATAAAAGAAAGAAAGAGAAGAGAGGGGATGCTGAATCTTCATTCTAGCAATAACTAATATTCATCCAGGTACAAAGAGCTCATTAAAAAAAAAGCACACTCCTGTTCATCTCATTAAAGATACATTTCCAATAAATCCCTATTATCTATTTTTAACATGTATCAAAATGTGTAATACCTTTATATTGGTTTGAATGATGTGATAACGGTCATAAGTTTTACTTCTACACTGAAGTAACATACAGCCTTATGGTCATAAGATTTTTTTCATATTAAATTGATTTTTTATAAAGAAAAGCATGAAAGTAAGGCTTTTAAGCCTAAAAAAATTTTTTTTCCAGTAAACTTTCGCAAAGTGAACTCAAAATATAACTCCAACAAGAAATGGGCAAAGAAAAAAAAAAGAAATGGGCAAAGGACTTGTTCATTTTTTAAGATGATAGCAGTTAACAAATTACGGTCTGTTAATTCCATTAGACATGTAAGAGTAATAAAACAGTTTAATCCTTAAATATCAATTTTTATAACATACTGGAAATGACATGCTATGCAACTATCTAAACACTTAAGGAAAAAATTTTTAAATCAATACAAAAAAATATTGTGTTACAAAATTCTTCTAAGCATATACAAGCGAAAGTATCTAAAAACTGCTGTCATGAGACCTGTGTGATTTTGGACTCCATATCGATAGTATTCTAAAAGCACAAGTTTTGGGGAAATGTTTTCTCAGTAACTTAGTTGTTGAGTTTTGGCTTACAGAAGGAGGAAGGGTAATTGGAGTGGGCAAGCAAACAACTTTCAGCCAAGGACATCTGAAACTAATAGAGTACACACTAGACTTTTACAAAAGGGGGAATTTATCTGAATGCATAAAAATCCTCAAAGTAGTTAATTATATTTACTTCTAAGTCCCAAACAATGGCACAGGCAGTCACCCGCTAGGAAGCCTAACAGAATAAAATGCTTACCACCAGCTTAACTAACCCAGTGACTACTGTCGCTTGACCCCGGACACAGATAACAGATAAGAGTCAAAAAGAATATTACGCAGCATGCTAAAAAGGGACAAGGGCAATAAAAAAGGAAAAGCACAGGAAGGAAAGGGAGTGGGAAAGGGTCAAAATCTAAAAATAAAGTTCACAGAGTGTGGAGGAAACAGCCATTCGCCTACTAAGTATGACTTCAATGCAGACGGCACTATAGGAGTAAGGCTAGGGCGAGCGGGGGATGCAGCGGAGACACTGAGCTCTCCTTGAAGTGGAGGGGAAATCTGAGTGGCTGTTGAGAGAGCCAAAGAAGGGGGCCAGAAGCTCAGGAGGAAGAAGGGTTCTCCAGGTCAGGAGAGCAGCCCCACTAAGGGCAGTCACGGAAGACAGCCAGGCAAGCACTGTGCCAGCTTGTGAGCCCCAGGGGCCAGGTCAGAGGCAGAGAGACGGCGACAGGAAGAAACCAGAGCTCGGTGCAGTGCTGAGCAAAGGAGAGGACAAGAGCTCAGCGCCAGGAGAGGATGCTCAGGCCACAAATAGGAGGGCACCTGCCCTAAAAGCAGTGTCTTGGCTACTTTTCTTGTTGCCGAGACAAAATACCTGATATCCAAAGTTGAAGGAGGAAAGGTTTATTTGGCTCACAGTTTGTAGAGGGTTCAGCCCATAGTTCTCTGGCTCTAAGGCAGGGCGGCATGGCAGAGGGGCATCACAAAGGAGAAACAGTTCATGGTGGGCAGAGGGCAGCAAAGTAGAAAGCACCAAGGAGCAATTGACAAGCAGTAAGTGACAAATGGTGACTCGCTTTCTGTCCCTTATATTCCACCCAGGCTGGAGCAGCCTTAACCCTAGCATCACACCATGAATCAATCCCAGTATCACATCTTTGAATCCCAGCATCACACACTCTAGATCCGGCCACCTCCAAAAAGCCCCACTTATGACTACATGAGGCTTGGGGGGAGGGGGACACAACTAGGCACAAGCCATAACAATGAGGAACCCCAAAAGAACAGATCCTATAGAAATGAAGTGCATGCTAAATACTTGAAAGCACAAGTCTAGATTGAAGAAAGCTCAAGCCTGGAGATACAGATTTAAGAACCTAAGCAGGGAAGTCAAAGGCATTGGAATGGTTAATCCCCTCTACACTCTCACACACACACACACACACACTCTCACACATACACACACAAACATAAACACACAGAGTTATAGCAAGTGTAAAGAGCACCAAGGACTTCTAATCATTCCCTTTTGCAGAAAGAACTTGCCTACACTAACACTACTGTTCGATATATTTTCCATCTGTCTTAAGCATGCAGAGTCCAACACCCACAAATATGCAAAAGCAAAAGCCATCTTCTTAAGACGAGGCGATGACAAGAATGAAGCTATTAGAGATCATTTTCAGGACCACAAGAAACAAGAAGCCAAACCAAAGATACTTAGAACGTAGACAAAATATCACGAAGGCCAACAGAAGTTCTAAAGCCAGTATATTTTCTTTTTTAGGAGAGGTGCTGGGGATCAAACTCGGGGCCTTGTGCTTGCTAGGCAAGTGCTCTACCACTGAACTAAATCCCCAACCCGAAGCCAGTACATTTTCAAAGTCCTTCACAATTTTCTCAGGCTAATAAAAGATACCAAAAGGTTTAAAAACACCGTTTCGGCACCACAAAGTTCATTCTTTATGGCCTAATATTTCAGTCATCCACAATGTACACATGGAGGCCAGTAACTTGCTTTAAATTCACAGGAACCCTAAGCAGCGAGAAAGGGCCCACAGCGAACCCAGCACTCTGCCCACCTGCCTCAGAGGGGACACTCCTGACAACACACCTGAACCAAATGACAAGGCCACAGCTCTTCTGACTTCAAAAACAAAACACTTTCCCTGAAGAAATTATTATATCCACACTCAACAGTCACTTCTTCAAATAGTTTGTACACCTGCCTCCTTTTTACTAAAGTAAATGTTCTATCCAAATGAAGGATCAGTTTCTTTCATACAATTTTGGCCTGCTGTTTCTTGGACTCACAGAAGAACTGGCAACAAGATTAACAGTGAAATGTTAATGTCCTCTTCCACAGTTCTATGACTTTTTCCAAGTAGGGAAAAAAACGAAAACATCTACAGGTGTTCTCATTTCTAGCAAAACAGAAGAACTAATGTTATTGTCTATGTGGCTGTACAGACATTGCCCAGACGGAGATGGAGACTCCCGAGGCACACCCTCTAACAAGTTACCCTAATTACAGTGGCTTCCAACCCCGTGCTCCCCAGAGCCCCTCTTGTTAAAACATTTGTACCCGGAAGCAACTGTTTTTTTTCCTGATGCTTTCATGAATGGAAATGTGCACAAATGACAGGTTCTCTAACAAATCCCGCATGAAATACTGTCTCCTGGGATAAGTTATACATACACAGAGTCACACACACAGATCTATTACGTATATATGCCAAATACATCAGTATTCTTATTTTACAATGTCCACAAAATCACACACACTAGCTTCAAACCCCCACCACAAAGTCTTTTTCAACATCATTGTTACACCAGAATATAAAGCTGCAAAGCACAAAGATGACAGTAACTGACCAACCCTCCTCTCCTTGCATTTTGTACCCCAGTCCTGCTTCCTACTCCTCCTCCCCCACCATCCCATATAATCCTTAAACTTGGCCTGATGTGATTCTTCCTTACTTTGTTTGAGCTGCCAAGGACCTCGCTCCAACCTCTTTTAAAGCAGCACTTAATTTGACTGCATGATGCAATAACAGAAGCCCCCTTGGAACTGTATGATTTTATTTGTGTCTCTGTGTACCTTTGAGACTAACACATAATATGAACAGAATTGAGCTGTCTCAAACCCATGTTTCTGTAACAAATAACTTATTTTAAATACAACTACCCATACAATAGACACAACTGTACCCATGCCCCTTAACAACCATAGATCTTCTTTGAAAAATGCAAAGGAAGTTATCTGTCCAGAAAAGAACACAAAGCCAATGTCCTGCTATTTAATGAGTTGCCTCAGTATCTGTAATGTCATCAACTAAATATATCACTTAAAAGTGAAAATAAACATTAGATCCAGTTGCTAAGACACTGAAGACTATTGTAATATATCCCACTAGGAAACCAGATTTGGAATTAAAATGATCATCATTTCCCTGCCTCTTTTTCAAATTCCCCCAGTGTTTCTCCAGAGTTCCTAAATAGTTTTGCTAGTAATATCAACAGAAAGTTTGCTTCTTCCACTTAAGTCATTTGGAGAAGAATGTTAGAATCACTGAACAGCAGAAAGGAAGCTCACAATATAAGTGAGGATAAATACATGGGGTCAGTGCCAATGATGTGGACATTCTAAAATCAATTTGGTTTCTGGAAAGCAATTCAGAAACTACTGTACAAACCTGGAAAATATTTTAGTCTTTCTACTTCACAAGTTGGTCTTTCAGCTGTCAAAATATCTTTAAACTGAAGAAACTCAACTGTAAGCACTTGAGTGTCTCAAAGAATCCTTCCTATTATTTCTAAAACTCAACAACATTTAACTTCAGGATTCCATCCTCACCTTGGTCATCTCGACACAATGACTTTGTGTTAATTATTCCTTCAGGTTCCATATAAATACACCTTGCTCCGATTACTCCAAACACTACTCTATTATAGTAGTGTTTCATTAATTTCTTTTGTCTTCAAAATATTAAATGACATTAAATAAGATAATAAAAAGGGAAGCACATTTTAAATTACAAAATATTACATTTTCATTTTATTTCTACTTTTCAATCTCATTGTTTTGCTTCATTCCTTCCTTCCATCCCCATCTCAACCCTCACTTCTACTTGGGACCACTACTTCCAAATTCTATGAAACTAAAGGACCCTGTTTGCCACTTAGCAGGCATTTCATAGATATTTGGTGAATACTTTTAAGGAAGTCTCATAAGCTCTCTTCATTTCCTTACAAAACTTCCCTGAAAGGCTTTCATCAAAACTGTCATAGAACTTATGACCAAAAAGACCTAAAGAACCTAATCAACTCTAATTTCTGGTTTTATGGATGAAATAATGGAAACCCACAAATTTTAACTGACTTAACCAAAATCACACAGATGACTGACGACAGAACCAAAATTAGAATTCAGGTCTTCAAACCTTTTCGCTTTTTGTGTACTATTGGCGGTACTAGGTTTTCTTCAATTTAGCTTTTTTGTTTTTCTTTTATTTGGTGGGTTTACTTTCGATTATAAAAATATAAGCTCAGGCTGGGGCATTAGTTCAGTGATTAGAGTGCCTTCCTCACAAGCGCAAGGCCCCGAGTTCAAGCCCCAGCAGCAGCAAAAAAAAAACAAAAAACAAAAACAAAAAAAAAAACAAAAAAACAAAAAAACAAAGCTCATCACAAAACAGTTGGATAAAAAATGAGCATAGAAAAGTTGATTCATTGTTCAAATGTCACTACATCTCACACACCCTTACTCAATACAAACTATATTTGTCTCAAAAACTTAAATTCAAATCTAATTTAGTCTTATCGTCAATCTGTAAAGCCATTAATGAAAGCAGAGCTCATTTTCTTCTTCGTGGATTTACACAGTATCACACTCAATGTTGGCACCAAATACCAAAATTCTTAATTTTAGTGATCAACAGACTTCTTGATGACAATGACTTTTTTTTCCCAGAGTATGTTACAATTCAATTCAATAACAGTCATTTTCCTTTTCCCTCGGGGATGCTTTTCTCAGCTACACACCTGTTTTAAAAAAAAAAAAATGCCTCTCACTGAAAAATTGGCATATACACAGCTACAAACAAAATGACGCCCAGGTCAGTATGTGTTATCAATCGCAATGCTGAAACATGACACGTTTTGAGTATTTCAAAAAAAATAGTTGTGATTATCAAATACAAATATGTATTTTTTCCTTAAATCATATTGTCTTAGTATATGAGTACCTTTGTCTCAACATCCTATAATTCTTTCAGAGTGGAAACAGAACAAACAAGATTGTCCTATCCAACATGGCAGCCCACACCTAACTATGAGGTGTTCTGAGCTGCAATATGACTAGTTCTGAGGTGTGCTATAAAACTTACATACAAGATTTTAAAGACACAGCATTAAAAAAGGAATGTAAGAAAAAAATGACTCATTTTTATACAAGTTACACGTTGAAATGGTAACACTGTTGGCATTTCACAGTCACAGGTCCAGTGTTCAGACCTTGGATCATACACAAACACTATGCCATCTTACACACGGGCACTTGAGCACTGAGGATTCTGGTATCTGCGGAGAGAACCTGGCCCCCTCCAGATTCCAAGGAACTGTGTTTTAGATATACTGGATTAAAGTATATTATCAAAATTAATTTCATCTGCTTTTTCCTTATTTAATCTAGCTAGTAGAAAATTCAAAATTGCATACGTGGCTGGCATTTGTGGTTCACAACACATTTTCACTGAGAAGCACTAAACTAAGTCAATAAAAGACAAAGGGAACAACAAAAGACAACAAAAAAGAAAAGTGAAAACGTCCATCCTTCTAACCTGGAATAGCCTAGAAACTGTCTCTGGTTTTCAATAAGATAACCTACAACTTACTACCACTAAACAGGAATTATAAGTCTAGCTTAAGTACACAGCACATTGAAATTTTACGCCCTCACATACAATTCATGTTACTCTAAACCTAAATTGTCTTGGAAGAGGAAGAAAGAAGAATATGCTTTATTTCCTAATAGGACAGCTTCCTTCTTATTCCGAAGGAGACTAACTTCATGAGACTCTCTGGTCCAGGCAGCTACTCTTTCCAGTTAAGAACCCAAAAGTTCCTGTTTCTCTCCTACATAACAGCTACTAGAAAGACTTCCACTAAATAGGCAGAATTCCATGTTGCTATGGCCCTGGAGCCTCTTGTGAGGTCAAATATGTTTAAGTTAACCCCATGGAAAGAATCTGGCATTTTAAAAGGCTCTGATGACTCAAAACATTCTTTTGGACTCTCCCAGCATTTTCGCCAGAAAGGCACTCTGGACAGTCATACCACCTACGTTTCTCTTACGCTAGCCCAGGTCAAGTACAAACTTGAAATATGAAATAAGAGTGGTTACTTTGGGCTCTCCTTGATCAACAGTGTTTTGTTTCTGTCTTATGGGGTACACACTTTGGTTAGGGGTAGGGTTAAGGGGGTATTTGTTCAGTCTTGGTTGGGGGAGTTGGGTAAGGTATATTCTGCATTTGAAGGAAAAGGTATTAACTAGCCAAGTAATGACAGCCAACTCTTCCAGCTGCAAAATTACCAAAAGGCCTCAGCTGGGTCTTCAGGTGACTTCTATAGCCTCAGAGAAGCTCTGACTAACTCTACCTACCTAACTCTTTCTCTGAGCAAAATATTTAAAAAGCTAGAAACAGCAAGGTAACCAAAGGTATCCAGCTAACCTGGGAAACTTAGGTTAGCCAGCCACTCAGTACTACAAATCAGTCTGGTATACAGCCACAAGAAATGGAACACAACAGGTTTAAGTAAGGTAATTGAATAATTTAAAGGCAGAACACTGTAACCCCTTCATATTCGAGCAGGATGTTAGCTTTCTGCCACTATAACAAAGCCAGAGATAATCACCCCATGAAGAGCAAAGGCTCATTATGGCTCACAGTTTTGGAGGTTCCAGTCCAGGGCCAATGGGCCCCACTACTCTGGGCCAGTTCTGAGGCAGCACAGCACCAAGGGAGCACAGGTCAGAGGAAAGGCCCTCACTTCAGAGCAGAAGAGAGGAAGAAGGGACTGGGGTCCCACTGTCACCTTCGGGGCGTGTACCCAGTGACATAAAGACCGCTCACAAAGCCCTGCCTCCCAATAATGTCACTCTGGGGAATAGCCTTTAACACATGTGCCTTTAGCTTGGAACATTTAAGATCCAAACTACTGCACAGCAAAGAGTATCTCAATTCTGACACTACTGATATTTTGAACCAGACCGTGGGGGGGGGGGCAGCTGTTCTGTGAATTGTAGTCGTATTTGGTCGTAGCCCTGACTCTGTGCCATAGCAGCTCCCTATACACCCATCCCCTTGCCTCTGCCTGACCAGGTGTCATAACAAAAAAGCCCTCCAGACATTACCAAATGGCTCCTAGGGGACAAAAGCACCTCTAGTTCGAAAATGCTGTTATAGAGCAAAAAAGTACCTGAAAACAATTGCATCCAGAGTCAAATCAAAGATACCTTACTTTGTGTCCAAGGTAACAATCTGTACTCAAGCAGTTGGTCTAACACCATGCTAAGAAAGATTTCTGACAAAATTTCTGCTACTACCAAACACGAAGGATAACTGCACAGCAAGTACTCCAGGGATACTAACCAGGCAAGCTGCCGATGTCACAGGGTTCTTTAATTGAGTACAGGGGAAGTGATACTACCTGCCTCAGTAACTAATTAGGTTTGTAAACTTACTTTCTTTAAATCAGACTAACCAGGCTGGGGATTTAGCTCAGTGGTTAGGGTGCTTGCCTTGCAACCACAAGGTCCTGAGTTCAATCCCCAGCACCAAAAAAATAAAAAATAAAAACAGACTAACCAACAACGATAATCAACTATGCAGAAGAGAGAATGTTCCCACACCTAAAGTCAAGTTATTTGTGTGCATACATACACTATATACACTTTTGTTTTTGATACCAGAGTTGGAAATGAGCCCCCAGACCCAATTTGTTGGTGCAGATAATAAAGCACTCAGACATTAAGAAATCTCAAACAAGGCTGTTACTTTTGCAAAAGTGGCGCAAGCACACTCCAGCAATGAGGGAGCAGGCGAGCAGGACAAAGGAGAGTTCCCCCTTTTATCCCTAACTCAGGAGGAGCAGCTTACCTCCCTCCCATTGGCTGCTTTGGAGATTCACAATCTATCCCAATTGGCTAACTCAGATGGACAAGGGGAAGGGTTGCTGAGACAAAGGGAGAGCAGAGTGGAGAGGAGTGTGGAGAACAGAAAATCCTTGGCCCCTGATAAGCTATCTTTGGTTTGTAGCTGTGTTTGTAGCAGGATTCGAACTGAACAGGCATTTTTTGTAATTTAGTGTGTTCAGAGAGGGATGTCTAGGACGGGCTAGAGTCTAAAATGGAGTCACTCTCCATCTGTCTCTAGAAATGCCAGAACTTGCTGTTTCCCATACCATGGACTGAACCCAGAGTCTTCACACTTAGCTACATCCCCAGCCCATTTTTATTTTTTATTTTGAGACAGAGTCTTGCTAAATTACTAAATTGCCCACGTTGGGCTTGAACTTGCAATCCTCTTGCCTCAACTCCCAGAGTTTTGGAATTACAGGTATACACCACCACACCTAGCTAAAAATATAATTTTAAAATAAAAAATTAGATACTACTTTCTGATTCAGCCAAGTGGCAAAAGTTAACAGGCCTGAGAACCAGGCGTGGTGCACATGCCTGTAATCCCAGCACTCGGGTGGCTGGGGCAGAAGGATTGATCTCTGCAAGTTCAAGGTCAGCCTGAACTACATAGTGAAACATCTCAAAAAAACAAAACATTTTAAAAAAGGAAAAAGAAAAAGAAAAAAATCTGAAAAAATATATACTGTTTTCACTTTTTGACAAGCATATCTCTATTTTAAAGCTATTTATGATATTTTTCAAGACCCAAACATTATACCTGAAATGGCCTCTGTTTTTCAAATTTAAATCTTAAACTCTGTTCGGTAAGTGGCACTACTTTTAGAAATCAAGCGTTCTGGGCTATTCCACACCATATATATTGGAATGGAACAGTGTTCACAACTGATCCACCAACTTTACACTGACATGGTTGAGCCTGCAGGAGCAACCCCTTAAGGCATAATTCAATTTGCCAAATCAACCTCGAAGAGTTACAAAACACACCCAGCTGCCCTCTAAAACCACAGAGCTAAGAACAAATACAGAAAGAATCAGTTTAATTTAGTAGAATGTTTTTGTATTTAATAAACATTTGGTTTATAGCTTGATCTAGCAGAAGCCTACCAAATGAAGTCAAACTTAAATGATTCTAAAATTTCCTTTTCAATTTATTGATCTAAAATATCAAAATTGGGCTGAGATATAGTTCAAGTGGTAGAGCACTTGCCTTGCAACAGCAAGGCCCTGAGTTCAATGCCCAGGACCTAAATAAATATCAAAACTGATGTGCCTTTCATTCTCCCATATTTAATAAATCTTGAATGAATAATCAAAGAAGCCAAGTGTCTGGAAGACTGACAGAACTGACAATAAAAATTAAAGTCTCAACTCTAGATTTGGAATTAAAAAAAAGTACATGGATGCACCACAAAAAAAAAAGGCAGTTTTTATTTTTCTGCTTCTACACAGGCAGAAATACTTCAAAACATTAAAATGTCAGGCACTCACCATAATAGCAATGGCTTTTAAACCACCCCACACCCTCCCCTTCTCCCAGCCCTAGCCAGTTTAACTGCTATTAAATGGAACATTCTAAATGCTAAAAATAAACCATCTCTACCCTCTCCAGCTTAAATTTTCCCATTTTTCCATGACAATTTGACCTTTATTCAAGCAGTTATCATCACAAACACACAATACTCACTGGATACCACTTCTAAACATTTTATGTAAAAATCCATACTCATATTTCCTTTCCTTTGAAAGAATTTTGAAGGTTTTTAGCCACTAAGAACCCTAGTGCTAACATCTGCCTCCAAGGGATTTCACACAACATGGCTCCCCACCAAAAGACCACAGCCTTTTCTTCCTAACTAGGAGCACCATCTCTGGATTAACCACATTCATCCAATCCAAGGGGAACTAACAATACACAGGGCACATAACTTAAGTATAACACCCGAACCTATTCAAAGTTCATCCAAAACTGAAAAGGTACATTAATGATCAATGCACACTGACATGGACACGCTCCTGCGATGGCCAGAAGCACACCCAGGACAGTGGCATCCTAGCACCTAATTTCTCTATTGTCTAATATTTCTTTGGCTATCAACAAATCTCACTCTCTTACTCACTTAAAAGTAATACATTTGGCATTTGGTAAACTTTTGGCAATAAGTGAATTCAGTTTCTATAGCTATGTCTTATACCAAGCACGATGCCGACTGACTCAAAACTAACTAACCATCTTATCAGAACTGAAGTTTCCATCTTTTCTTTGTAACTGAGGTAGGTTAGGTAGGGCCAACCAAGTCTTGAGGACTTCTGTCAACGTTTTTATTGTCAACGGACTTCTGTCAATGTTTTTATCTTGGGCCTCTATACCTTAAATCTGTTTCTAAAAAAAGACAAATACTGCGATTCTGATTATGTGAAAAAGCAAAAGCTGGTGAAGTTCCACTTATAACATCTAATATATGCCTACTTCCAAACAAATGTATAGTATCAGGTGACTCCTTTGACCATTTCACTGACTCCTTGACATAGTTTTAGAAAAAAGTGGTTTAGGTTTCATGTATATGAACCTTTGGAAGATTTTAAGGTCTTCTTAGATCTTTACATCACAGTAATTCTATCATTAATATCATTAAAGAAAATTCAACAGAAGATTTTCATAAATAAAGTAAATGCTTTTAATTAAATCTATTACTCCCAAGCCCCTGTATAATTTGACAAACACTAGTACACTTAGACTCGAGGCCTATAATATATTTAGTATGCAGCTGGAGATCTGTTTGGAGATTGACCCCTTACCAAACCTTCACATACCTGTCCAGCTTCTGTCGCCCACAACTGGGAACTAATGTCAGGAAAAACAAAGTGTAAGCTGCCTAGTTAGAAACAAAGCAGCTCAAATAAATATTTAGAATCTTAAGTGAAAATTTATTGTGTGTCAGGCACCAATGTGTTTCCCCCATAAAACTACAATTCTGAATTTTACATCGAACACAGGAATTTACTTCATAGGTAATTTTTAAGAAATGCTAGTCAAAAAAAGGCCTCCGAATACAATGAAACATAGGACATGCCAACTCCCATTCCACCGCCAAAGAGTGAGCCAAAGAGGGAAGGGCAGTTAGTCCCCAGCTCCCCTGCTGAGCCACAGCATTTTTAACTAAAAACCTAAACCCAACTGTGAAGTTACCACAGGTCAGAGCTGCCTGAAAAAGAGAATGCACAGGGCAGAAATGTAAAAATGCAAATCACACAACAGCCACCTCACTATGAAACTAGATGGGCTATGGCAGTAGTGATAAGAATGAGAGGAGAAAAAAACAGCCCAAAAAAACCTGGGGTTGGGGATTTAGCTCAGTGGTAGAGCACTTGCCTAGCAAGCACAAGAGCCTCAGTGAGATCCCCAGCAGGCCCCCTATAAACAAAACTAGAATTCTATCGCCTTCTCTCACTTATACACAGGGAAGCGGAGGAGTGGCTGGCAGTATCTTGTTTGTTATAAGACATAAACCAATCAATTTCCCTTTGGATGGGCCCCGAGAGACCAACCTCAAGTCAATATTCGTGCAACTGGCTCAGTTTACAGATGCAGAAACGGGCCCAGGTCACGCAGCAGACTAGCAGCAAGTCCTGATCCCTGATTCCAGATCTCCAGATCTTCTCATTCCTAGTTCAGGGTCTCCAATTTTCTATAAAGCATTTTACAATCCCTCTCACATGTCCTACTACGAATTTGGATGAATGACTATTTTCAACAAATACTAGGAGGAGGCAGTGCTTGGACTCAAAACTGGGGCCTTGAGCATGCTTGGCACTGCCCAACCACTGAGCCACACCCCCGGCCCCATCTTCAACAGGTACTTCCCAGTTTCCTCTCTGTACCCTGCAGGTCACCTAAATTATGCCTCGGCAGTGTCCCCTCAATGGAGGTGAGTGACAGGTGTGTCTTGGGCACTGTGAATTTTTCTTCTAGGAACTCTCTTCCTTGATCTTGGAAGTCTATAAGAAATAAATGTGTTTTTTAAAAATTAGTTTCAAAAACAATTCTCCAGAAAATGAACTCATTTAATCAAAGTAAAATTCGGTTTTCAAAAACCAATGCCCTGGATTGACTTTGCCTTTAACTAAATCAGATGGATGCATCATTTTTCATTCAAATAAATACAGCAAGGTGCCAAACGAGGGTGCATAATTACACTGCCAACTGCTGCAGTTCTTTTCACCAGCTAAATCTTTATGACAGGATACTGTTTATAATGACTAAATTCTGAACACAATTTAGGGCACAGTACAGATCTGAATAATTTTTATATACGTTCTTGGAAGGTTAACAAGTAACAACACAGACATAATAAATACCAATAGGGAAGAACACAAAATTAATCAATTAGAAATATGACAGATCCTGGCAGAACGACACTTTAAGATTTACAGAGTATTTGCTGGGGCCAGAATCAGTATTAAGTGCTTTCCACGTTAACTCATTTGTTCTTACAAACCTCTATGAGCACACAATTATTATCGCCACTTTGCAAATTAGGAGACCCAGGCAGAGAGATAAAGTACATGACAAACGCACAGTCAGAACTGAAGGGGAGACAGCCAGAACCTAAACCCAGGTCCTGGAGCTCTATAGTCTCCACAGAACACGTACACAAGATAGAAAGATGGCGGAAATTGTACATGAAATGTTCTAAATAGATAAATCTGGAGAAACAGAAAGATTACTGGCTGCCTGGGTGTGAGGAGAAGGACAGAGAGGAATGGAGAGTAACAGCTACTGGTGGGTACAGAGTTTCTTTCTGAGGTGATAAAAACATTCTAAACTTAAGACTATGGTGATGGTTACACATCCCTGTGAATACACTAAAAACTAACAAACTGTACAGCTTCTGTGGGTGAGCTATACCATATATGGACTACATTTCAATAGGGCTATTCTTCAAAGGAGCAGTGAGACAGAGCCAAAACTGGACAATACGGACTAGAAAAACGGAGAAGATGGTTAAGTTAGTACTACAGGAAGCAGAATTCTCTATTTTTCCAACTTTAAATCTAAAATTATTAAAAAAAATAGAAACACCCAGAAGTAAAACTATTTTAAAATAAACGTTTTGGAGGGATTTTGTTTCTGTTTTTATTTTAAAGAAAACCATCAATGCAGCATGAAGTGGAGCCAGATTCAGAGGCAGGAGGTGTGGCCTTGCCCTCTAAAACCTGTAACTTCCCTCAGCTAAGCAACAAGTGGAATACTCACCCTTTTTACTCCCTGGCTTGGGTGAGAACCCAGGGGAAGGGGAATATAACAAATGTGAAACACAGAATTAGTAAATTGCTAATACTCACCAATGTTCACTGTGTACCATACTATCCTTAGCACTACTTATTTACTAGATCGCTTAATTCTTAAAATAATCCAGCAAGATAAATCCAACTACCGTTACCCCGTCTCGGAGAAGCAGAAACTCACATACTAGCCAAAAAGGTGCATGTTGGGCCGAGGCTTGAACTTAATAGGGCCCTAGCACCCATGATCTTAACCCATTTGGATCCTGCCTCTGTGTTAGTCAGAGTTCACTAGAGCAACAGCTTTAATATCACTCATATACATGAATGACACACAAGGCTGGCTAACAGCAGCCGCCCGCACATCAAGTGTGGAAGACTGCAAAGGGGCGAAAGGCTCTACACTGGATGGTGAAGAGTCTGGGCTGGAAGGAGTAACAAAGACTGGAGCTCTTCTGAGGAAACCGAAGCAGCACTTCCTTCTGTCCAGGGAACAAGCCAACTGGTGAGTCTTCTCGGTCTTCAGTAAACCTGTTCATACCCAGAACCATCCAAACCCGGCAAATAACTCATTCGAGCTGATACAACAGTTAACTATCACAGCCTCTGAAGCAAAATGATTAACATTTTTGAGCGCCATTCACTCAACTCAATCACCTAGGCCCCACACAAGTAAATCAGATGTGATTGTAGCCCACAGGAAGCTGACGGTGCAGGGGAACCAGGCCAGTAAACCTCAGAAGCCGCTGCCAGAAGAGTGCTAATAAAGTCCTGGGATGCTGCAACTTCCTACAGGCGACCTCTGAGCTGTACCTTCTCAGATCAGTAAGAGTTCACCAAGAGTATCGGAGGAGGAAGAAGGGTGACAGAAGGAGTGACCAACAAGCAAGAACAACAGGCAGCAGAGAGAACTCCAGGACACAGAAAAAATGAATTTACTGAACAGGAAAAGGAATACCTTCTCCGCTGAAACAGGAGGGAACCGCAGACCAAGGCCATTCACACCTACTGGTCATCACAAAGAAGAAGGTTCAGGGCCTGGCATAGGAGAAACAGGACTGAAATGGGCGGGACCATCATATTAATCTTGTGTTTGTTCTGTGATTCCATTCTTATGAATAAGCTGTGACTCAAAGGAGTTAAGGTCTTCCTGAAGGTCACACACAGGGCGCGAAAGCAGCAAATCTCCAAGCCCTGTTGCTCTTCTAATGCCATACTCCTTTTATGAAATGAGATCAGTTTGTATACTGACACTAAACATTCCTTAAGATAATATTTGATCAACAGGACTTCAATTTTAATGATTCTTAAAACACTACTTGTTGCATGCTTATAAAAATATAATGGAAATGAAACACTATAGAAAAAGAACCCTGAAACTTAAAGAACATTCAATAAATGTAAGAGTTCCTGGCAAATTTTATATCATTTCTATTAACACAGTTCTACTCTTACAAGTAAAAAAAAATAATACCACAATATTTTCCATTATATGAAATAAAACACAAAAAGCAACTAAGTCGCATATAGTTATTAGATATTATGAAGAACAAAGAAAATCTAAAATTATTCCTACTTTCAAGGCATCTAAAATCTTACTGAGAGAACTGGATTCCTTTTTACATTGAAAGATAAAGGAGCTGGGCATGGTGGCACATGCTTGTAATCCCAACACTCAGGAGGCTGAGGCAGGAGGATTGCAGTTGGAGGCAAGCCTGAACTATACAGCAAGATCCTATCTCAAAAAAAAAAAAAAGACAGAAGAAGGAAGAGAGGGTGGTAGTAGATGACTTCTGTCCCAACTAATTAGGAGACTTTAAGCAAGAGGATCACTTGAGACCAGGAGTGCATCCCAGCCTGGGCAACATAACAAGACCCTGTCTCATAATTAAATGGACAGAGAACTATATACACCATGCAGTCAGTGTACAACCTTCGAAGCTGTATATCAGAGCCCTGAAAGACAAAACTACTAAGGCAGGACAGTATATGAGAGTGATCCAATGAAATACCACCATAAATAAAAAACTATACATTAAATACCTATAAGAACCACACAGGGAAGCTGGAAGTTTAGAAGAAAGCACCATCAGGGTGAGCTAGCCTAGACAGACAAAGGTCCCTAGGAAGCCCACCTCTTGAGCTGAACTCCTATGCAGACAGAAAAGGACTTGGATCTTGGAAGAAATGAGTAGAGCTACGCACTTAAGTCATCAGAGGACAAGGGGTCCAGCACTGCAGGGTGGCCCAGACCAGCGGGCCCAGGTGGACGTAGGGAAGAGCACTGTGACTCAGCCTTCGAACCACCTGGCCTGCACATCCCAAAGTGAGACCCATGAACCAGAACCAGATGAGGCGTGCAGAGGAGAAGCAACACCCGAACCAACTCCTCAGGTGACTCAAAGGCAATGTGGAGTTTGAAAACAGCGTTCACCACAGCAAGGAGGTGGCTGAGGAAAATCACAAGGACAGAAACAGTGCACTTAAGTCACAGGCTAATATTGCACAGAAGACATTGTTTCAAAAGAATGTGCTACTACTTCCTACAATTATCCTTCCCCAGAGCATCTGAACACTTTTTCACATTTGAAAAGCACAAATAGTCCATCTCCTCTTAGGCATAATGAAACTATGAGAACTGCAACAGGGCCTTGAAAGCTCTTATTTTATGGTATTTAGGTGGTCAGAAGTGAGAGAAAAATCCATATAAACTCAAAACACCCCTTCCTATGCCCCTCCAAATGTGCTTTACTAAGAAAAGCCTGGTTTTAAGAGCAAAGGAAGACAAAACGGAAAAACTCTGTGAAGTTCTGAGTAAGCACAAGTTTTAAAATCACATGCCAGTGTCCAGTGAGTCCCAAATCAGAAGACACACATTCACAAATGAAATCTCTGTAAAGAGCCGGGGAATATTAAGAGCTCTGAGTAACTCCCAGCTACTTCCCAAGTTCCCTTCCAAAAGAAGAAGCAGGCAGAGGTACAGATTATTCCTACATGATACCTGAGTAGCCCCTCACATCTAAGACCTGGACATATTGTGTGGATTATAAATTGCAAAGTTCTGATTTCTCCAAATACCCTTTACATTTTCTTGGCAAATAGTTATTCTTGGCAATCAAAACACTTCCATCCAAGGGTTGGGGACTTAGCTCAGTGGTAGAGCACTTGCCTAGCAAGCGAAGGCCCTCAGTTCGATCCCCAGCACCCCCCAAAGAAAGAAAAATCTTCCTTCCAAGGAGTCGATCAAGCAACTGTTGAGAACTATTTACTCAGCATGTTGGGGTAAAAAAAACTTGCTAATAGTCTAATTGAGAAGGGAAAACCAATACCCATGAAAAGCAACAACTGGAAGAATTCAAGTGCTGTACCCGTTTTAGTCACGCCCCTTCTGATTCTTAGCACAATGTTCTCCAAAATAGCTAGGGATTAAAAAGCAGTGAGAAAACACAGGCAACAGAAGAAAAAAGTTAAATAAATGGGACATCAAGAAAAGACAATCCACTGTACAAGAGAAAATGGTTGCAAATCATATTTCTGATTAGGAACTTGTATCCAGAATATACAGAAAATTCTTATCCCTCAGTAATAAAATAGCCCAAAAGTAAGCAAAGAATTTTGAACAGACATTTCTCCAAAGATATACAAACAGCCAAGAAGCACATAAAAGATGCTCCACATTATCAGGGAAATGCAAACCATACCCACTACAATGGCCATAATCAAAAAGAAAACAAGTACTGGTGAGCATGCAAAGGAAACAGAATCCTCGCTCATGAAGAGTGCCAACACCTAAGGGCATAGTAGCATGGGAAACAGTTTAGCAACTCCTCAAAAGGTTAAAGGAGCTACCATATGACCCAGCAATTCCACTCCTACCTGTTGACCCCCAAAGTGAAACTGTGTCCATGGATCTTTACAGGAAAGTTCAAGACAACATTATTCGTAATAGCCAAGAAATGGAAACAACCCAAATGTTCATCAACCCATAAAGAGAAACAAAATGTGGTTCAACAGAACACTACTCAATCATAAAAAGGAATGAAGAACTGATACACAGGGGAACCTTGAAAACATTACGCTAAGTGAGAAAAACCAGTCACAAAAGACCGCACTGGACATTCTGCTTCTATGAAATGTCCAGAAAAGCCAACTTACACAAAGTAGATCAGTGGAGGCCTAGGGCTCCACAATTGGACAGTGGCAATGACTGCACAACCCTGTAAATACACTGAACACGAACTCTGTACAACTCAATACAAAGGCAGTTTTAAAAGGGTGGGGGGGATTTAAGGCCAGAGGAAGAGAAAAACCTGGGGAGATGGTGGGGTGGGGGCGCATTCATCAAGAGTCTCCTCAGAAACTCCTGGGCACTAATGAGATGGTGAAGAGAAAATCTCAATAGCTCAACTAAGCAGGACTAAGGATGGGCTTCCAAGCCCCACCACCACCAGACGCCTTACAGAAGGACCTGGGGCCCAAAAGGCCTGGAAGAAACATCAAGGGGCACTCTCTACCTGCTCACTGAAAGCATGAAGCCTCTCTTACAGACTCCCCTTTCCAGGCATCCAACCATCCTATTTGCTCATTATTTGTGGATAAACACTCCAATGCTTCCTGGAACTATTAACTAAAAAAAAAAAAAAAAAAATCAATGTTTACAATGAAAAATAAAATAAAATAAAACTACGCATTGAGCATGCCTAATCTGAAAAACCCAAAAAACTGTCTGAGTGCCAACATGATGCCATACATGGAAAATTCCACGTCTGAACTCAAGTGATGAGCTCCAGTCAAACGTACACACTCGTCAGACACGGTGCTTAGCCTGTAATCACAGCACAGGGGAGCCTGGAGGAGGAGGATCAGCATGCATTCAAGGCCAGCCTGAACTATACAGTGAGACCTTGTCCCAAACACCCTCCCAACAAAAGCACACAATACCAAAAAAATTTAAATAAAAACAAATAATTGTAGAGGTTACTTTTTATTTGTATAAAGCATATATGAAACATAAATTAATTTCACCTTCACATTTGGGTCCCCTTCCCAAGATCTATCTGTATCTCTCCCTGTCTCACTCCCTCTCTCCTTGACTCCCTCCCTCTCTTTTGGTAGTACTGGAGATTGCACTTGATCTTAGCCAAAAGACCAAGAAGCAATTAATACTGGAGACTGAATCCAGGGGCTTCCCACTGACCTACATTCTCGGGCTTTTTTCAATTTTTTTAAAGTTTTGAGACAGAGTCTCTTTAAGTTTCTAAATTGCCCAGGCAAGACTCCAACTTGGAATCCTCCTGTTCTTGCACCCTTGAGTCCTGCGACTACAGGTATATGCCACCTTGCTCAGCTGAAGAATCTCATTATGTAGATGTAAATATTCCAAAATCTGAAGAAATCTGAAGTACACAACACATCTAGCACCAAGCATTTCAGATGAAGGATACTCAATCTGTAATATAATATGAAATACAAAGATCTGTGAATTTTAAAATCAAAACAGGACTTAGTGAAACTGCAGGATTACAGCAAGGCTAATTTCTCTTATGCCCCTGAGCATCTGTTGGGTAAACCTGAGCAGCGCCCCCAAAAAGGGATCTAGGGTAAACTGCTCCCCATTGTGGGGAGGGACCTGGCTGGAGTGGCTCTGAGCCCACAAACCACATATGTGTGTACGCACACCAGCACGCCCTTGCCACCGCTTCAGCTCCAGGCCCACATTACACGATGTGTTTTTCCCTGCCTGCACACTTCACACACCACTGTGTACACATGAGATGCCGTTCCGCTCCTCCCTCCAGAGCACTGCATTCACCATTCCCACCGGCTGTGGTCCTCCTGGCTGCGGTCCTCGTGAATGCGAGGTGGAGCCCTCCCTCTGCCAGTTACCCTTCATCGGGCCCCTCCAAATTAACTGGGTGTATCCCACAGTCACATAGCAACTAGAATGTCCCACAAGACCATGCTCTCTTGGTGGCCAATCTCCTGGTTGGTCTATTTGCTTGTTGGTTTCTTTGTTTGGTTAGGTGATACTGGAGATTAAACCCAAAAGGGCAGCCAAGCTAAACCCCCAATCCTTTCTTTTTTGGGGGGAGGTGTTTCATTAAGTTGCCCAGGCTGATCTTGAACTTGCAATCTTCTTCTGTCAGACTCCTGAATAGTGGAGTTACAGGCATGTCAGCCATCTTCTTGCGAAAACTATGCCTCTGCTAAATATTAGCTAACATTTTCTGAACACTTACAATGTGCCTGGTATAGCAACACATCCATTATATGTACCACTTCATCTAACCCTTACAACAACCCTAAAACATAAGCCCTCTCAATACCCCCTTTTTTACCAACAGGGAAACTAAGACACAGAGACATAACTTATCTAAGATCACCAATAGTAAATGGCAAAACTGGACTGAAACCCAGTGTATCTGCCCCAAAAGTGTATGTTCTTAGTCCTCTCCTTTCTGGTAGTAGGAAGCGCGAGTCCAGAACAGCCCTAGAATCCCTTCAGTCATTATCAGCACCCTCTTTCCACTCTTACTCTGCTTCGCAGCTAACTCAACGAGCTTCAGACAACAAGATGTAGTAGGCACCTATCCTGTGGATGGAGACTCACCCCATGAGGTTACCAAACGGCCAGGAAAGGAAGCCAGGGCAGTGAAACCATGTCTCAGCTCTCCCACTCTGAAATTTACATTTTAGACTCCAAGAATGTGACTCCAATTCAAGGACAAGTTAAACTGCACCTGCACGTTTTCAGGTACTTACAAATTAGAAGAATACGAAAATCACTAAATTTTTCAAATAAAGCATTTGAAGAAATTAGACTCCTCAGTTTTTATAGACTAGTCTTCAAATTCTGCAGCAAGTAACTCTTACAGATTAAATCCTTAGATCATTCTGTTCTGAACTGTAAATATTTCCATTACTACTGCATATGTGGCTCATTATGACTGTTATATCTTAGTCTATCACAGGCACTACAATTTTTTAAATCCTATTATTGCCTTTATTTTTAAACATTTTGTGATTCAGATTATTTCATAAAGCCAAGCTGCCCCTCCTCCTACTCATTCCCACCCCATCTCATTATTCCAAATAAGAGGTTTGCCTGCATGTTACAAACACACACCCACAAATGGTAAACTCCTGGGGGCTAACAGAATTCCAACTCCAAGTCCAAGAATCAGCAATGGCAAAGCCATATGAGATAAATTACACTTGAAGGACAACTCCACACCTAGGTTAACTGAAGTCCAGAGAAAGTCTAGACCAGTAGAACATAACCAACGGGGTAGGCAGGCCTGAATAAGAGACTTGGGGGCTTGCAGGAACTTCAAGAGTGCAAGAAGGTATCAACATAAGTACCTGAGCCTTCATGTCTAGTGTCTGTTCCATATGCCAACCACATTCAAATTCATATATGCATATATTCATGCATGAATACAAACCAGAAGCACATATAACCATTACATTCCTAAACCTACTAAAATAGGTATTTATAAAGAAAAATGGTGAAAAAGTCATCAAACTAAAATTCTGTGAGAAGGAACAGGATAAACGCTTTATTAAATGTCAGTCTATCTGAGCATCAGGCAAGGGGAAATAAGTGCCTCTGGCCCAGCAATGAGGAGACACAGACCTCACTCAGCTGTAGCGAAGAGCTACCTCCAAGGCCAGGCAATAAACGTTACTGGGCAGTCAGCCCACTGGGCCCATATCCTGAGCCAGGCACTGTTCTAGGCACTAGGGATAAACAGCGAGCAAAACACTCAAAATGGTTGCCATTATGGAGCTTGTTATGGCTTCTGTCTAATGTCTCCCCAAAGCCTCATGTTGTCATAGGTGGAGCTTTTCAGAGGTGGATGGATCTATGTAGGGTGTGTGCTGCTGGGATCAAAGATGTGATGCTGGGATTCATGGTACAGCACCAGGATTAAAACTGCCCCTCCCTCGGTGTGAGTGCTACCCAGCTGAAGGGTGAGAAACCTGGATAAAATAAAAGGGTCAGAAAGAGGGTTGCTTCTTGTTGCTTGCTGCTTCATTCCTTCTGCTTTCTGCCCACCATGAACTGTTTCTCCTCTGTGAATCCAACTATGAACTGGAAACTACAAACTGTAGAGCTAAATAATAATCCTTTCTTCCTTTAACTTTGGGTGTCAGATAGTTTGTCTCAGGAACAAGAAAAGTAACTAAGACAGAGTTTACTGGAAGAAACAAAAAATAAATAAATGTCAGTTGGCTTTAAGTGCTATGGAATTAAATAAAGTAAGCCAGAGACTGGTAGGAAAGAACACTGTTTTATGTAGGGCTATCAGTGAAGCCTCTCTGGAAAAGGTGACATAAATAGAGCCTGAAAAGAACTGAAGGAGGGAGTCATGCTTGGTATCCGACAAAGAAAGCACAGGTGCAAAGCCCCGAGAGAGGCATAACTTGGCAGTGTGTAGAAACAGCACAAGAGAGGCAGGACCTGGAAGTGTGCTTAGAAGGCAATGAGTGGGGAGGCCAGGAAAACAGGAGGAGGCCAAAGATGAGGGCATCATGCAAAGTCCTATAGCCTTAGTAGGGAAATTAAAAATTTATTTTGAATAAGATGAGACAGCAATGGAAGATTTTGAAAAAAGGGGTGATGTGATCTAAATCCCACCTTTAAGTTTACTCTGGTTGCTATGTGGAACACAGAGGCAAGGTAGAAGGAGGGAACCTGTTAGGAGGCAAAAGATGACAGTGGTTGAGAAAGAGGTGGCAGAGAGGGAAGTGAGAAGTGGCTGCATTCTAGATAGATTTCCAAATAGAGACAATATCTACTGAAACCATGAAGCCTCAAGAACATCGATGGCAGAGTGCAAACATGGCCACAGATTCTCTCCCTCTTTGTATTCCTACCACTATAGTATAATTTTAGAGCTCCTCTCACAAAGAGGTAGTCTTTCCTCCCTCGGGATTTCAACTGGCCCATAGCTTGCTCTAACCAATGGGACGATAGCAAACATGAGCGAGCAGAGGTTTGAAAAGTACTGTAAGCACATGTACTTCCCCTCTCGCTGCTCTAGAGAAGGGCACAGCAACCACGCGGGGAAGCCCAGGCTAGGCTGCTGGGTAACAAGACTCACACAGCACTGGCATGCCTGCAGCCCCAAACCACCCCACACTCAAGGGAGACCAACAACAGCTGGCAGGCGGCAGGTGAGTGAGTGAGCGCAGGGAAGACAAGAGCCATCATGCAGCTGAGCCCTGCCCCAGTTGCCAAACCACACGACAGTGAGCTAAATACACGGCTGTTGTCTTAACGCTGCCAGGTTTTGGAGGGGTTGTTCACAGCAAAAGCTGATCCAGTGCCTCAATATTCCCCCAATTGAAGGGTTTCTCCAATGGCATTACAAAAATTTGGAACCTGAAGTGAAGTGACACAGAATGGGCAGTGCTGATGTGCTGATTAGAAAAGGAAAGGGCATAATTCACCAATTACTGTGTAGCTCATTAAAGTATAGTAGGACAGCCAGAAAGCTAAGTCCTTTGTGCCTTAGTCAGCAAGAATCTCAGAAAACAGTGAGAATAAAAAACTTCATACCGATATAATTTACCTTCTCAATGTTCCACATACCATTTCCAAAAACTACTAAGTACTTTACCTTCCTGCTGAATATCAAAAATAAGCCTTTTCCAATATGATCTGGATCAATGAATAAGCTCCTTCCTCATAAAAACCAATTATAATGAGGCGATCACAAGTTTTACTTCTTTCCTTAGCTGACAGAGACAGGTACATAGGTGGATTATGGGTGGACGGAAAATGGAAGGGTAAAAGGACCAACATACATACTGTATATCATGCTTTGAGTATTAGCACTTATACTGCACTGAAAGACTGCTGCAGGTATTTCCTCACATTGTAACTGACAGTACAGACACTTGATCTAATGATCGCCAGTGGAGATCAGAGGTACAGGCATGCCTAGCATGCACAAGGCTCTGGGTTCAATCTCCACCCCCAAAAAGAAAAAAATAATAATGATCACCAATGTCTCATTAAGTAGCCAGACCTAGCACATGACTACCCTCCTGTTTTCTAATTAATATTTATATGTCAAGATAGAAAATGAAACCCTCTATTCCTATCCCCCAAGGATGAGCATTACTAACAGTTTCCTTGAATGTCCTTCCACACCATTTCTCTTTCAAAGTTGAAATTGTCAGATGCAATTTTTCAAACTAAAATGTAATTCTGGAGCTGGGGATGTAGCTCAATGTTACTGTGCTTGCCTAGCATGCATGAGCCCTGGATTTGATTCCCAGCACCACAAAAATACATAAAATACATACAATTCTTCCACGCTATTCCTATGAATAAAGTAGAATCCTCCCAATATATGTGTTCCAATATCAGAGCTTTCCAAACACTGCAATAATCTAACACCAGTGTTAACATCCCCAATTTAAAACACCAGTATTAAAATGGCTTCAGCCCATCCATTATCACAAAAAAGAAGCCAACAGCAGTGAGGAACCCTAACAGCAGAGAGGACCCCTCGCTCCCTCACAAAACAAAGAGCTGACAAAAAAGAAAACCTAACTATCTAATGGCTGGGGGCAAATTACCTTTTTTGGAACTGAAACAAACTGTTTGGATAGTTAAATGAAAGCACTCACCCAAGTTTATGGACCTCGTTTATATTTGACATGTGGAAATTAGTTTCCAGGAAGAAAAAAAATTCCTGGAGACAGATCCTGATTACCTCTCTTCCTGAGGACACATTCACCAAAGAAAGGCCTCTCGGGCCACGCGCGGGTCTGCTCAGAATAACACTGCGTGGCTTTCAAGAACGAAGGACCAGGGGAGACTTGAGCCTGGAAAATAAAGTGTCTTGCAAAACAAAATCTCCCCCAATATTATACAATCTCTCAAAACTATGAACTGCGAAGTGTGCTTTACGTGTTGCTTAAAAATTCAGAAAAATCCCATCAAATCCTTCCACTTGTAAATGATACACACGAGTGAAGGGACAAAAGCATGGATTGTCTAAAATTCACTCCTTCCTGCGGAGTAAAAATGCTAATGATTGTGGGGGTTGGGAGGTAGGGGAGAGAGGAACAGGGCAAAGAGCAAACAGACTTTTTAATTACACCTGTCTAAAGCTAGAATTAAAAGAAGCTTTTTAAATTTCCTGAACACACATCAAACAAACAGTAAAGACAGACTGAATGTTCATCCGAGAGGAAAGAAACTACACAGAAGGCCAGGGTGGGAATTTTTATAGTGCTTAATCTTTCACTAAACCACGAAGAGCCAAACTGGTGCATCTACACTGACAGAAATCCATATAAGGCAAGAGGGGCCAGAGTGAGGGAAGGGAAAGGACTGGAATCCCGCACTCACCCCTGTAATTCACTCTTCCAGCCACAGGCCCAGAAGTCCACCACAGGAGACCAGAGGAAGCCAGCACTCTCCAGGTCCAGGGTTGGCCCGTGCGCCCTCTGGCACACTTAGAGAGGAGCTGCGAAATGCCAGCAATTCTTGTGGACAGCAAAGCTCTGCCCTGATTAAGCCCAGGATGTGTTGGTTTTACTGTCAAGGATTCACTGGAATCATCTTAATGCTTGGGTATATTTCTGCTCTTCGAAGCTAATCAAATAAATACTATACAATGAAAACCCCACTAAATCTTGACATATGAACCACTGCTCCATTCATTCATTCATGCAGTAAATACTCCACATCTCCTACATGCCCAATCCTGCCAGCCTCAGCTGCAGCTGTAGAGGCTGATGATCAAACTGGAAAAGGACGTCTCCACCCAGAGCCTTTCCAAGTGCCTGGCAACCTCTGAAAACCACAAGCTTTCAGAGACTGTGTTCTGTCGAAAGCACCGCCTTTCTTGCTATCATCATGAACCTCTGTCATTAAAGCCACACTCAGTTTATTAAACAACTATATCATACAAAAACACTCCTCATTAAAAAACAACAATCTAGAATATTTAATATGCAAACCAGAAAAGAAAAGGGTGAGTATAAAGCAATAGTAAAAAGAATCAGCACTGTTTTGTAAACATGAAGAACTACTTTCTCCTGTCTGAAAGGATGGTTTCCCTCCACAAGTGCTCACTGACTGAGCAGTGAAAATGTGAGGGAACTATCCCAGACATCGGCAGTGCCACCATGTGGATGTGGACCCAGCCCTCAAAGACATAAGCAGGACCACTGAATTACCAAGCACCCACCATGTGTCAGGCACTTCTCTCTGCCTAGTTTACCTACGTCACCTCTCTACTAAATCCTGTAAGGCAGATACTGCCACCACTCCACAGATAAGCAAATTGAGGAAAACTGAAGTCACCTGTCCAAGGTCACCTGCTTGCAAGGAAAACTAGATGGAACTATGTGAAGTCTGCCTGGCTCACAAACCTCTCCTCTGCCCTTAACTCTACCTGCTGGACACACAACATCTTTCTGAATCATCAGCCTCCCCGGCTTCCCAAGCAGCCTCTATATTTCTGACCTGGCCACAATTCTGTGTGGCCCTCAGCAAACCTGCCTTCAAAACAGCTAAGAGATAGGAAAGTACCGGAAAAGAAAAACTAAGTGGCAAAAAAAAATTTTTTTTAACAAATGGGAAGAAAAAAATATGTACATTGTCTCAAGCTTCGGTACAGCTGAAACCAAACCATACATATACTTAAAAGTGCCCTGCTTAACGGAATCACTGGGTTTTTTTCAATCTTCGGGTCTTTATTCAAATTTTTTAGAACAGAAACTTTGGCATCTGCCAGCTCAAGAAAGCAACTTGACAAGAGGACTCTGACTGGCATGGCAGCCCCATCACACTGAGCGCTGAGCAGCCAGGCACATCGTAGAGCCCTGGTCTCCCTCACTACATGCCCACTTCAAATACACATACATGCAGCTTTTGTGAACATGGTTATTCAGTCACTTACCTCACTCAGACTTATTATGCAAGGAAAAAATGCAGGAAGGTAAATACACTTTCTGATCTTGACAAAAACTGAAGACAAGTCAAGGATGATACTCCCTTATCTTGAAGTGAGTATGAGTGCTTTGACACTGTAGTAACCCTAACCCCCATGAGGGAAGGAAAAGGGAAAAGAAAAACTCTACAGGTTTCATTGCTAATCAGAACTACATATGCACAAATCTATGATTTCAGTTCATAGAAATAGCTTTAAATAAATACTCACATATGAAGAAAAAAAATTTTAACACATGGAATTCAAATTCTAAGCCACCTGCTCTGAAGATACTTTTGCACAACATCTTCAGATTTTTTTAAAGACTTTTCAATGCTCACACTTAACAAAAGGTGTTAGGTTAATAGTTATTTCCCAATCGTCCAGTAGCTCCCACCAACTTCTCATCTGCATTTGGCAATGACCAATGACCCCGCCTAGATGTTTCACGGAGACCATATCCAATGTCGTCACACACATCCAACTCCAACTTCCAACACCTTCAACTCATCACACACACCAGCTGGAGTCACAACGCAATGCAGCTCACACTTGGCTAGACTAGTCCTGGGGTTCGGTATACCGTACTAATTCTGACAGCTTCCAAATGTTACTTCACTCAAAAAAAAAACTTTTAAATACTTTTTAAAGTTCAGTAGGCAAATGAAATATATAGTGACATATTATTTTACATGATGTAGTAGAAGATAGATTTTCAAAACCACTCACCTGCCTAAACATATATAAAAAGACATTATCTTAACAAAATCTACTTGAGACCCAAGAAAGACTCACATAATAGTATTTATAAGTAAGTAACAATAGGGCTAGGGATGCAGCTCAGCAGTGCTGAGTATGCCTAAGTGAGTGCAAAGCCCTAGGTTCAATCCTTGGCACCAAAAAAGACAAAATAAATACACAGCAACAACGATAAAAATACGTAACACTTACCTTGAGCTGGACCCCGTCCTCGGTGTTGGCTATACTGACTCAGTCAGTCCCCACAACCACCCACCCTACCGGGGATATCCTTACCACTTGTCGTCTTCAAATGAGTCCAACAAGCCCACAGGGAAAGAGGCAAACACATCTTTAATCATTTTCGAATTTATGGGCAGAAATGAGTATGAAAATCACTGACTCTGATACCCTGATGTGCAGGAATCATTCTCTTTAAGAGACAGCACACAATTACACACAGCTTTGTTTAAAGGGGGGGAGGGGTATTCTCCCAGACAAGAAATGTAGGTGGAATGTACTACATTAACACAAAAATGAAAAAGAATATTCCATTAAGTAAAACTGTGAAGAAACATAATTTCACCAAGATTACTTTAATGCCAACTAAAGATTTGTGCTCGCAGGAATGCACATTGTCTGACTAATCACGACATGACTAAATGATTTTAGGTACAGGAGCAGTCCGTCAGTCAGAATTCATTGCCACAAGCTGCCAGCCCTACAGGCCTTGTCTTTATTCTGCTGGGCTCTCCCACAGGCCAGCATCCACAGAAGCCACAGAGGGAGACAGTCACAAAGCCCCTTCTGCTTCAGGTGCTGGCCCAAAAGCATTTGCTCCACTCAATTCCTGCCACCCACAGAATCCAGCACAGATAGGGCTCTGTGATTAAAATTATAATGGTTCAGAGAAACTTCAAAATTAGCAAACAACAAGGAGGGGGATTCAATTTTTAACTTCATTCAATTTGTCAAATGCAAACTACTTCCAATTATTTATTTCAAAATAATGTTGAAAATAACCATAATACCACAAATGTGAAATGCTTGACCTTAATGTGGTTTTATTCTTGCTGTGTGCTTGCCTTGTAAGCACAAGGCCCTGAGTTCGATTCCCAGCACCAAAAAAAAAAAAAAAAAAAAAAAAGGTTTTGTCAAATTTTTATTTAATGAACATCAACTGACCCCGACAATAATTGTGGCTCCAATCATCATCCTCCATAATACAATGAAATCTACTGCATTATATCCCTCCCTACTCAAACTGTTTATAAAACAGTGAATTAAAACACCCAAAAGCTGAAGATTGTGTCCTTCAATAATACAGTGGCATCTACAGAGCATGGAGCTAAACATATAGATGGATTTTATTTATATTTTTTAATTTTTTACATTTTTACATTAAAAAATTTATTTCCTGCATAGTCTGAAAATAAAATGGCAAATATTTTTTAAATGCAAAAAATTAAGGGATTTGCTTTCAAAATCTCAGTACTGTAAAACATGACAAGCATGATGTTATCATCAGAAGAAAACATTTTGGGGGGTTTTGAAACAGGATTTTTTTTTTTTTTCAGTGCTGGGGATCGAACTCAGGATCTTGTGCTTGCAAAGCAAGCACTCTAAGCAGTGAGCTAAATCCCCAGCCCCTGAGACAAAATCTTCCTATGTAGTTCAGGCTGGCCTTGAATTTGCCATATAGCCCAGGCTGGTCTCAAACACAATGCAATCCTGCCTCAGCTTACTCAGTACTGGGATTATAGGTGTGCACCAACACACCCAGTTTAAGAAAAAGATTTTCATACCAATTCCAATAATAAGATTATCACAAGGTAATCGTCCATTATAATGCTAATGATTAATAAATCATCACATGAAACAAAAAAAGCTTTACAGAAACATGAGGAGAAAACATTATTCCTCCTGACTGGGTAAGGATCTGTGGTGATTTGCAGATTTTATATTGGCATATTTGTGGGTAGGAAATGCCCTTAGGATCAAGGACATGCTCTTTCCCCCAGCCTGAGTGATTTGCCTCTGATCGATTTAATAAACCCACCCAGTCTCTAGCTGCCAGCTTTCACACCCTTGTAAGAAGACCTCATCAATCTACCTACCCCATATTTATACCTCTGTATAAACACTTCTAGGTGGGCATGGTGGCGCATGCCTGTAACCTCAGCACCAGGGAGACTGAAGGCACATGCCTGTAACCTCAGCACCGGGGAGGCTGAAGCAGGAGGACTGCCACAATGAGACCCCATCTCAAGAAACAAACAAAACAACCATATTACTTTCCTCCAAGAAGCCGTCCCCAAAGGGCCAGTTTAGTTCTCCAGTACCATGCTAGAATTCTTTGTCTTGTTGATTAATGTTTATCTCACCCAAGAAGTACAGAAACCAGTCCTATTTCACTCATCACTATGCTCCCAGGACAATGTCTGCATCACACCTCTCAACAGACCTTGTTGAATAAATGGAATGAATCACACATTCCCCAAGAACATTTTAGCCCACAAGAACATTTTAAAAGCAAATTTAAGGTCCTTGGAGGGAATGAGTTCTCAGGTCATATGCAGGCTCCTTTCATAGCTGTCTGCTTCACATATACTTTGGATCACATTTACACACCCTTCACATGTCACCATAATTCAAGTGTAAGTAAAAATCTACCCCTCCTAAGCCCAAAAGTATCTCTAAAGTATGTACCATTTCTACACCATCCCACTGAACCAGAAAAGCCTAAATTCCAGTTACCTGAAATATCTATTAATGTCAAGATATAAATCTAAATGCAATGAAACATAACTCTTTCTAACACCTTTTCTAGATAACTGAGAAGTAAAAGTAAAGTACAAAGTTTTCTCAGTCTCCAAAGGCTACATCAGGTCTCCTCACTCCTGCAAATTTAGTCACCTTCCCCAAGATTCAGTCACATTCCACACTGAAGTTATGGCATCCTAGAACACTACCTTCACTGTTTTTCACTAAAATATTTTAAGCTTTCCTGAAATAAAGAACATTATTTTTGAATATGAGATTATTATTAAAATCATCTATTAGCAGCACTTGTGTGTGTCTGTTTAATTTGTGGACAAAGACATATCATCTTTTGCTATGTAGAACTTACTCTTCAGGACATTGGGGATTTAGCTCAGTGGTAGAGCACCCGCCTAGCAAGCACCAGGCCCTGAGTTCAATCCCGGGCACCTTCTCCTCAAAAAAGAACTTACTGTTCAGGATGAATCCTGATACAAAAAAGAAACACTATGATGCCCAAGATAGTTTATAAAATGATGGGGTACAGATAATCATAAAAGTTGGTTTCGGATCTGAAGCGCTGATAATTAAAGCACAGGACATGAAGGCAAACTTATCTGTATTGGTTCAGGATTCTTAAATCATGCTAACACCAAGACACCTCTCTCTTAAGGCTTTTATCTTGAGGACGTGCCGTCTGGGTTGAAGGTACTGGCAGATCCCACACATCTGTAGCATTGAGTGACAGCTTAGGAATGAACACGGTTGTACTTACTCATGTTTAGAGAGGGTTTCTGAAACTGAGAACCAGGCAGATCTACTACGCACTCTAAAAAATGATCCTAAATTGTGTGAAGAAACTGGATCCCAAAGATCTAAGGTGGGGAATTTTGAAGTTGTCATAAGTATGTCTCTAATTCAAGAGGAAATAAAGGAAGCCCAAATTAAAGACTTGGGGGCTGACAGGACAACTGCGGCTGAAGAATAGGCTCTTTTCAAAAGGGGTATCTCAAAGACGAATCTTGATTCAAGCTTTAGAGGAACTAAATGGGCAGTGGGAAGAACCACACACAACATGTGAAATTCATCAAATAAAAAAGTAGCGATCAAAACATCACACGTAGCCCATTAATATATATCATTTTCATGCACTAATCTAAAAACAAATATTTTAAAATTTTTTTTTCAAAATCTATTAACTTTAGGGGCTGAGGATGTAGCTCAGTGGTAAAGTGCTTGCCTAGCATGCTCAAGGGCCCTAGGTTCAATCCCATTTAAAAAAAAAAAAAAAGTCAGTTCTATCAGTTGTAAACGGAATTAACAAGCAAAGTGTAGGCAGGTGACTATATAGAAGACTGTGCAGAAAACTGAACAGTGAAACTTCCTTTTACTTTAAAAAGTCCCATGCCAGGCAAGTGTGGTGGTAGATGCATATATTCCCAGCACTTAGGAGGCTGAAGCAGGAGGACTGCTGTGAGTTTAAGGCCACCCTGGCCTCATAATGAGTTCAAAGCCAACCTGAACCACATAGTGAGACCCTGTCTCAAAACAAAAAAGGCCCCTGTGTTGATCTGTTTTCAAGTCACTGTGACTTTTGCTCACAAATCAGGGATAAACTGCGGTGCTTCTAATGAGTGGCTATCTTTCTGAAAAACTCACTGGGTGACAAAAAGGTTGAAAGGTCAAAAGTACCCTTCTGACTCAAAAACTCTTCCCTTTTGTTACAAATGTCTTTGATTTCAAAATTTTTCACAAAGGAAAGTGTTGTATCCCTATAACATGAAAGGCTGACAATAGCTGTGATCTTTAACAGCATTAAAATAAGATAGCACATAAGGTGCCTGAACCCACTGTTATCTCTCATGGACAAAGTATCTGACATACACAACTTAAAGGTTTATTTTGGCTCACGGTTTCAGAGGTTTCGGTACATGGTCAGCTGGCTCCACTGCAATTTGGCCCATGACAAGGCAGAAACATGGTAAAAGGACAGGATGGTGGAAAGGTGCTCACTTCATGGCAGCCAGGATGCAGAGAGTAAGGACAGAGCCCGGGAAGGGGCCAGGGACCAGATACTCCCCAGTGAGCGACCACCTGCAACTGGCCCCATCTCCTAAGAGCCCATTCACCTTATCAGGCTAACCCACTGATGGAGGTAAGCACCTTCAAAATCCAATGACCTTCTCTAGGCTTCACCTAGAAGCCATAAGCCACCAGCTCTCCAAACATGAGTCTGGGGGACGCTTCCTATTTAAACCATAACAGTCATGCTGAATTCTCACTGCATTTGCTCGTAAGGTGTGACAGAGGGTCCCCTACCACTGCCAGATGCTGCCTTCCAGGGCACTTCAGCCAAAAACTAATCCGAAGCTTGTATTTCCTCATTACAAGATGGTACTTTTTCCTGAAATTGTGCCAAGTGTCAATCTTTTTCATGTCCTTTTTTAATGTTTTAATGTTTTCCTTGTACAGCAGTCTAGGCATGAGCAACTCTGAATTAAACTACAATTTAACATCACCGTGAGATAAAAGTCATTCACAGTGCCTATATAACGATGAACTTTTGCCAGATCTCTTCTCTCACAACACTGCATGTTATGAAACAAGATCCAGGTCCACAGGGCTGACTCTAAAAAAGATCAATAGCAAACAGAAAGGGAACAAATATTTATTAAGCAACCAATCACCCATCAAGCAACTGACCCACCTCAGCTCCCTTACTCCTCACGATCACCTTGGGAAGCCATGTATCCCACTTTACCAAATTGAGAGGTAAAGCTCTAAAGAGATTAAATAACATCTTGGTTCACAAAGCTAGGGTCACCTCCTGAGCTGGAACCCAGTCCCTTTCCTACAATGAGCTAGTTCTCCAAAAACAGAAAGACAAGTGGGAAAGGACGCCACCACTGCAGCACAGCACACTCTTCCTCACAGCCCTACTGCTAACAGGCTTTCACGGGGTCAAGGAGCATCTTCCCCCTCACTCTCCAGTTCTTCTTCCTGCCTGCCCTTCCATAGCAGCCCAGGGTCCACCAGAACTCCTCCCATCACCCCACAGTGTTTCTGCTGGCCTGGCTGCTCCCCTGGCACTGCTCTGCTCACTGCTTCAGTCTCCCTGCAACTTTCTGGGTACCTGGAAAGAGTGAGTAGCCGAGTTACTCACTCAGCAAATCATCACGACACGTCATGAGTGAGCCAGGTAAGCCTGGGCCCCAGCCAGGCCTCTCCGCAGGAATGGGCGAACTGACAGCAAACACGCCTTGCTCCTGGTATTGTCGGAAGGCTTATCATCTTCACGACAGGGCCATAATTCATGTCTCGTTCCTGGGTGGCTCTGAACCACCAGTGGTTCGTGCATCACTGTCCCATCGGGCAGCATGAGAGAGCAGCAGTTCAAGCCAGCAGCAAAGTGCTAAGTGTGACACCACGTGGTACACTGCCAGGCACACGGCAGAACCAACAGATACTCTCTTTTTCTTCAATGGTTGTGTCTTAGTTACTTTTCTCTCGTTGCTCAGACAAAATACCCCATACCCAAAGTTAAGGGAAGAAAGGTTTATTGAGCTCACAGTTTGTACAGGTTTCAGTCCATAACCAGCTGGCTCCAAGACAGGGTGGTATGGCATACAGGCAAAAGGCAGCAAGGCAAACAAGGGGGTAAGCAGCTTCTTCCTGTGCCTTATATCTTGGGTGGCCAGGATTAGGGTGGTGCTAACCAATCAGTGGACTGATTTAGTAATCACAGGCCCTTAATCAAAGCATCACACACTCTAGATTCAGCCACCTCTGGAAAAGCCCCATCTATGACCACATGAGCTTTTCCGGAGACACTTGGGCATAAACCATAACAGGCTGTCAATTATTTCTTACCAGCAAACACAACCTGAATTTCCTCTTTCAACTTTTAGATCTGTACCTGTTGGGGTGGGGGGCCTGACTTTTCAGAGGCACACTCAATTTTACCACTGGTATTCATTCCTATTTGCCCAGTTTAGTTCTTCAAATGATACTGACCAAGTATCTCCAAAAAGCCACACTCCAAGCCAACGTGTGGTAGCACACGCCTGTAATCCCAGCACTCAGAGGCTGAGGCAGGAGGATCATCATGAGTTTGAGCCCTGTCTGGACTACATTGTGAGTTCAAGGCCAGCCTGAACTACATGGTGAGACCTTGTCTCAAAAAAAAAGAAGAAAATAAAATGCTCCAGTCATGGAGTAATTTCTACCTTCATACACCTATTAAAATTCTGTTTGGCAAAAAATTAAAAAATTTTTAAAAAATTCTGTTTGGTATCAAAATGGGGAGACACTGGGGCTGGGGATTTAGCTCAGTGGCTAGAGTGCTTACCTTGCAAGCACAAGGCCCTGAGTTCGATCCTCAGCACCAAAAAAATAAAAAAATAAAAAAAAACTGGGCGACACAAAGGAAAAGAAACCTCTAGTCATGAGATCAACCTATACAGAGACTGATTCTACAAAAAATTCTATGACAAATTCTGTCTTTGGCTGAAGGAGGAAACCCTCCCCACCCTCCTCCCTACCTTCCCTACCCTACAGCAACAGCCCCAACCTATGGGAAGAACGCTTTGAGACCTGAAGGCTCCAAACCTTTGCCCCCAAAATGCCAACCTGCACAAAGACATGACTACTGGCTGGAACTTAAAAAGGGTCAAGGGCTTCCTAGAACTCATCCACAACCAGACAACCCTCCAACGAGACCCCACCTAAGAGGTTTTCTCATTCAACCTTTCCTACTTCTGTGGCTCAAAACAAAATGCTACAAACCCAACACAGCTCAAAGTCTGAAGAGAAGGGGCTCCTTCGAAGGAGAGATCCCCACACCAAGCTGTGCTGACCAGTGTGTATGCTGGGGATGGCAAGGGAAAAGGAGGTGTGAAAGTTAAGTATTACAACATCTATGTTTTATTTTCTAACGCTGTCCTTTTTAAGTTTCTGTGTTTGTGTGGGTTTGAATGTACCTTAGATATTTGTATAATAGCACAACACAGAGAAAATTACAGAAAAGTTTGGAGATTCTGCCTTGGTAGATAACTACCAGAGTAAGTTTACCTATCGATAATTATACCTGGTAACACTGCACAAATGGAATTTCCCTTGAGGACTATATGAGCCACTTTAGATTCTTCTCCCTGAAACAAGAAGTCAGTCTGAAACTAACATTAACTAAATAGCAATGCTGAGATCACCCTAGAAGAACTAGTTCTTCATTTTGCTTTAAAAGCCCAATTCTCCCAGCTTTACATGCTCCACATTTTATTTCCTTAAATGGAAATAATTTATGTAATGTATTAAAAGAATAAAAATCAACTGAAAACACTAATAAGCACTTCCCATCCCCATTTTCATTTTTCCAATAATTACAGTAGTTACAGCATTTTATCTGACTCTATGAGGTGTGTTCTATTATTCTCCAAATTTTAGAGATAAGAAAACCAAGGCATAGAAGCCCACACACTGTGAAGGCTACCAACACAGAACTGAATTCCAGAAGGTACACGTGTCCTTAGGCTCACACTCCCACCTGAGGAAAGCCATATGTCCTCTTTGGGTAACACACACAAATTATACTGCTCAATTAAGATGTTCACTATGTGTTTAGTTCTACTGTAATATGAAAATAAAATCCCGTATTTGTTTTCAAAAAAACTTCAAATACAAAGGTAGAAAAAATGTTTAAGTAGTAAAAGATGTCACCCTTGCAAACAAGAACCACCAAAGCCTTTTTGAAATATCTAGAAACTTTACTGATCTTTTTCAAGCACTACAAAATCTAATTGCTAATATAAACCATTATTATAAATTATAAATCTTACAAATGAAAGAAAATTTGACCATAAAATCCTGCTCTGCACGTCCAGTGTAATATTTAAATATGCTAAATATGCTGTTCTCTTTCATACTACATAAGGTCTGGTGATCTCATTAGCCTGTAATTAGTCCCCACACAGCAGCAGAAAAAAACGGGTTTACTGTACTTAATATCTTTCCTTCTGCAACACCAAGTGATAAAGCCCAAAGTAAATGGAATCACTTCTACTTTGTCATGTATAAAATCTGCTCTACCCTCTCTCCACAAGATATCACTTCTTTTTTTTTAACCCAAAACATGCAGCATTACCAGAACACGAAGCCAGGATTTTAACTGAACACTAAGCAACTTGATCCTTTAAAAATAAAAAGGTTTCTGCCAGGCTTGATAGCAAATTCCTGTAATCCCAGCACTGTAGGAAGCTGAGGCATAGGACTCTAAGTTCAAGTCCAGCCTGGTCACCTTAGCAATTTACCAAGACCTATCTTAAAAAGTAAAAAAGAGTTATAGGGATGTAGCTCAGTGCAAAAGCCCCGGGTTCACTCCTACTACAAAATAAAATAAAATAATAAAAAGGATTTCATTAAATAGGTTTATACTTTAGTGTAAATTGGAAGTTAAAAGAAAGCTGACCTAGATTTTAGGGGAAAAAAATGTTTCAATATTTAAGAAGAAAAACAAGTGCCTGTATTACTAGTACTTATTAGTCAGCTGTCAACCTAGATGTCAACTAGCAATATTCATCACACACTGAAAAATATTTACTGAATGTTAGCTATGTACGAGGCACTAACCTAGCCTGTGGAGGGAAGAAAAATAAGGTTTCTACATCAAAGACTGTATTTTAATGAGAGACAGGTAACATACAAGTGAACAATCAAAGATAGACAACCTTAGATTGTAAGAAAAACAGGGTGATAGAAACTTCAAAGACTTATAAACCCATCAAGGAAGACACCTAAGGAGGTCCCATTTCATCTAAAACTTGAAAAATAAGAGATTCAGAGAAGAAAATTCTAAGTAGAAAAGAAGGACCACCTCACCCATGAGAACATTCATCTGGCACTTCATATTTACATGTCCAGGTTATATCCTGGAAAGACCCACATTATGACTAATTTGTTTTACCATTTATAATGTATTATGGGATAGGTCCATGTCACATGCACATGTAAACTAATACAATACTCTAGAAAATAACAGTAATTCTCCATCTTTCAGTGTGATAAGCCTAAAGCCCTTAACTATGGGAAGAAAGCAAGAAAGAACAAACTACATCTCTGAGAATTGATGAAAGCAATGTATTCTCTCCTCCAAAATAAAAATACCCAAGGAAACACTACATATAATTTTAGGAAGTTCCCAGAACTTAAAGCCCATCCATTCTGTCCCAACCAGAAATCCAAGAACCTTACATTAAGAAGTGAGGACAGAATGAGCATCCCTAATCTGAAAACCTGAAATTCAAAATGCTACAAAATCCAAAACAATTACACAATGCCACAATTGGAAAATTCCACACATGACCTCATGTGACAGAGTGCAATTAAAATATACGGGCACTAAAAATACTGTACAAAATTAGCTTTGGGCTATGTATATATGATACATATAAAACATAAATGAAATTTGTGTTTAGAGTTGGGTTCCATCCCCCAAATATCTCATTATGTAAAGGTGATCCTTGGACAACCCAGACTTAAACTATGCAGGTCAACTTATGTGCAGATTGGCGGGGTGGGGGGAATTGAGCCAATTTGAAAAAAACACACAGATGAAACTCATAGCCTAGAAACATGGAAAAAATTAAGAAGGGTATGACATTAACACATACAATGTCTAATAAAATACAATCATCTGTTTTATCATTTACCACCATGGGGACATGCAAATCTTTTTATTTTTTGGACATGCAAATCTTGTAAAAAGTTAACAATTATCAAAACTTACCCACACAAACACAGATCGTACATGGCACCATTCAGTTGATAACAGTGTAAACACAGTATGAAATCCTAACTGCGTAACATTAACTGCAGTACATCCTGTACTACTGTCGTTAGGGAGCTAGGGATTTAGCTCAGCGGTTAGACTGCTTGCCCAGCAAGCACGAGGCCCTGAGTTCCATCCCGGACACCCCAAAAAAAAAAAACATATTGTCATAATTTCACAGCCACCTCCTACGGCTCCTGCAGTGAACTCGGAGTTGAGAGTATCCACTCAGAACCACACGACTCTCCCTATGATCAGATCATCTGTGCAGTAAATGGCAAAGTACAGTAAAAACTCACCTCTCAGGTACTCATGTATTTTTCACTATATATAATCCATGTAACATACAAAACGTGTTCATTGTGGGACTGCCTGTCAACCATGAGGTTCCAGAAGAAGAGTGGACCCGGCACCATGGACAGCAGCTCAAGGAGCAGTGTAGCCTTGTGTTGGTTGCACTTGCTGGCAGGGACAAGGAAGTCATCACAAGGAAAATGCAGGAACAGTACGATGGCTGGTATGAGAAACGGCCATAATGCCATCAGCAGGAGCAACACCATGGCAGGCGTGTTTGTACCTTAGACTGCCATACAGAGTGGTGACCCAGAAAGTACCTGTGCAGTATAGGAGATCAGCCTGAATTGGAGCTCTATGTTACTAAAGAGGAAAGAGATGGAGAGGCAGCAAGTGACTGATGGAGGTCCAGTGCAAGGCGGCAAATATGCCACAGACCACAACCATTACAGGGCCCATCCTCCTGGCAGGGGTCCTCCATGGAATTCCCAGAACAGCGGGAGGGTATAAAGAACAAGCAGACGCTTCTGAAGACCAGGCCCAATAATGCCTGCCTCACCATGGTGAAAGTTCCCACCTTACTACATGTGGAGACTGGGCCTCAACCACAGACTCAGTGCCTCTAACCTCCACATTATTCAAGGAACAACAGTACAAGCGAACACTCCAAAATCTGAAATGTCTGGTCCCAAGCATTTCAATTAAAGGACATTCGACCTGTAATTATTGCACATCAACAGACTAAAATATAACTGCAAGTTTCTACTCTACACTTAAAGTTAGGAACGCTTCTCAATTTCTTCTGACCCAAATAAACTTGTATGAAAATTTCCTCTATGCTACAGAAACTATCAGACTCATAAAAGAAAAAAATACCCCCGCCCACAAGAGAATGAAATATGTCTTTGCTACAACTGAGTGTAAGCTTTCCAACAAAAAATAATGCAGTTTGATGCTTGGTTTCATGCAAGATCTTATAATTGCTTCCTCAAAAGAAAAATATTGCCATACTCTCTTAAGTGAAGCAAAACTGAACTTTAACACATGTTAACTTACAGATGTTCTTCCAATTCAAAGCAAAACTTAAGGTTATTTTTTAAAACCACACACACCCTCAATTTATAAGCCTAAAGAATACACATCACTCATCCAAGATACAAATGGATCAACGGTTTTGCACCTCTTAAGTCAGATACTCCTTTGAGAATCTGAAAAATGTTATAGATACCCCCACTCAAACAGACATACATACATTTTTTCATGTAATTTTTTTCATATAATTTTAGGTTACTCACTGTACATTTCAAATCCAGTCAAGGATTTAAGACACCAATTGCAAAAGAATATTATAACTGGTTGCTTCTGGAAAAGGAAACTAGGAGAACAAAGTTGAGAGGGAGAGTCTCCCCTATACGTCCTTCTGTACTTTTTGAAATCTGATCACGTATTTCCTATGAAAAACGTAAATGAAAAAAGCATTACATCAAATAATGTGGCAATATACCAATGCAGAGGTGAAAATTTCCAGATGTTTAGAATAGTTATAAAATCAAAACATTTACTGTTTCTTTGAACTTTTTGGTTGAAACAGAGTTCATGGCTGCAAAATTATGTTCCTGTTTCATAACTGTCAGAAATTTCCGATTTCAACTTTCTGCTAGGAAAATGTCATAATAATTCCATACCATTCATATTTTAACTTCTAAAATCCCAGATACATAATAGCTAGCACCTAGTAACTGTGACCCTGCTTCACCTACTGATGCTATCATCCTCCTCATTTGACATACAACTAAGGTTTTCAGGAGTTAATGTGCTTGCCCATGACAAACGCAGCTGTGGATGAGCTAAGACTCTCAAGCCAACAAAGTCCATGCAATTTCCTCTCCACGACACAACATCACAACACGTATGGATGGTACACACCAAAATAAAAGACATTATTCGTTAAAGGACTGTTTTTATTATAAAGCACTTTAGCAGATTAGCATTTTACAAAAAACTGGAATAATGCACATTTCTGCTTTACACTATACAAAGCAAATATGGACAAAAAACAAGAATCTAATCATTAGAAAGGCACAAAAACTATCCTTAAAACCAAAAAAAAAAACTACCCTTAAATAGAGTTCTTATAAACTTTTATGCTAAAAAATAAAAATATAAGATCAATCTTAAGCCTAAAAAACCTTTTTAAGTAGTTTTGGGGCAGGAGTGTAGCTCAGTGGTAGAGCACCTGCTTTGCACATGCAAGACCTCGGTCTGATCCACAGACTCCAGGAAACAACCCGAACAAAGTGTTTTCATTAGAGCAGAATCAACAGCAAGGGCACAGCTCCTTTCTGCTGAATGGGGCCTGCAGTCACCACAGGTGTGCAGTGCTTAATAGTGAATGTCCACACTGTCTGTAAAGTGCCTGAGAAACATACTTGCAAAGACAGAAAGAATGATGCCAGTCTATGTAATTCCATCTTCAAAGAGGTAGTGTGTTGTTTTTTTGGGTTTTTTTGGTGCTGGGGATCGAACTCAGGGCCTTGTGCTTGCAAGGCAGACACTCTAACCACTGAGCTAAGTCCCCAGCCCTTCAAAGAGGCAGTGTTTTTCAAAATATTTAACTCAAATCTAAAGTTATAGAATGATATAAGGCCAAAGATAGGAGACAATAAAGCATGGGAGGATATGCTGAGGAGGAAATATGCGCCACCTACTCAGGTACTATTATTACTTATTAACAGAAATGTATGCATGCGTGCCTGTGTGCATGTGTGTGTGCACGTGTGCCTGCCTGAGTGCAGACTCTGACTGTCATTACTCAGCGACTTACCTAGATAAGTGTCAAACAGATAACTGTGAAAGCTTGCTTCGTGTCCTGCTGTGGAGGGATAAAGAACATACTCAAGTCTTTACTTCCTTATCAAGCACTGAATCTCCACAGGTTTTTCCTTATCTGCAAAATGGGTTAAGAGTCCTCCATATTCAAATTTAAGGACTCTCTAAAAATACAGTCAGCAGTACATAAAGATGGAGAGCATTCACAAAGTTCACCATGTGACTTAGACGAAAAGCCAGGCCACTCACTATTTATACAGAACTACGTGCGGGTATTGCTTCCCACAGAAATAACATCAATGACACTAATTTCAAAAACCCACCTTTTAGGAAAAGGGCAAAACAGAAACTTTCCCTTCATTATAGTTACAAGTGCTTCCTGGCCTTTTGAGTAAGATCAAGAGTATATGTTACAGTTCTGCCAGTAAACAGACTTCTGGGGGGTGGGGCTGCTGGGGAACAAGCTCAGGGCCTTGCGCTTCCTGGGCAAGCACTCTACCACTTGAGCTGAATCCCCAGCCCCCAACAGACTTTTAAAGGCTAAGAATTAATGCAGTTTCATTTATAAGTATGGCAAATATTACGACACATATAATCAAACATTCTGATAATACACACAAGCCAAGTGATGAATGAACATCTAATTTCTGAGATCTCAAAAATTATATATTAAAAAGATAATTATGTTTCTATAATTTCTATATTCAAACACCTCTGAAATTAAAGATCTTGAGGACATGTCTTTTCCTTTGTTGTTGTTATTTAAGACGGGCTCTTGCTATGTAATCCAGGCTGGCCTCAAACTCACAATCCTCCTGCCTCTGTCTCCCAAGTACAGGGATTGTAGGCATGTGCCACCATGCCCAGCTTAGTTTATTCTTTAAAATTCAATTGCAATTTGTATTGTAACTCAAATAGATTTAGACCTTCAAATTTAGTCAAAAAAATACTACAAAGTTGGGTGTGGTATGCATGTCTGTAATTCCACCACTTAGGAGGCTGAGGCAGGAGGATGGCCACAATTTCAAGGTCAGCCGCGTAAAACAGTAAATTCATGACCTGCCTGAGATACATAGCAAGGTGTGGGGAATTTTGCTCAGTGGTAGAGCACTTGTCTACCACGTACAAGGCCCTAAACTCAAACCCCAACACCTCCCCCCCCCCCGCCAACAAAAATGAACTACATGGCAAGACCCTGTCTCAAACTACCCCTCCAGAAAAAGAAACACTACAGAAAACTAAATCAGTATCTGTCCTTTGGCATGAACAAAGGTTTTTCCTAAATCGACAGCCAAACCAAAAAAAAAGCCTAGTGAATAAACGTCTCCTACATTCTCTTTTTATTCTCTAAATTACTTCCAACGGGCTAAGGATGTAGTTCAGTGGTAGCAACCTTGGCTAACTATGTTAAGGCCCTGGGTTCAATGTCCAGGACTTCAATTAAATAAATTAATAAATAATTTTCTTGGTGAGAATACAACACACAACCCAATCCACCATAAGGAAGTAAAGTCAATCTGCTATAAGGAAAAAAAAAAATCTTCATTTCACACACTCTTTACATTCATTATAAAAATCAAGCAAATACACATTTCTAAAGTCTGTATAAGACTATCCTGCTTTATGTTATTCTGTAGACAGACATAAAATCTAATTTATAGAATGCTTTCTCGGGGTTGGGGATTTAGCTCAATGGTAGAGCTCTTACCTAGCAAGTGCAAGACCCTGAATTCGATCACCAGCACCCCCTAAAAAAAAAAAGAATGCTTTCCAGAACACTTGTCCAGAACTGCTAACCACACAAGAGTTACTTTGTTAGTCTGAAATTAGGTTTGTGGATATATCTAATCCTGTTGCTTTCTAATTCTCCCATGCTGGCAAAATATACGAACTCACAAAAATCATATTCCTGGAAAGCAGAGTTCTTTTAGTACTACAAGCTTCCCTTTAAAAATGAGAGAAATAGCCAGGCATGGTGGCACATGCCTGTAATCTGAGCACTTGGAGGACTGAGGCAGGAGGATCACCACAAGTTCGAGGTCAGCCTGGGCTACACAGTGAGCTCAAGGCTAACCTGCAATACAAAGCAAGACCCTGCCTCAAAAAACAGAAAGAGTAAAAATAATAAAAAAAAATTTTTTTAAATGAGAAAAAGATATGGACATGGCCAGCAAGCACAGAAAGAGCTCAGCATCACTAATTATTAGGGAAATATAAATCAAAACCACGGTGAAGTACAAGGGCGCGAGTTCAATCCCCAGCACCAAAAAAAAAACCCCCCACAGTGAAATACCACATCACACCCATCATGATGGTTCTTTTACAACAAAAAATTAACAAGTGTTAGCAAAGCTATGAAGAAATTAGAACCCACATGCACTGTTAATGGAGATGAAAAATGTGCAAGTACTATGGAAAACTCTATGGCTATTCCTCAAAAAATTAGGGGTTAAGCTGGAGATTTAGCTCAGTGATTAGAGTGCTTGCCTTGCAAGCACAAGGCCCTGAGTTCAATCCCTGGCACCACAAAAAAAAAAAATTAGGGGTTAGGGATTTAGCTCAAGTGGTAGAGCACTTGCCTAGCAAGTCCAAGGCTCTTGAGTTCAAGCCCCAGCACCAAAAAAAAAAAAAAAAATTAAACATATGATCCAGCAATTCTATTTCTAGGCACATACCAAAAGAAATGAAAGCAGAGACCAGAATAATATTTTTACACCCATGTTCACAACGGCATTATTTATAATAGCCAAAAGGTGAAAGCAACTCAATATCCATCGATAAACATATAGATTTTATGTGGTGCATACCATACCGAAATATTCAGCCTTAGAGAATAAAATTCTAACACACACTACAGCATGGATGAACCTAGGACAGGATGCTAAGTGAATAAGCTACTCAAGAAAGGACAAATATTGCATACCTCAACTTACAGGCAGGACCCACAGTGAAATTCATGGAGACAACAGATAGAATGGCAGTGGCCAGGGGGTGGGGGACAGGGGAAAAACAAAGTGTTTGATGGGTAGAGTTCCAATTAGAGAGGACAAAAAGGTTCTGGAGATGGGTGGTGATGATGATTTGTACGGTGAAGTAAATGTAATACCGCTGACCTGCAAATTTTAAAACAGTTAAAAAGGCCAGGCGTGGTGGCACACACCTGTAATCCCAGCCCTCTCGAGGCTGAGGCAGGGGGATTGCCATGAGTTCACAGCCAGCCTGAACTATAAAGCGAGACCCTGTCTCAAAAAAAACAAAACCAAAAAAAAGGTTAAAAATGCCACATTGTGCGTATGTCTATTTTGCACAATAAAAGAAATGAGACAACAAAGTGTGATAGCAAGCATCCAAATTCTCAAGAACACCTTTTGCAACCTATACAACCAGCACCTTGGCTATACACGGTCAGTTAGGTTCTAATTTAAGTGTTTCCTATGGGCTTATAAATTAATAATTAAATTTTAAAATGTCTTCTAACCCCACAAAGTTTAATCTAGCTTTCCTAAAAATGAAGTCCTTCACCAGATATGGCAGTAATAATTACATGTCTACTCTAGATTAAGTAAGCCACAAAAACATCTAATGTCTCCCAACTTTGTATTTCTACCATGCCTAGTTTTTTTTTTTTAATTTTATTTTAATGGTACATTTTAGATGTACATAGTGATAACATTCATCATAGGGGATTTGTACCTGTACATGACATATCTTGTTGCTTCTTTACCATGCCTAGTTTTATCTCTAGAAATTCTCCTTCATTTCCTTCCAAAGCCTCCTACAGGCTACATTGATTTTTACTAGCAAAACCTTTAGTCAAAATCTTCTCCCCCAAAATTCGGAAGAGTTCATCTTTCCCAACTGTCAGAGACATCCTTACAGTAATCACTATTTTCCACTGACTCAAGTATAAACAAGGGAATCTTATTTATGCATCTCCTTCCCTTTAAAAACAAAAGTTCACATAGGAAAAAGAGAAATAGGAAACATCCCATGATAAACTTTGAGGATCTTTTCTAGTCACATTCCAGTTTTTCTCATAATACCTTCTGATTTCACAAACTGTTGCAGAAATCAATGCGCATTAATAAACCAGAAAACCAGGCTGGTTGGGCGTGGTGGTGCACACCTGTAATCCCAGCACTCAGAGGCTGAGGCAGGAGGATCACTTTGAGTTCGAGGCTAGCCTGGGCTACATAGTGAGTTCAAGGTCAGCCTGAACTACATAGCAAGATCCTGCCTCAAAAAACCCTTTTTTTTTTTCCTTTTCCTTTGGTGCTGGGGATTGAACTCAGGGCCTTGTGCTTGCAAGGCAAGCACTCTAACCACTGAGCTAAAGCCCAGCCCTTCAAAAAACAAACAGAAAAACAGGTTGTCCAGTTTCCTCTCAACAATTGAAGTCTGTGTTGTTCCCCTTGCTCCCCACTCTTAATTCTCAGCACACAAAACTCCATCTTCAAAGGTACAGTCTGACAGTTTCCACACTATGACAGGTACCATTCTGATACATTTCCAATAATCCCTGCTCATAAACGGGAAGCAAGTACAAGAAAATTTAAAAAGACAAAAAGAATCCACATATCAAAAATAGGTCTAAAGGCCTAGCTTAGGAAAAAAAAGTTCTCACATTAAAAGTTTATTCTTGGGCTGGGGATTTAGCTCAGTGTTTAGAGTGTTTGCCTCGCAAGCATGAGGCCCTGAGTTCGATTCCTGGTACCAAAAAAAAAATAAATAAAAATGAAAATAAAAGTTCATTCTTAATGCACTCTGAAGAAAAAAAACTGTATTAAGCAAGTATGATCATCACACACTTTGTGTTTGTACTATGTGAAAACCAGAATGCATGTAATCAATTATAAACTACACACGTTTTCTTGATTTTTAAAAATGCATTTTTTCAAATACCACTTTCTTCATGCAAATTATTGGTACCATCTCCTTTACTAGGTTCTACTTCCTAAAGTGCAGTTTGGAGCTGTCACTGCAAACAGTGCATCCACCTTAACATCAAAAGAAAAAAATGAAAAACACATACCCAGACATCTCTGCCATTTAGTTTTTCCACTTGTGAGAAGAAGAGATTTCCCAGTTTCCTTTTGCTTGTCCTCAGCTATTTAGATGAAATCAAGGCCTGCCCCATCCCTATTTTTCCAGTACTAGGGACTGAGCCCAAGACCTCGCACATGCTACACAAGTGCTCTACCACTGAGCTACATCCCCAGCCCAAATGGAGACCTTTTAAAGGGAGAGTGGGTATACTTGGTCATACACTAGGAACGTCAATGAAGCCCCCCGCCTCTCCAATTTGCAACACAGAACTTGAACAGACAGGAAACTGTACAAGAAGAAATTACATGTAATGTAGTTACATGTAGACATCGAAGGATCCATTGAAAGAGAGCAGAGCTGGCCACAGGCCTTACCTTTCAGCAGCGGCAGAGGTGTTAACTCAATGGGCTTGCCTTGAGACCTAAACTGGGAGGAACTTTGTGACCTCTTCTGTCTGGCTTTTCTGACGGACTTCCGAGAAAATCCGTCTACTTTATCCACTGATGGAGGAGTAGTTGGTGCTGAGGACATATCCCTACTGGAGAGAGAGAGGTATCACAAAACGCATTCCCAAGATGCAAGCATACACATCAACCTCCCAGATACAATATGAATGAACACGGGAGTAGTACCAAGGAAAGTAAATAAAATCAATTAAAGTCTTAGGTCAATGGGAAAACAGGAAAATTTGATGGAAAAAGTAATATTACTATCATATAAGCAGTATCATATCTCTAAAGTATTGTACTACTCCATTCTTATAAGTATTAAAAGGATCTTCATCTAAAAAATAAAAGATGTTCATCTAGACTTGAACTTTCTACGCCATCTGCCCATTTTTAACAGCAAAACTCTTCTCATCTTCATGGTAAAAGTAATTTTGGAGCTATTCTGCGGCTGGAAAACTTCCATGGAGACACTTTGCCCAAAATATTTAATATTATGAATGGATTCTGGAGCTGAAATTCTTACTTGTAGTTTAAGAATCTACATCAATACATCACAGCAAGGTGACATTTACAATTACCAAAACTATCTGAGTGGGGCTTTTAATGAAATATGTTTGTTTGCCGTGATAAACCACCACACTACAAATGAAGACAGGCTAGATTACTTTAAACAGAACACACAAAAGCCATAATTAAAATCATTTCAAAGAAGTTTTCTTTTTGAATGAAGCCATCCTAAATTATTAAAACTTAATAAACAAAACTATGATGAAATCAAGCACCAAGATGAACTGAAATATAACTTCACAGCCTTAGACAACCAAGTGGAGTTTCCTTGAGGCTTGGATCTTTAAATTCAAATACCAATTTCCATTCCATCAAACTGATGGAACCGAACATATTTTTTGCTAGACATATCATCCTTACAGTAATCACTATTTTTAACCCTCTCAAATTATTAAAACAAAAGCTATTTCCCCAAAGCAACAAGCAGTAAGCTCAACTCTGCTCACCAAGTTAAATGGATGCCATCATTTCCACAGCACTGAGGCTCCACCTAAGATTAATGGCAGGCTCAGATAGAAATAACTCATACAGGGGAAACGCTGAACTGCAATTACTCACCTGTCATTCCAACACACAGGACAAGTTTCTTTAACTCCTATAGGAAAGAGTAAGGGAGCTTCTTCCTGAATGTGTTAAGACTAAAAAGTTACCTGGATTACCTGGATTCTGACAAAGTAAAAATAGTAAAAACACTTGCTGTGGAATTGAGGAATGCTACACTGAAGTTCAGAATTTTTAAATTTTCGGTTGTCTTTCACTAAAATGTTTTTTAAATCTACCTAATTTGGCCTAATTTGGTGTGGTGGTGCATGCCTGTAAACCCAGCACTCGGGAAGCTGAGGCAGAATGATCACTGCTGCAGGTTCGAGGCCAACCTGGGCTCCATAGTGAGTTCAAGGCCAGCCTGAACTACATAGAGAAACCCTGTCTCAAGGAAAAAAAAAAAAAAGTAATAATAATAATAATAGTAATAATGAGGCAAATTCAAATTAGAATTGCAAACTATGAATACTACAGAAAATGTAAAATCACTTTAAAATATGACGACTGCATCAGCAAGAAAGCCTACATCATATTTGTACGGTTGTAAATTTAGGGAAGGATTTTACAATCTCGTATGTGAATTATTTACACCTTATTCTAACTCTAACACAAGATTTCGATAAATCCTATTCCTCCATCACTCTTTGTGTCTCTTTTTTTATTCCTCATTGGCCATCTCCAACGACGATCTGTAAGTAGCCTTTTTTTTTTTTTTTTTTTTTTTTTTTTTTTTTTTTTAATCATTAGCCCCTTGCGCCTGCAGCCCAGAATAAACGTCAAGGATTGCAACCCCGAAGCACTGCAGAACTGAACAGAAGGCAGCAGCCGGCCCGTGCAGAGCCCAGGGAAACAGGTTTCACCTGGGCCAGGGGACCCGACGCTATACCATCCTCCAAGCAGCGGGCACGGGGCATTTCTAAGGCTCGGGATCATCCAGGCGTGGGGGCAGGGAAGCAGTTAGTGAGTGAGTGGAGCCCCGGTGAAGATCGCCGCTCCCCTAAACCTCCTGCTTCCCGCTCCCGCCAGGGGAAAAAGGGGGACAGAAAACCCTTCAAAACCCCAGAAGGTGGAGAAATGGGGAGAGGGAGGCGAGCGAAGGCGAGGACTCGGCAGAAGCCTCTGCGGGCAGATCAGACAAGTGGGGCCGCGCACCCCGCCCCGCCGCACCCCTCGCCCCTGGGCCGCGCCTCGCCAGCCCGGGGCTCCGCCGGCTGCTCGGGAGGCCGGAGGACGCAGGGAAGAGGGCGAGCCGAGGCGCCGGAGGGACTGAGTTACCTTGAAGCTTCTGAGGAGGAATCCGAGACGTCTGTAGTTCCGAGGGCCGGAGGCGGGCGGGGGCGACGGGCCGGGCGGCGCGGGAGGTCCGGGCGGCGGGAGTCCGGGCGACGGTGGGCCGGTGCGCGTCCCTTCGGTTCCGCGGCGGCGGCAGCGCCTGTAGGCCTCACGGCCGGACCCGAACCTCAGCGCTCCGGCGGCGGCGGCGGCGGCGGCGGCGGCGGCGGCGGCGGCGGCCTCACGGTCCTCCCCCGCGGGCCCGTCCCATCAAATCGGCACCGACCCCGTTGCGGCTCCGCGGCGGCTCCTAGCTCACATTCCCGGCGGGCGGCGCCTCAGCTCGTTGCCCCGGACCCGGCGGCGGCGGCGGCGGCGACGTGGGGAGGGGGCAGGGAGGGAGGAAGACGGGATCTGCAGCGGCAGCGGGCAGAGGAGTTGCGAGGAGGAGGAGGAGCCGCTAGCTGGAGCCGCCGCTGCCAGAGCCGCCGTTCGCTACCTGCGGTGGGTCCCCGTCAATGCCCCTTTCTCTCTCCTATTGTCAATATCACCGGGCGGCTGAGTCCATGGCACACGCGCAACCGAACCTCCCAGGTGGTAGCGTCCGCCCCCGACGCCCGCCCATTGGGCACTTCAAACGGGAAGCGAGGCCTCATTGGCCGGTGTCCGCCTTCACTCCCCTGCCAGCATGTTCGGCTGAGAGCTGATCGGGGATTGGCGGCGGGGGGGCGGAGACACGAGAGGGTGGGAAGAGAGGATTGGGCAGGGGTGCGAGGGACCCGGATGCGGCCGCGAGCCCGGGCCGTGCGGCCGCAGTTTCCGCCCCGCGGCCGGGTAGGCTGAAGCGGGCCTCGCGGCATCCGTGGGCTGCGGAGAGGAGCGACTTAATCCCGGAGGTGCGCACTGGAGCCTTTGGATGGCGGTGCTCTTCGCCCGGAGGATTCCGAGGATTGGGGCGGGGACAGCACCCCTGCGTCCCCTTCAGCCTCGGGTGGCCCCTCTCGGCTCTCAGAGCTCCACCCGCGCTGCGGTCCCGGAATAAGAAATAAGACTGCGGCCAGGGCGCCCCTGCGTGTGTAGACCGATCGTGGAGGCCCAAGGCCGCTTTCCGCCGAACCTTCTGGGAGGCCCTAAACTTACACCCTTGGGGCCTGGCCAAGCAAGGGATGGGTCTCCTTTGCTCTAAAAGTGCGCTTTGAGGATCGGCTTCCTGAAGCTCCTGCACGCTTCGGTTGAGGCCAGTACTCCCGGAACTTACGGAGGTGGGAAGGCTGGCACCTCATGGAGAGAACTTGATCTACATCTGGATCAAGTGATAAAATATTTCTTGGATTGTCAGTCTGCTTGAGCTTGCTACGTACGTTTTTTTGAGGGCCAAAAAAGAAAAGGGAAAGCAGTCCTTACTACACCCATCGGACTGCCAGTAGTTCAGAACTTGGAAAAGGCGGGAAAGGGGAAGGATAAAGAAAAAGTTAACATCACTTTTTTAGTGTATGTGCTGCCGAAGCAAGCACAAGTTAACATAACTGTTAGCGCACTTGCCTAGTGCTTCGGAGACCCAAGGTTCAATCCCCAGTACTATGAAGAGGGAAAAAATTATTCATAATCTCTCAACCCGGAAAACTACTGTTAGCATTTTGGTGTAGTTCCCTTGCAGTATTTTATTCCTTTTGTGTTAATATGCGCCATTCTGTAACCCTAGTTTTCTCCCTTCCGCATTATATCATATTTTCTGGTACAGTTAGGGAATAAAACTATATATAAACAAAGCTCTGTGTACTGTATGTACAAGTGACAACAACGAAATGCATTTGTGTTTTTCTTGTTTGTTAAGGAGTGGTTGCAAATTTCTGTGCACGCCCCAAGAAATGACTCTTGGATGGAAAAATAAAAACATTCCTGCTTTGAACTGAAATGGGGAACTCGGAAAGGTGACTGAGATGGAAGCAGGCTCCCCCTACTGACTGCAGATGATTGTCTCCTGCCTAGCTAATGCCCATTTTTGCTGCGATGAAGATCATGATCACGAAGCCTTTAAAAAGCCTGGTAGAGGGGCTGGGGGTTTAGCTCAATGGTTAGAGTGCTTGTCTGGCAAGTGGCAAGGCCCTGAGTTCGATCCCCAGCACAAATAATAATAATAATAAAAATTAAGAAAAAAAAAAAGAAAAATTAAAACCCACAAAGAACACCGGGTTAGCTTCTACCTTCAAGAAACTTAACATTTCTGTATCTCAGTCTTCGTGAAACTTCCATGTCCCCGCCAAGCAGAACCTATTTCCTCAGTTTCCGATTGAGGGTAAATGCAGATTTAAAACCAAGAAAGATTTTGAAGCCAACTCCAATTTCCCTTGGCAACAGTTGAACCGTTAAAAAGTAGTGCACGTTTGAAATGCTCACAGCTGTTGCTTAGAACATTTCACATTTTGTAGAGTGAAGATTTTGCTTGCAAATTATGGATCTCTATAAAGACAATTCATTTCAAAGTCATTTCATTTTCTATAAAATGGCTGAGCAACTGAAATGAGCAGGTCTTTTTAAATGGAAATAGCGTTGCCTATGTGAGAACTTGTTTTCTGAACCAATAATTTCTTAAGGAGGTCTGTATATCCCAGGGGTGTGTGCGCCCAATTCATCAATCCATCTCGGTTGGGATGCCGGAGAAAAGAAGAGGACTTCTATTCCTGCTTAGTTGTAATCCAAAAACAAAAGCATTGAGCTCAATTGCTTCTGTGTGCAGAATGAATGGCCCTGGGCTCAGTCCGCGCAATGGTCCCTTGGCCTACAGGAGTACAGGAAATGCCCTCCCGGAAGATGGGAGTACCCATGCCCTCAAGTTGGCAGTGCAGATCCCAGCCAACCGGCCCCAGTCACCTTGTAACCAACTGCAGCTTGCTGAGTTAAGTGGTTTTACTGGTTATATTATCTGGATTTAATGAAACCCACAAAACTGACAGATGAATTTACAAGAGTCTTGCAAAGAAATCATGAGAACAAAAAGCAAATGGTATGAGACTTCTAGTACAAAATCTTTGACGGCCACATGTTTGTTTGCTTCACTATAGTAACTAACTACATATTTATGTTTGTCTCATACCATCATACTGTATACCTTAAATATACAGGACAAATTTTTTTTAATTTATTTTTTAAAATAAAAAAGTTAAAATAAGGCCAAGTGTAGTAGTGCAGGCCTGTAATCCCAGGCAGAAGAATCACAAATTTGAGCCCAGTCTAGGCAATTTAGTGACATAGACTGTCTTAAAAAAAAAAAAAAATAGAAAAGAAAAAGTTAAAACAACAGTCTAAGCCGGTCATGGTGGCGCACACCTGTAATCCCCAGCACTCGGAAGACTGAGGCAAGAGGATCACTGCAAGTTCAAGGCCAGCCTGAACTACATAGCGAGACCCTGTCTCAAAAAAACAAAAACAAAAAAATGACAATCTAATTCAAAATTTGACTTAAACTAGATGTGGTGGTGCATGCCAATAATCCCAGCACTCGGGAGGCTAAGGCAGAAGGATTGCCACAAGTTCTAGGCCAGCCTGGGCTACATAGTGAGTTCAAGGCCAGCCTGAACTACATAGCAATACCCTGTCTCAAAAAAACAAAATTTTTTTTTTTACTAAAAACTAGCAAAATCCTCAAGACTATTTGAAATATTAATTTGTATCCACTATCATTTACAGTGAACTTCATGCTAACCAGAACTGTATATGGTGACTGAGTTACAAGCTAATGATGATGGAATATACTGCATTGTACTTTATGAACAAACACACATTCATTTAGCAGAATATGCCCCCAAACGATATCCTGATGGGAATGCATGGTCAAAAAAATTCAAAGACTGCTGCTCTAGATATTATGAAAAGAAATAGATGATAGCCACCTGAGAGGCCATTATCAAGTGACAAAACACAGTTCATTATTATCAGATGAAAGCATTCATTTCCTAGATATCAAAGCTGAGCTTATCACGGATCTATTGGCAGGCTGGCCATGTGATTAGACTGGACGACGTGGACTATCAAATGTTGGCTGACTGCTGAACTAAAGAAGGGCTGAGATAATAAACAAGCATCATCAAACCGATTACCCGTAGATACCATCATCACAGCCTACTTCCCTGATGTGGGGTCATGTATGAAGCTGGTTGTGAACTGAGGCAGGAACAGTGAGAAAGCTGCAGCAATACCTGCTTTCCTAGGAAAACAATAAAAGGTATATAGATAAAGAGTGTGGACAAGGGACCTCGAGACATATTTCTTTGAGCCACGTTTATCCACTAGGAAACACCCTCAGCAGGGTGTCTTGGCCACAATTTAAATATTACAGATACATTTTCGGATGTGCTTGGAAAAGCTGTAGCTTTTTCCTCGCTTCCTAAGTGATTAATGTGCATAATTATTGTTTGAGATTTAAAATGTTTAGGTACTCCTGTTCTCTACTTACCAGTTTGAGCTGCAATCAGGAAGCGCCTATCGGAGGGCCTTTGCATTGTCTGGCTTAATGAGACACACCGATGAGGAAGGAGAAAAACAGTAAGAATAAGCCAGTTCAAAGTGCACTTTATTTCACACAGGATAAGATGCAAAATAATGCACTACAAGCACTACTTCTGCTTGTAAAATAGTCCATTTTAAAAAAAAAAAGTCCATTTACACAATTAAATGAAATTTAAGTTATATCTAATTAGAAATAAAAGGGGTTGGGGGTTTGGCTCAGTGGTAGAGTGCTTGTGTAGCAAGCGCAAGGCCCTGAGTTTGATCCCCAACACCAAAAAAAGAAAAAGAAAAAGAAACAAGAACACAGATGAGAGGTCATCTAGATCTGATAGGAGCTGGGCAAATTATTCCCCCCCCAGCCATCATTTCCTTACTGATAAATAAGCAGAATAACTGGTCCTAACTCGTAGGCTAGTCATGGGGTTTAAATGAGATTATGCATTTACTTAGGTGCCTAGCATATGTTAGCTGCTCAATGACTACCAGTTTTTACCACAGTCATCGCTTCCTTCTTCTTTTTGAGATTTTGTCCACCTAGAATTTTAAATTCCCTTTATTTTCCCCTCAGCATTTTGTTCTGGCATACCTCCTGTAATGGGAATAAAACAATGGGCAGGGAAACCTGAGGCATGCCTTTCAATCCACTTCCATGCTACATGGGAGTGTGTGGGAGCATTCATCAGCAATAGCCACAATTTGCATTCTACAATATGCATATACTTCTCAAAGTAAAAATAGTTGACTTAAGATCATTTCAGAGCTTTATCTTCATTGTTAATTTATATGCCTTTAAAGGAGACTGACGCTATTTTTGCTATAAGCTTACTATTTTTTTTCCTGGCCATAACTTCCAGATCTGCACTGGAACTGAAATCCTGCTTTCTAGTCTTGCCCCGCCTTCAACGATGGTCAAGCCTCAGTGAGATGGATATCTGCTTCCAGCCTGTCTCCTTTGTCCCTTTGAGTAGCACAACCGTCCTCTAGTCACTTGGTCTTAGAGGAACCGTTGGTCATAACAGGCACTTCCCTCCTGCCTCTCCCCAGGGGAGAAATGGGTAAGGGCTCAAAGGGATCCTGTAGGTCTTCCCCCAAGGTTTGCTTTTTCAACGTTGGGATCATAAACATAGAAATGATGTAAGTTGTAGTTACTTATAAGTAGTCAAGACATATCCTGCAGGAAGCCAACGACTTTGGCAAATGCAAAGTGATTAACATCATTGAAGCTGCTGGATTCAGCTGTGCCTGAAGTTAGTTTTATTTCCATAAACCAATAAATTTCCTTTTTTATTTAAACAACCCTGGAGTTGCATTTCTGTAACTTACACCCAAAAGAATTCTGACTAATAATACCCAAACAAATCACTTAACTGCTCCAAGATTCAATTTATTTTGGACCTTGAATCAAGTTTTCAACATGTTAAATTAAATTAAATGTTTAGATGAAATCTAGTCTTATGCATGAATGGAAATCATTTCAAATTGCCCTGCCAGGAAGACTTTCCTAATGTAATTTCATTAAGTCTAATTGGTGTGTGTGTGCGCGCGTGCATGCGTGTCTGTGTGCGTATCTGTGTGTGTGTAAATTTAGAGTCAAAGCAGATATTCTTAAGAATTACGCTCTCAGAATTAAGTCCCTCTGCAACACAGATGCATGAGGAAAGAGCAGTACAGATACATAACAAATGCAAAAATGAGCACTGTTCTTTAGCAAACTGCTGCTTTTGAGTAGACTTTTTTCATGGGAAGGTGACCCAGACCTGGCAGGAGGGGGAGGGATGGGAAGGGAAGTAAAAAGAATTATGACGTGTTAGGTACATATGTACCAACTCCCCACGATGAACGGAATCATTATGTACTGCAAACATTTTTTAATAAAAAATTTTAAAATCCTTAAAAAATGAGTAGGCTTGCTCCCCCCCCCATACTAGGGATTACATCCAAGGGCTTTCACTGAACCACATCCCCAGCCTTTTTAAATTTTTTATTTTTAAACAGGTTCTCACTAACTCACTAAGTTGCCCAGGCTGGCCTCAAAATTGTGACGCTGAAGTAGAAGAGCAGGGTGCGGCGAAAGCTGGTGCAGACAGTCCCGGAGAATAGCCCAGACCTGACGTCAGCCTGAGGCTGGTCCCAGGACCACCTCTCAGGACCGGGAGGTAGAAGTTCTCGTGGGTTTCCTCCAGATTGAGACAATTTAAAATAAAGGAAGCCATGAGGAGTTGGTGCCATCGCACTTCTCCGCGATATCCCGTGTTGCGTCTCCCAGATACACAAGTACTTCTATTTTTGCTTTTACCCCTTTTTTCTTTGATCGTTCGGCAAAATCAGTTTTTCTCCCAATCTCCATTTCTGCCCTTTTAAATAAACTTTGCCACCACTTTTTACTTGTTTTGTCCAAGTCTTCTTCGAGGTGAGAAGAACCTGGAATCCAACTCCAGATGGAGAGACGAGCAATCCAGAACCCAGTAACATTTAGTTGGTGAGCCACTTTTTAGAAGCAAGCTACAGGGGCTGGGGATTTCCCTCAGTGGTTAGAGTGCTTGCCTTGCAAGCGCAAGGCCCTGAGTTCAATCACTAGCACCAAAAAAAAAAAAAATATATATATATATATACATATGTGTGTATATATACATATATCTATCTATATATATACATATGTGTGTATATATACATGTATCTGTATGTATATACATGTGTGTATATATACATATATATATATCTATATATATATTAGAAGCAAGCTACTCCATAAGAATACTCGTGCCTCAGCCTCTCAGAGTGCTCAGAGCATAGTCATGTGCTACTGATATAGGAGAAATATAATCTCTAACCTGCTAAATGTCAGATGTATCGAGTTTGTGTCCCCTGAAATCTAAGAATTAATTCCAGAGAATAAAGGAGGTTGAGAGTAGGAAAAACTTATTGAGAGATAGCTCCTGAGAGACAGGAAGGGACCTGAAAGTGGATTGCCACTGAGCTCCTTTGTCAGGGGTGATTCACACAGAAAGACACAAGGTGGATACAACGTGCGTCAAATTATAGTCAACCTATAGGATTACAAGTAGAGCTGCTTAACTAATATTGATCCAGGAGGGAAGCGGGTCACGTAGCAAGGGTACATGGAAAGAACGAAGGCACTGGGGAAGGGATGGGTATGGATGTTCTGGTCACCCACCTGGGCAACTGACACCTGGCTGGACTTTACTGGACCAGCTGATAGCAGTTATAGTATAATTCCAAGTTGCTGTTTATCCCTTAGGGAGGCACGATGGTCTGGCCATTGCATCCTTATCTTGAGGTCTGGTCTTCTTCAGGTGTGCCTAGAGCCACAATTCTAGTGTCTCTATTTTTGCTGCTGACTTCCTTGAGAGTGTAGTCCCTCCCTGACTGTATATTAATTTCTAATTTAGCTGCTTCTAATACTACCGTGCCTGGCTCTTGAAATAGGCTCTTTTTACCTCTTAAAACATTAAGGCCATATTTTTTAAAAGCACAATCCATGGTTGAATGTTACATCTAGTGTTCTTTATTATAGTAAAAGAATATCGTTTGTAAGACACCGATAAAATTGGGTAAAATCTATGAAAACAGGGTAAATTATAACTAAAATATTCGAAGAGGACAAGACAACAAAAGAAGGTGAAAATTTAAATCTGAGCACACTGTGCTCGCTTCGGCAGCACATATACTAAATCTGAGTACGCTGCTTTTTGTTTGTTTTGCAGTCCTGGAGGTCGAGCCCAGGGTCTTTACACTGAGCTACAGTCAAAGCCCTTTTTTTTTGGGGGGGGGTGCTGGGGATCGAACTCAGGGCCTTGTGCTTACAGGCAAGCACTCTAACCACTGAGCTAAATCCCCAGCCCCAGTCAAAGGCCTTTTTTTATTTACTTATTTTGCAGTATGGGGGATTGAATTCAGGGCCTTTACACTGAGCTAAATCTCCAGAACTTTTCTTATTTTTTATTTTTAGACAGGGTCTCATTAAGTCACTGGACCCTAAACTGGACCCAAAATTGTGATCCTCCTGTCTCAGCCTCCCAGAGTGCTGAGATTACAGGCATGCGCCACCACCCCTGGCTTATTTTCATTTTAAAAATAAGAACACTGAGAATCAGAGATGTGGCCCAATGTCAGACATCTAATAACTGGTAGAACCACAATTCAAACACTGTTCTTCAAGCACCAAGCCTCTTCACACTATACCAAGTTACCTCTATTTGTTAATGATATGTCTAAATAAATGAATATTAGTCTACTTTTTTTTTTCCATCCTAGAGAAGGAAAGATTACTTACACAGAGGCCACATGTCTTGTATGAGGTCACAATGCACAGAAAGTACAAACGATGGACCATGTCTTCCACTACCACCAGTTTGAATCTACTGTGAACCAGGAGCTTGGGCGGACACATGTATTATGTTGTTTAAATCTCAAAATAATCCATTGATGTAGGGATTGTTATCCCCTTTTACAGAGGCAGGAACTAAAACACAGCAAGCTTCCACTTCTTACAAGAGTCATCCAGCTAGTAAGTAGCAGAGTGGGGCAGCAGTTAAAACCAGAAGTGATGTGGGGCATGGTGGCCCACGCCTGTAATTCCAGCACATGGGAGGCTGAGGCAGGAAGATTGCCACAACTTCGAGGCTTGCCTGGGCTACATAGTGAGTTCACAACCAGCCTGAGCTACACATCAAGACCCTGTCCCAAAAACAAAATAAAACAAAACAAACAAACAGAAAGACTAGAAGTGAGTTCAAGGCCAGCCTGAACCACATATGGAGACCCTATCTCAAAAACCCAATAAATCAATCAATAAGTGAAACAAAACAAAATGAACCAAGGGATTCTAGCCTGAGGCAGTAACACATAATTGTAATTCCAACTACTCAGGGGGCTGAGGCAAGAGGACCACAAGTTATACCCTGGGCAATTTAGTGAGACTCTGTCTCAAAATAAAACAATAGAATCAGACATAGCGTCTCATGCCTGTACTTCCAGCATTTGTAAGGGTGAAGAAAGAGGAGTGCCATGAGTTTGAGGACAGCCTAAAGTGCAAAGCCAAAATCTTTCCTCAAAACACCAAAACAAATAAAATAAAAAGGGCTGGTAATACAGCTTAGTGCTAGAGCACTTGGTTAGCATGTGGGAAGCTGGGGGTTCAATCCCTGCTATCACAAAAGACAAAATAAAAACAAAAAACAAAATCCAAAATGAAGAATACCTTAACGATGAACAAACAAAGCATGTTCCAAGCCAGGGCAAACAGAAGTTCTGAGTGTCACCTGCATCACATTCTTTTTTTCCCTGTTTACCATTTTCCATTTTCCCATCCTGGTCACAAGGTATTGTACTGGGCTCTTGTAATAATTAGCCCATGGCCACACCACCTTGTAATGTATTAGACTGATGGTACTTATTATGCTATATTTATATTTGAATTTTACCATAGTATAAAATAGGTACTTAGGGGCTGGGGATTTAGCTCAAGTGGTAGAGCACTTACCTAGCAAGCACAAGGCCCTGAGTTTGATCCCCAGCAACCGCCAAAAAGAAAATATGCTTAAACTTTTAGAATGACTATGGCAAGGAATGATTGAATAAAATAATACATATTTGGTTAGGAAAGTTCTCCTTTATCACATGTTTGAAAGGCCTGTAGAAACCTGATCACCATGAGGATGGTGATTGCTCTTGAAGCCAAGCACTTACCACTGTGTGCCTGTGAACTCAATGGTTTTTAGTTAATTATAACTTTTTCCATTTATGGGTCAAAACAGCCATGATGCTATGTTTCCAGTGACTCTCTTCCAATGCTTGTTTTTCAAAAATACTTTTTCATAAATACTTTGCTCCACTTGGCAACTGATTTGTTAACTGGGTCACCGAACTTCCAAACCTGGGAAAATAAGCTTTCTTGACTTAGAAATATTACCAAAGGGAACATTTTCAAACACTGGCGTTGACAGCTGCCTCTCTCCTTGTTTTCAAAGCTCTTTAAATAAATTTTCTAGAAAATCTTCTGTTTGTCAAGAGGAAGATTGATTTGGATTCACTCTGCAACCCAAGTCTACTAGCACAGAGTACTTCTCACCAAAGACGGAATGGGTTTTTCTGATAATAGATTTAAATATCAAGGGAAATGACCCGGAAAGGTGTCATGTTTTCTGATTTTAGTACGTGTGCTGCCAAAGCAAGCAAGCACAAGGCTTCATGTTTTCCAAATATCCTACACAGCACTATAAACAAACCAGATGGGTGAAAAAAAACTTCTGGTCTTTTTTTTTTTTTTTGGTGCCAGGGATCAAACTTAGGACCTTGTACTGCAAGGCAAGCACTGTAACCACTGAGCTAAATCTCCAGCCCCTTCTGGTCTTTTTTTGTTTGTTTGTTTGTTTGAGACAGGGTCTCGCTATGTAGTTCAGGCTGTTCTTAAACTCACTGTGTAGCTCAGGCTGACCTCGAATTTACAATAATCCTCCTGCCTCAACCTCCTAAGTGCTGGAATTACAGGCATGCACCACCATGCCAGGTTTAGAATCCCTTGGGGGATTGTTTTGGTGCTGGGGATCAAACTCAGCACTCTAACCACTAACCACTGAGCTAACTCCCCAGCCCTGAGAATTGCTTGGTTTTAATGCAAAGTCCCAGTTCGGGTTCAGCAGCCACACCTGGCCCAGCCGGCTGTGCCCAAGGTATTGGAGTCACTGCACAAAATGAATGTTGGGGGCTTCTTGCTATTTCCAGGTGTGTTTGGGGAGAAGAAGAAAGAAAGGATAATTGGGTGAAAGGCACCAAATTGTTGTCTACTTACAACATCTTTGATTATGTCCTTAAATCTATAACAGTAGAATTAGGGTCTAAAGATATGAATATTTTAAATTTTTGATAAAGTCTGCCACATTACCAACCCTTAAATTCAGTTTCTCATCTTTTCTAAATTTATAGGCCAAAACTTTGAAACTATTTATAACTCTCATCTCTTTAGTTATACAGGTAGTTAAAATGTTCACACATTTAGTATTTATTTGCATTTCATTTTGTGCAAATTGACTATTGGTGCTTTTTGCTTAATTTTTCTATTATAGTTTTGGTGCTTCTGTGATTTATTCATATGAACATTTCTATGCTGATTTTTTTTTTTCTATGCCTATTTGACAGAAAAGTATAACTACCTTCCGATTCCTTTTTTTTTTTTTGGTTGCTAAGCATAAATACTCAGAAAGCCTTTCCTTTAAATATTCATCCTCCTATACGACCATGTTTATAGCAACCCAATTTGTAATAGCTAGGTCCTGGAAACAACCCAAATGCCCAGCAACTAATGAATGGCTAAAGAAGATGTGGGTTTTTTACACAATGGAGTACTACTCTGCCATAAAAAAGGATAAACTTGAAACATTTATAGGTAAATGGATGCACTGTGAGAACATACTCTTAAGTGAAATAAATTGGCCATGTATGAGTACATATCGAATTGTTTCACTGATATGAGAAACCACAAGTATAAATAAGGACAAAAAGGTATAATCGATATTGTGGGAAAGAAAGATAATATCCAAATGAGAAGAGAACTAGAGAGGGATGAGGAGGGAAAGACAGAAGAGAAAAAGAAAAGAAAAGAAAAAGAGGTAAAAATGGAAAAATGTATATAAAGCTATTGTAAATAAGAAGAGGCGGAGGAATGGAAGGCAGAGGTGGGAAAGTTGGGGAACCAACATATATCATATACAGGTACAAATTAACTTCAATGAATGCGATCATTATATATATTTACAGTGTGCCAATACATGTTCTTGGTAAATACACTAAAAAAAATTCCTCCTGCTGGATATCTATCATATAAATACACTCCTAAAGTTCACCACAGATATTTGTTATAGCATTTTAATAAAAAAAAAATAGAAACAGTCTAAGTATGCATTAGTTGAAGTCAAATTAAATACATAATGACACACCCATACTATGGGACACTATGCAGCTGTTGTATATAGGGAGACGGCCTATTGTACTGAAAAATGTCTATGACACTAAGTGAGAAAAAAGCAAGTTGCAATCTTACTTTACAGGTAAAGTAGGGTCTTATTTATATTTAGATGAACCTGATGTGTGAAATATAGAGAGATGTGTATGCAAATAAAGTTGGATATTTAAATATGTAGAAAAAGGTAAAGAAAGAATCACATAGAACTGTGAGCAGTGAGTATTTTGGGGCATGAGCTGGAGACAGAGCAGTAAAGATGAAGCTATATACTTAGACACTGTTTCAGTTTGTTTAAGGGATATGTATACCTTCTCATTTTATTTCATAAGACATTTTAGACTTAGGTTATCAGCACTGTTTTTAATGGCTTTTTTTTTTTCTTGCGGGGGAGGTGCTGGGGATTGAACGTAGGGCCCTGTTCTTTCTAGGCCAGCGCTCTACCACTTGAGCTAAATCCCCAACCCTGCATTTCAGGTTTAGGAAGACACATAGTAACAAACACCGGTGTACAGGCCACGTGACTCTAGAAACGAAGCTTCAGATATAAACTTCTACCACCTTCCCTCTTTCCCGGAGGTACCGCAACGTGAATTTGGAGCTTTTTGTTCTCATGATGTGTCTTTTGCCAAGTATACAGCGTGTAGTAACTTTTTCCTATTTTAGGATTGTATGTTTTTTTAGGATTGTTATCTAACTGGTATTACATTGTACGTTATCTTCTGTAATTTAGTGTTTCATTCGGCATTATGTTTTTTTGGTGTGCTGTGTTGTTTTGTTTGTGGCATTGTGGACTTCACACTGAGCTACATCCTGGCCCTTTTTATTTCTTATTTTGAAACAGGGTCTCAGTAAATTGCTAAACTGTCCATTTTGGGTTCTAACTTGTAATCCTCCTGCCTCAGACCCAGAATGCTGGGATTACAGGCCTGTGACAGTACACCCTGCCAATACTATGTGTTTTTAATTTGACCACATTGATATGGATGCGAGATCATTCACTTTCACTGCTATATCATGTTCCATTTATAAATGCCGTGCAGTTTATTTCGCCTCTTATTTCGTATGACTGGGACTATTTTGAGCAGTCGTGGTGTGGTCAGTGCTGGGCACACCTTTTGTACTGTAGTTTCTGTACATGTGTATCTAAAAGTGGAACCAAAACAGTTGCTTTTCTAAAAGTTCATACCAATTTACAATCCCACTGGTTTATGTATATAAGAGATTCTATTTAAAAAAAAAAAAAACCTTACTCAGAAAGGACATTTATCTATGTTGTTCTAATTTTTATTTTTCCACAATATCTAGTTAACATTAAATTAATATTTGTGTGTGGTGTGTGTTGAGAATTTAAACTGATATTGTATAAGTAACCAACTCTCCCACTTCCGTTTACTGACAAGGCAAATCCTTCTTCATTATATATTGACAATTTTTTTTTCTTATTCTGACCTAACGATTTGTTTAGTTGAATTTTTGTATCATTTTGTAGAGTTTCCCTAAAGAAGCCATTAGGATTTTACTGTAATTGCCCATGAATTATTTTGGCCGAAAACACACATCCAACTGGTGTTCTCATGTTCTCAAATTTATTTATTTATTTTATTTTATTTTGGGTTTTTTTGAGACGGAGTCTCACTTTGTAGTGCAGACAGGCCTTGGGCTCACTATGTACTTCAGGCTGGCGGCGAACTCGCAGGGATCCTCCTGCTTCAGCCTCCCGAGGGCTGCGATTACAGGCGTGGGCCACCACGCCCGGCTCAGTGTTCTCAAATTTAAATGGCTGGAGTCCTCACTGCCTCGAACCCAGTGCCCTGCAGCTGAAACGTGCCCCTCTCCCATCTCCCTTTCGGCATCTCGAGCCTCCTGGTGCCCTGAGCCTTCCTCACTGGTCTTGCCCGCAGCCTCTGCCCGCGCGGCCGTCCCCCGGGGCTGGGTGGGGTGCGCTCCAGCCTCCCCTCTGCCCGCGGCCGGGGCGCCTGGCCGTCTTCCGCTGCCGTCGGCTTGCTCGGCCGTCCGTCTTCGGGCTCCCCAGTCTCTGACCGCGTGAGCCCATGTGAAGGAGGAGACACGCGCGGGACCGGCCGGGAGGGAGCTCCGACAGCGCGCGCGGAGCCGCCTCCCTGCGGCCTGCACTGGGCGGAGCACCGGGCGGAGCACCGAGCAGAGCAGGACGCCGGCGCTCGCGGCTAGACGCGAGGTCGCGCAGCCAGGACTGGACAGCGCCGGGCCGCAGCCCGCCGCCCTTGGCGCCGCCCCGCAGCCCGTTTGCGTGAAGCATGCTTTTAAAATTTTTATTATTTCTAGTCCTCGTTAAAAAAAACATATAATGTACCTCCTAATCAGTTTTAACGGTACAGTTTAGTAGTGATCGCTACGCTCACATTGTGCAACAAAGCTCCGGATCTTTTTCATCTTGCAAAACTGATGCTATACCCTCTCTATAACTGTCTATTTCTCCCTCCTCCAGCCCCTGTCTGACAACCACCGCTTTATGTTGTTTCCTGACTGACTACTTGGGCTAATTTCAGGGCTGGGGCTGTAACTTAGTGGTAGAGCACTTACCTTGTGTGTGTGAGGCCCTAAATTCAATCCCCAGCATTGCAAAAAAAATAGAAAATTTCACATAAGTGGACTCATACAATATTTGTTGTTTTGTAACTTGTTTATTTCACTCAGCATTATGTCTCAGCTTCATCTATCTTATACCCTGTGACAGGATTTCCTTTTTTAAGGCTGCATAATATTCTTTTCTATGTCGATGCCACGTTTGCTTTGTACATTCATCTGTCCATGGGCATTCAGGCTGCTTCTTCCTCGTTACAATTGTGAATAATGCTGCAGTGAATATAGGTGTCCAAATATCTCTTTGAGATCCTGCTTTCAATTCTTTTTGATGTATACTCGGAAGTGAAATTGCTACATCATATGGTAATTCTATTTTTAAATTTTTGAGGAATTAAATTCACTTTTAAACAAATAGCCCCATCCTCCTGGACTCTACTGCAATATGTTAACTGGCGGCATATTGCCTTCCCTCTAATTAAATTGAAAATAGCAATCATGCTCATATATAACCATTAAAATATGTTTAAACTTCTTACTTAGGATGCATCAGTTACACTGTTGGCAGCTGTAGATGGCTTCATTTCCTCTCACTCCCGGTTAACAAGCTGTTCTTCCCTTTTAACAACCCTCTGCCCGATATCAGGGTCACTAGCGTAAAACACTCGGGAGGGAAGAATTTGTTTTGTTCCAGACTCTGTCCCAAGCAACTCGCATAGTGGCTGGCATAAAATAAGCACCCCAAAAAATGAATTAATGAAAGAGTGCATGGATGAAAGGCTGGGCACGGTTTAGAAAATGTTTGAACTTAACCGCAAGAGAGAATGAGAAATAGTTTAGTACCTCTGGTTCCAGCAAGCAGGCAGCAGAACGCAGTTGGCAGAGAGACTTTTGATGACATGATTTTTGCCAGAATATTGGCACCATCGCTACGACGAATCTGGACTACAGCTCTGATGGAAACACAGGTCACACCAGACGAGGCTGTGGGAGTCTGGAAACCCAGAGGCTCCTGCCAGGCTGATAGCACCACGCTGTAGGGAGGAAAAGCCAAGACAGAGTCCTCGGGTGTCTCCTGCCGACGCCACGGGCCGGGAAGAGCGTGAGAAGCCAAAGCACGTTCCAGTCCTGGGGAAGGTGCCTTGCTGGCCGGCTCGCTGTGCGCGGGGCTGACCGATGTCCTCACATGGGGCCTGGAAAGAAACTGGAGGATGCGGAACCACACTGCAGCAATAAACATGAAATTTAGACGAAACCAAACTGACAGGAATTTATAAAGTGAATAAGCCCTGGAGCAAATTATTCAGTGGAAATTATGCTCTCACATATTTTAAGAATTAGTAAATCGTAAACTCTCTTCCATCCAAATGGAGAGGTGAATTAAAGAGCAAAGTGCCTTTTAATAGCTTTGTCCCCCAAAAGGAATAAACAACAAGGTGAGGTTGCTTAGTGACTATATGAAATCATTTCTCTGTCGCTTAATCAAGAATTTTAGTTCACACCCGCATATGAATGCAATACATGTGGGACCTTGTATATATTGATTTGCACAGGAGTCAACAGAGTTTCATAGAAAGCCCACTAAACCAGGGCCAAGAAGACTTGAAACAGATACTGGCACTGCTTTGACTACTTTACCTTTCTAGAGAATGAGCAGTGCCCATCATTCATATTGCCGGCAGAATTATGCAATTTTTTTTTTTTTTAGACAGCATCTCGCTGTGTAGCCCAGGCTGGCCTCAAACTCATGGTGATCCTCCTGCCTCAGCCTCCCAAGTGCTGCGATTACAGGCATGCATTGCCATGCCTGCCGAGAGTCCTTAATAAAGTTTGAGTGACTAAATCTATAAAATGAAGATAGAAGTGGCTGCACCAGCCAACAGTGTTGTGGCAATGGAATGATGCAAGATCATCAATATTAAAGTTCTTTGAACACCAGAAGCATTATGCAAATACAAAGCTGTGTGACCACTGGTTAATACCTCCAGGCTGAGTTTAGCTTGCTTTGACTCCCTGAAAACTTCCTACCAATGATGATGGTGGGGGTGGGAGCTAGGATTTACTGAACACTTCTCATGCCCAGGGCACTACACCAAGTGATTAATTCATTTAATTCTTATAACAACTTATAATGGTAAGGAATATTAATTTTTTGTTTTTTTCAAATGAAGAAGCTAAACCCCAGAGAAGTTATGGAATCTGTCACCCCAAGTTGCAGAAGTAATAAGTAGTAATACAGCCAGGATTTAAATCCAGGCAATCTGGCATCCAAGTTCCAAATCCACACTTGCCCACCCCTTTAGCTGGGGATTGAACCTAGGGCCTTAACATACATCTTTTTTGCTTGTTTTTTGTTTTGTCTTTGTTCTTTGAATAGTTTTGTCTCATTATGAGTTAAGGCTGGCTTTAAACTCATTATGGAGCCCAGGCTGGCTGCAAACTTGTGGTGATCCTCCTGCCTCAGCCTCCCAAGAGCTGGGACAGGCATGTATAACCATGCCTGGTGCCAATTCTTTTTTATTTTTTATTTTGAGATAGGTCTCACTAAGTTGCTAAGTCGCCCAGGCTGGGCTCCAGCTTGCAATCCTCCTGCCTCAGCCTCCCAGAGTGTTGGGATTACAAATGTGTGCCACCACACCCAGCTCAAATCCAGACTCTTAACCACTTCCTTTTACTGCCTCCAATATATGACCCTGAAGACAAACCCTCGTCATAATAGGAATCAAGTCAGGCACGGTGGCACACACCTGTAGTCCCAGCACTTGGGAGGATGATGCTGGAGGGTGGCTGCAAGTCTGAGGCCAGGCTGGACTACATAGTGAATTCAAGGCCAGCCTGAACTACATAGTGGGAACCTGTCTTAAAAAACCAAAGACTCAATTAGCCCTACCTTGTTTCTTGTTCCAATTTGGAGTCAGAAGCGACATACCTTCTGTAAACTCTGTTTCCTTCTGTGTAAAGAAGAACTAGTCATTGTTCCTATTGCACAAAATGGTTTACAGGCATCGTCTCTGACAGGACCTCAGGTCACTGTGCCAGAAAGGGGATCAAACTTAGAGCCCAGAGTCAGGAATTGATTACTTTGCAACAGATGCAGCTGTAAAGAGAAGCAAAAGGACCAGAGAGAATAATAGATCCTCATTTAGGATGAGCTAAGCATCTATTAATGAGCACCTTCGTGTGGCCAGATGGATGCTGGGGCCTGCGGTTCTAACCAGGCCTTGTTCATCACAGCCAAGGAAACAGGCGTTCACAGGACGAGATGCTCACTGACTCTTAAGCTTTCACCCCTGCTGGTGGTGGTAACAGCTGATGGCTACATGGACCAGATGGAACAGTCAGAAATGGAAATAAAACTCATGACACGTCACATGCATAACAGCAGAAGTGTGAGTGAAGAACAAGGAAGCAGAGCAAAAACAGCACTTGCAGGTGCTTACAGACACGCCTGGATCCAGACAGTCTTCTGAGCATGTTAAAAAAGGAGTCTCCAGGCAGAGTGTTGCAGCTCCATGCAGCGAGTAACAGTGAAATCAAGTCAGGTGCCCCAGTTGGTGGGACTCAGCCCCCGAGGGGCCCCAGCACAGGGGATGTGGTTAAAGCTTTGTTCTGTCCTAAAGAAGAGTAAAATCGAGATGGCAATTTGGTACATACAGTCAAGGTTACTTGTTTTGATTTAGTTTGGGTGCATTTGGGCTTTGATTTTTTGAGACAGAATCTCACTGTGTAGCCCAGGCTGGCCTCAAGTTCATGATCCTCCTGCCTCAGCCTCCCAAGTGCTAGGATTACATGTACACACTGCCATGCCTGGTACGTACATTCTAATTGATGAGGAAGCTACAAGAACCAGAAAATAAAAAAGGACTCAAACTAGATTAATGCAGCATTGTCCCTAAACTAGAGACTCAAGGGAGAAGGCAGGGAACTGATGAAACCCGCTACTAGCTAGAAACTACAGGTGAAAACTAACCAGGAAGATTTTACAAGGAACTCTGTGGTTTGGTTTGGTTTGGTTTTTTGGCAGGGGGTGCTGGGGCTCGAACTCAGGGCCTTGTGCTTGCCAGGCAAGCCCTCGACCACTCGAGCTAAATCCCCAGCCTTATACTCTTTGGGTTTTTGAGACAGGGTCTCTCTAGTTAGTTCAGGCTGCCTCAGCCTCCTGAGTTCTGGGATTACAGGCATGTGCCACCACGCCCAGCTACAAGGCGCTCTTGAAAATGCCGTGAATATCAGAGGAAAGAAAGAGCTCAGGGAAGGAGTTCCTGATCGTGCAAAACCGTAGGACCTGTCAGCAGCGGGGCCGTGAGCCGGCAGGAAAGAGCCTTCTCCAAGAACACCAACATTAACAGTGTCAGCCGAATCAAGACATCTAGACACAAAGGCGAGACGAGCCATCTGCAGAGGTGATTCACCCTAAGCAATGTTTTTCTGAACGTGTTTGCACAGAAACGTGGCGAGACCTCATGACTGAAATGAACCCCGTCCGCGCTTTATGCTTCTGTACCTTGGCACTTGTCATCCCTTTTGCCCATTTGATCTTCTGCTACCCTTTTCTTCCTTTCCTCAGCTGATTGGGAAACTATATTCCTTTAGATAGGCAGCCCAGGCCTCAGCCTCATAACCTGCGCCTGAGAAAAGCACGAATCATTCCCTCGTCCCTTCCACTTCTGCACCGAGTAGGATTCTCTTTGAAAATCTCTCTCACCTAGCGCATCACAGGCACTCTGAGGACAGAGATGAGACTAAAACTCTTTACCCAGCTTTACCTACCTCAGTGCCCAGGCCACACAGGCATTTGTAGTAGTCCATCATCTGTGGTTTATAACAAAATGCCTGAGGCTGGGCATTTTATAAAGAAAAGTGGGTTAGCTTCGCCCAGTGGTGGACTCTGGGAGGCTGAGGCAAGAGGATCACAGGATTGAGCCCAGCCTGGGCGACTGAGCAACATAGCAAGAACTTGTCTAAAAAAAAAAAAAGCCTCGGGATATAACTCACGGCCAGTGTATGAAGGCCCTGGGTTCAGACCCACTATAGGAAAAAGTGTTTGGGAGACTGAGTTCTAGTGAGAGTTTCATGGTGGATCATGCCACACTGGCAGGAGGGTATGAGGAAGAGACCACATGGCAAGGCAGGAAGCCACAGAGGCTCAGGGGCCAGCTTTAGTCCTTTCATAACCACCCACTCTTCAGGGAGTCTGCCAGAGGCCCCCGGATCCACGGTAACCCCTTCCGGGCACACGCCCTCCGGACCCGAAGGCCTCCCCCAGGCCTGCTTCTTACAGGCTCCGCAAGTGTCCTAGCTTTCTGTTTCTGTAACCACTACCTGAAGCACCTTATAAAGAGAAAAGGTTGATATCATTTCTTTTTTCAAATTTTGTGCTATTACTACATGTTTGCAGTACACGAAGCTTCCACTCATCTTAGGGAGTAGGTACATGCACATAACATATCTTGATTCCTCCTATTTCCCATCCCATCCTCACCCACCTCCTTCCCTCTGTCTCTAGATCCCCTTTCCCTGTTTTCTTAATTTTTTTTCAGTTCATGTTTGTGACATGTATGACTACATTCATTGTGGGTATTTGGTAGCTCTACGATGCACATTTTGAATCTTTTTATGTCCCTGTCTCTCCTCCTCTCCCCTCATCCTCAGTCTCTTGGATCCCTTTCCATTTACAAAAAGATCTATCTCGCTGATTCCTTTTACCAATCTTTTGTTTTGCTCTTTAGTTGTACTTTGCATTACTCAAATGAGAGAAATCATATAGTATTTAAGCTTGTGTGTCTGATTTATTTCACTGAGCATTCATTGTGTTTTTCAGGTGAATCCATTTTCCTAGAAATATCTCAAATTTATCCTTCTTTATGGCCAAGAGTAATCCATTATGTATAGATACTACATTTTCTTTATCCATTCATCTGTTGATGGACATATAAATTGCTTCCAGGATTTAGCTATTATGAATTGTGCTGCTATAAATATGGATATGCATGTATTGCTGTAATGTGGTATCTTTAGTTCTTTGGAGAAGATACCTAGAAGGGGAATAGCTGAGTCAAATAGAATTTGTATTTTTAGTTTTTTGAGGAATTTCCATTCTGATCTCCATAATGGTTGTACTAGTTTACATTCCCACCAACAGTATAGAAGGGTTCCTTTTTCTCCACAGCCTCACCAGCATTTGTTAATATTTGATTTCTTGATGATACCCATTCTTTCTGGTGTAAGATGAAATCTGTGTTGTTTTAATTTGCATTTCTCTAATGGTCAGAGATATTGAACAGTCTTTTCATACGTTTATTGGCCATTTGTACTTCTTCTTCTGAGAATTGTCTTTTCATTTCACTTGCCGATTTTTGGTTAGGTCTTTTATTTGGGGTGGTCTGTTTTTCCTTTTTTTTATTTTTGAGTTCTTTATGTATTCCAGATATTAGTCATCTGTCTGAGAAATAGCTGGCAAAATTTCTTTTCACGTTCTGCGGGTTGTTTCCTTTGTTGTGCAGAAGGTTTTTAATTTGATGTGATCCCATTTGTCAGTTCTTGCTATTATTTCTTGTGCAACTGGAGTTCTGTTCAGAAAGTCCTATTTTATCTTCCAGTAGTGTTTCTGCTTTAACACTTAGACCTTTGATTCATTTTTATTTCAGTTTAGTGTATGATTAGAGATATGGGCCCAGTTTAATACTTCTGCATGTGGACAGCCAGTTTTCCCTACACAATTTACTAAAGAGGCTATCTTTTCTCCAACATGTTTTTGGTCCCCATCAAAGATCAAATATCTGAATGTGTCTGAGGCTGTTTCTGTATCTTTTATTCTGTTCCATTGATCCACATTTCTGTTTTTTGTGCCAAAACCATGAAGTATTTATCACTATAGCTTTGTAGTATAACTTAAGTCAGGTATTGTGATGCCTCCTCTGGGTCTCTTCTGGTTCCATGTGAAGTTTAGGATTGTTTTCTCTAGATCTGTGAGGACTGTTGTAGGTACAGTATTTTGATTGGGATTGCATTAATCTACATAGCAGTTTTGGGAACGTGGCCATTTTGACAATATTGGTTCTGCCTATCCACAAGCAAGAGACATCTTCTCATTTTCTGATGTCCTCTTCTATCTTCTCTTTTGAGAAAAAGTTTATCTTGGATCACAGTGTTAGATATTTTGGTCCACGGTCGGTTAGCCTTGGTGCCTTCTGGGACCATGACAAGGCCATACATGGGGGGGGAGCACACAGTGGAGCCGGCTGCTCACTTCATGGCCGAATGGATTCTGGAAGAGGGACATAGTCCAGTGTCCGACAGTCGCCTGCAGGGGTACACCCTGGTGACCTAAAACTTTCCTCTAGGCCCTACTTTTAAAGTTTTCCAGCACCTTCCAGTAGTGGTAAGCTCAGAATTGAACCTTCAAACACACAGGCCTTTGCGGGATATCCCAGAGCCAAACAGTATGAGCCACTCTCAGTATTACCATATGGGGATGAAGTTTCCAGCACAGGAATCTTTGAACTTCAGCAATATTTATCTCAACTGATCAACTAAATGGATCAGGAGAGGGGAGAAGGAATATGCCTAACCTAAGGGGTACATCGGAATCTTTGGGTAAGACCTGGACATGGGGGCACATGTCTGGAATTCTCACACTATGGGAGGCTGAGGCAGGAGGAGGGTAAGTTTTTGTTTGTTTGCTTGCTTATCTGCTCATTTTGTGGTACTAGAGAACGAACCCAGGACCTTCACACTGAGCTACATCTCCAGTCCTTTTTTTTTTTTTTGTACCAGGGATTGAACTCAGGGCCATGCACTTGCCAGGCAAGCACTCTCACCACTGAGATAAATCCCCACTCTCTTTTTTTTTTTTTTTTTAAATTTTGAGAAATGGTCTAAATTGCCCAGGCTGGGCTTGAACTTGTGATCCTCCTTCCTCAGGCTCCAGAGTGCTGGGATTAGTGGCACACATCCACCATGCTTGGATGAGGATTGCAAGTGAAACTTGCCTAGGCAACTTTGGAATTTAGTGAGTTCTTGCCTCAAAATAAAAAATTAAAAGGACTGGAAATGTAGTTAAGTACAAAGTTCCTGGGTTCAATCTCTAGTAACTCAAAAGAATCTTTGCATATGTTATGGTTTAGATCTAAAATGTCCTCTGAAATTCTTGCGTTTGAAGAAGGGGCCTGGTTGGAGGGGACAGGTATCTGGGAGCATGATGTAGAAGGGTGTGTTCTTGGCCCTGGCCCCTCCATTTCCTCTTTCTGCTTTGTGGCTACCAAGAGTTGAGCAGCTTTCCTGCACTAAGCCCTTTCACCAAGCTATTTCTTTCTGCCTTGGAGTCAGGCAACCATGAACTAAACCCTCTGAAACTGGGAGTCAAAATAACCCTCCCATTCTTTAGGTTGCAGTTGTCAGGTATTTTGTTCCAGTGACAGGAAAGCTGACTAATACAGGTAGTCAGGAGAGCCTTGCAGGGATGGTATGTTGAACAGGGTAATAGGTTTGAGGGCAGCATCAGAATCTACACACACCAGGGCCGGGGATTTAGCTCAGTGGTTAGAGTGCTTGCCTTGCAAGCATGAGGCCCTGAGTTCAATCCCTGGTACCAAAAAAAAAAAAAAAAAAGACCATACTACAAGAATCTACACAAGCCAGAAATATTTTTATATTTATTGAACTCCAGTTTTTCTTAAATGACAGAGTAATTTAATAGCAAGACAACTGTATAAACAAAAATGTACAATTTGCCATAAAAATATGTACAAGAATAAGAACCAGTATAAAGCAAAAGAAGGATTAAATCCCCAGGTGGGGATCAGAATATGTTTCACAGAGGAGGAAACGATTGGTCTGGTTCTTGAAGGATAAACAGGAGTTTGTCAAGTCTGATGGTTTAAGGCCAGTATGACTGGAATAAGGGATATCCAGATACCTGGCAAAGCACTGTTTCTTGAGACATCTGTGAGAGTGTTTCCACAGCAGACCGACATTTTGACATTTCAATCAATGGACTGAATAAGGGAGATCTGCTTGCAACCAAAATGGGCAGGCATCATCCAATCATCCTTTTCCTCTACCCCCCTCTCTCTCTCTCACTTCCGCTCTGCCTGGAGCTGGGACACCCATCTTTTCCTGCCCTTGAACATCAGAACTCTAGGTTCTCTGGCCTTTGGACTCCAGGTGTGGAGGATTGATTATGGTCAGCTTGAGCAGGAACACTCTACTGAACCGAGTCAGTGTTGTTCTGGGTGTAGAAGACCCACCTGAGGATTACTGCCAACACAGCACAAAGGAGAATGGGAAGGGAAGACTGGATGCTGCTGATTTCCCAGGAAAAGCTCTGTTGCGGCTGGTTCGCATGAAGGGAACTCACTGTTCTCGTCAGGAAGAGCTTGGGGCCTTGCTGTCCTCGGAGACAGGTGCTGTTCGCTCAGAGCAGTTCTGGTCGTCATCTCCACCTCGAGCATTGTATCCTGGCTCCAGTATAGATCCTTCAGCCTTTTGGTGCAGACATGGACTTACATGGGATATTGCGGAGGGCTCCCAGCCCTTGGTTGAAGGTCTCAGGTCTCCAGTGCACAAACAGATGTTTTGCACTCTCCTGTGTTTGGCTTGTGGGTGAACGCTGTAACTTGTAAATGTATATGTCCTGTATTAAATCTGCTCTCTTGAAAACCACTGACTCTAGAACCCAGCAACTAACACGCCAGGCTGCTCCACCACACCTAGCTTTATGCTTACTTCTTGATGGCTATCATCAAGAAATCAAATAATAACAAATACTGGTGAGGTTGTGGGGGGAAAGGAACCCACCTAGGTTGTGGATGGGAATGTAAACAAGTACAACCACTACAGAAATCAGTATGGAGATTCCTCAACAAATTAAAAATAGAAATTCCATTTGACCCAGCTATATCTCTCCTGAATATATTCCTGAAAGGGTTAAAGGCATTATACTATAGTGAGAAATGCATATGTTTATAGCAGTGCAGTTAACAAGAGCTAAGCACTGAAAACAACCTAAATGCCTAACAATGGATGAACAGATTTTTTTTTTTTTTTTTTTTTGTGCTGGGGATCGAACTCAGGGCCTTGTGCATGTTAGGTAAGCACTCTAACCACTGAGCTAAATTCCCAGTCCCAGATGAACAGACAAAGGAAATATGGTATAGGTACAGAATAGAACTTTCTTCAACCATAAAGGATAGATTCATGTCATTTTCAGGAAAATGGATAGATTTTGAGACCATAGTGTTAAATGAAATAAATAGGCACACAAAGTTAAATATCACATGGTTTCTCTTTATGTGATGTTATGGCTTATATCTAGATGTCCCTCCTCAAAGCCTCATGCATTCCTAGGTGGGACTTGACTGGCTCACGGGTGTGTGATACTGGATCAGCCTGCTGATTGGTTTGCATAGTTCCGAGTGTTCACGATGGAATTATTGGACAGGGAAGAACCATCCTGGGTGTGGGTGGCACCGTAGTCCAGACGGAATAGAAAGGGAAAGAAGAAAGTCATGCTGCTTCTTGCCTATCTTGCCATTAGCTTTCTTCTCTGTCATGCCCCTCTACCTTGGAGCCAGCTGACCATGTACTGAAACCTCTACAAACTGTGAGCTAAGTAAGCCTTCTGTCCCGTAACTTGTGGGTTGCAGGCATTTTGTTCCAGAAACAAGAAAGTGATTAAGACAGGTTTTGTTTCCAGAGAAGTGGGCTCATTGCTGTGACTGTACCTGGCCAGGGTGCAGAAGCCTTTGGAACTGGCTTGTGGGAAGAGCTGGAAAGGCTTAGAGATGCTAGCTGAAGAAGCGGCTGGAGAATGCTGTGAGCTGAGCTTGACGGGAGTTTCTATTCAGAGCTCAGAAGACCAGAACGCTGGTAGAAATGCAGCCTGTAAAGACCAGGCTCAGGAGGTCTCAGTTGGGAACAAGAACTACCCTGGCAGTTGGACTCCAGGCTACATGTGTTATGCTTTGGCAGAAAATGTGTCTGCATTTTGCTCCTGTTCAGAGACATTCTAGTAGACTGAGATTTGGGGCAGCAGACTAATCTGGTGGAAGAAAGTTCAAGGTAGTCTAATTTTTAAGGCAGTCTAATGTTGAGGCAGAGGCTGTCCAATGTCTACTATTTGGGGCTTAAAGCAAGCTGCACTTTGAGAATGAAGAGCAAACAGCCCAGCAGAATGATTTAAAATGTTTTGAGTTTGGCCAGAAAGGAAGCTCCAGTAAAGTTGTGGCCTATAAAGATGGAACAAAGGAGAACTTGGTTGCTGAAAAGATTATCATTAAAAAGACAGGTACTTTGGAACAGGACAGTAGAAAAGATGGCCTGAGGGGATCACAAGAACCAGCAGCACTCCACCTTTGCAGCCTCAAAACTGCAAAGGTGGAAGACTGCTTTGAGAAGAGAGCCCTAGCACACTATGTTCCAGAATAGTGGTGGTCTAGGGAATTTGTTCCTGGGGACTGTGTTTGCAGTGCTCATCAGTCTAGGCTCTTGACTCTTGCAGCCAAGACAGAAGAAAGCCTGGCTACTGCTCCAGCTGGTGGCAGACCTTGGCGTCATCCACATGGTGCTGGTTTTAGGTGCATGTAGAATGTAAGAGTTGTGGGGTTATGAAGAATTCCACCCAGAATTCCAAAGCGTGAGAGGCCAGGCACTGTGCCCGGAGAGGGCAGTTTGTGAAGCTGTGAGTGTGAAGCTGAAGGTGCAGCTGAGACCACAAAAGATTAGATAAGTCAGGAATGCAGAGCATCTGAGGAAAGCCATGAGGAGTGAGCAAAGCTGGGCCAAGAGAGAAGCCATGAGGGCTACAACTGCCGGTAGCGACACACGGGTGGGGCCACTCAAGCTCTATAGCGTTTACATCTCACCACAGATTGTCCCATGTGCTGAATTCAGAACTGTGGGATTTGATGTTTACCCTGATGGATTTTGGTCTTTTTTAGTTCCGTTTCTTTCTATCCCCTATTTTCCCCTTTCGGAGTAGGAATATTTATCCTGTGCCATTGTAAACTGGAAGCTTTTAACTTTCTTTACATTTGTACAGGCCCACAGTGATGACAAACCTTTTAGAGAGGAGCGCCTCAACTGTAAGCCAAAACTTACTTATTTAAAGTGCTCGAAGCTAAGAGTTTGCCTTAAACCTAGTTTGGACTGGACTTTTCAGCAGTGCTGAAACTGGCCAGACTTTGACAACTCTAGGATGTGCGTTAAGACTTTCGGGACCCAGGGCAGAATGTTATGGTTTGTACTTATATGTTCCCCTGAAGCCTCATGTGCTCACAGGCGGGGCTTTCGGGACTGACAGGATCATGGGTGTGATGATGGATTAGTCCACTGATTGGTTTTGAATGACTCTGGGTGCGTATGATGGATTTACTAAAGGGGGAAGACACACCCTGGTGTGGGTGTCACCAACCAACAGTTTTGTAGCCTAGATGGAATAAAAAGGGAAAGGAAGTCTAGCTGCTTCCCATCGGCCATGCCACTGACTGTTTCTTCTCTGTGATGTCCTGAGCCAGCTGACCATGGACTGAAACGTCTACAAACTGTGAGCCAAACCTTTCCTCCTTTCCTCCTTTATCCTGTGGGTGTTTGGTATTTTATCCCAGCAACGAGAAAGTAACTAAAACATATGAGAAACTCAAATATAAATAAAGAGTAAAGGAAACATGGTAGGAAAAAGGGAGGCATACCTTTTAGAGGTGGATGAAAGGATTAGTGGAAAAAGGGAGGGGTAGTGGTAGTGGGGAAGGGACTCGAAAATGATCAAGATATGTTCAAGAATTTGTATATATAAAAAAGAATTTATATATAAATTCCCCAAATGTAAATATTACATACTACAAACATATACCAGTTAAAAATAATAAAGAGCCTAGCTTGACTGCATAGAGTAAGTTCTTTAGTTACCTTCTACCTCTCTGCTCATTTCTACCCACTTTGCAAACTGAGGTGCCTAATTTCTTTTTTTTTTTTGGTGCCAGGGATCGAACTCAGGGCCTTGTCCTTGCAAGGCAAGCACTGTAACCACTCAGCTAAATCCCCAGCCCCTGAGGTGCCTAATTTCTGAAAAATAAGTTATAGTTTAGGCAAATAGGAAAAATAAAATGACACTCCTAGAAAAAAGAAGAAACTGAAAAACTTGTTAGATGCTTTTTGTCGTCTACAGCCAATTTTATGTAACCCTCTATCACAGTAATCAAGCAATATTACATTGCGTCAATTTGCTCTTCTATTACTGATCTGTTGGTAAATCCATCTCTCAGATCCACAAACCAATTTAATTATCTAGCTTTGGTTTTACTCATACATTATGTCTTCTGTACTTTATTTCTGCCTGGGTATAGTACATTTCACTTCTCATTTGCTTCTTTTTTAGCTTTAATTTTTGTTAGGAAAGTTTTACAGTACATAATGATCACATTCATCATGGAGAATTGCTCCATACACATAACACATCTTAATTCTTTTTGTATTCCCTTCCCCACTCCTTTCTTCCTTCCCTCCCTCTATCTCCTGGTCACCTTCACTTTTGCAAAAGAGTTATTCTGTTTCCTATGCTCTATTTTTTACTTCTCATAGAACATCCAAGAAGTTCCACCAAAAGATTCCTAGAATTAATAACCAAATTCAGTATCAGGATACAAAATCAACCTAAGAATCAGTAATGTTCCTGTACACAAATATGAACTCACTGAGAAAGAAATTAGGAAAATAATACCATTCACAATAATTTAAAGAAAAATTCTTGGGAATTAGCCTAACCAAGAAAGTGAAAGACCTCTACAATGAAAACTATAGTATTCTGAAAAAGGAGATCAAAGTGGACTTCACTACGGCAGGTTGGGGAATCACTTGGTTTGCAGGATGCTGCCAATGAGGTGCACATATCAGGTCCCCCTGGGATGGGAGGCACCCTAAAGGACTCTCTTGTGAGTAGATGAAACATCTCCACAGCACATCTTGGGTTTCCTATTCCCTCTGACTTACCCCTGAGCCATGGTCTTAAAAACTGGTCTAGATTCAATCTTCAAACTCTTAAAGAATGAATGATAAATCTTTAGCTGCAATTTGTCTGGCTTTCTGCCCTCAGGATAGAGCTGGGAACTAGGGAATATCTCCACTGCATCCTCGCCTTCCCCCGCCCTCAGGAATGCTGCTTGGGTAGGGAGGACTAACTGGTTTTAAAGTAGGCCCATCCCAGCCCAGGGGGATTACGTTAATGAAACAAAGCAATCTTAGGGACCTTCATGACTTTGATGAGCGTTTTAGACAAAATGCATGTTAAAAGAGCCAAGAGCTGCCTTTCTTTTGCCACAATTTCTCTCCAAAACCTGTCACCATGCTGGAGACCTACATTCTATACTCAGACATATGCTAATTGAGGGCCAAAAAGGAAAAGCTTATAGCTAGTATAAACCAAGGGGCACAAGGTCACAAGGGAGGGACACAGTACTGGAAAGAGTGGGCAAGCTGATTCTGGTCACTTCCTCCAGCACCTCCAGCACCTCCACCTTGCTGCTGCTGGTACTAGATGAGGACGTCTTAGGTAAGCAGGTAAGAGCAAAGAGGGATGAGCAAAAATGTCTCCTCTTCCCTTTTGTTTTTCAGAAATGGAAAGCCATCATAGGTAGACACTCACAGTATGGTGGGTTGAGGCCATGGTAGGCCTTTGATTTCCCTACCCCTTGAAATGCATACTTAGTAGGCTGCAAAGAAGCGTCACCTAGTCTTTTTGTCTACACCCAAAAATGACCTGAGCATCCCCCAAAAGTAAGAAAAACAAAAGAAAATATATAAATTACAATACTGTACCTCTAACAGTCTATCCCTTTAGAGAGAACATTTACATAAGAAATAGCTGTGGCTACCGAAGGAACAGTTTGCCACTCTAACTCTAACACCCAGGGACCCCAGGACCCTGTACTGTGATGACAGCTATTCCAAATTTAAGATAAACCATCAGCCTAACACTTTCTTTAAACAGTTCTTGCTTTCTCAGTGTAAAAGTTTTTTTCTCTTTCTCCTTCTGATTTTTTTTTTTTTTTTTTTTTTTTTGAGGCAGGGTCTCCCTGTGTAGTCCAGACTGGGCTTGAATTCATGGCAAATCCTCCTGCCTCGGCCTCCCGAGTGCTGGGATTACACGTGTGCACCACCACACCTGGCCTCCCTTTCTGATTCTCATTGGTACAAATTTATTACAAGACATCTCTATTATGATTCACCTAAAAAGCACTAATTGTTGACCTCTAAAAATGTATGACTAAGGGTTAGTGGATTTAGCTCAAAGCCCAAAGTTTGATCCCAAGCACCCTCCCCCACAAAAAAGACAAAAAAGTTACAACTAGTCTATAGTTCTAAACCTAAAACTGTAACAGATTATTGTAGTTCAACTTGGCCAATATACCAAAGAGTACACTATGAGAAAATTAATTTTATTGCCACTTGTACATGTTTCTTGTCTGCCTGCCTGTTTAATCTGCTTTAATAAATGATTCAAGTATCTACAGCTGCTTCATTAAAGATTTTTTTGAGCTTACATCAACTTTATTTTTCCTTTTACTTTTGCCCTTTTAAACTTTTGACTCTTTCACCTCATACTTTTTTTTTTTGGTGCCAGGGACCGAACTCAGGGCCTTGTTCTTGCTAGGCAAGCACTCTACCCACTGAGCTAAATCCCCGGCCCTTTTGCCTCACACTAAATAGAAAAAATCTGAAAGCTTTACCTCTAAAACCAGGAACAAGACAAGGATGTCTGCTATCACCACTTCCATTCAATACAGTTCTTGAAACGTTAGCTAAAGCAACTAGACAACAGAAAGAAAGGGATATGGATAAGAAAGGAAGAGGGTAAATTACCATTATTTGCAGATGACATGACCCTCTACATAAAGACCCCAAGAACTCCACCAGAAGACTCCTAGAATTAATAAATTCAGTAGCATGGGAGGATACAAAGTCAACACTCAAAAATCAATAGTGTACCAATAACACACTCATCAAAACAGAAATCAGGGAAATAATACCTTCTATAATAGCATGGAGAAAAATTAAATACTTAGGAATTAACCTAACCAAGAAAGTGAAAGACCTCTAAAACAAAAACTACAGTACTCTTTAATGGCCAATGAGGCTGAATTTTTTTTTTTTTCCTTTTCCGAGATGGGGTTTCGCTATGTATTTCAGGCTGGCCTCAAACTCACGGTGGTCCTCCTGCCTCAGCCTCCCAAATGCTAGGATCACAGGCATATGCCACCATGCCTAGCAAGGTTGAACATTTTTTCATGCATTTATTGGCCACTTGTACTTCTTCTGAGAAGTGTCCATTTCAGCTGCCCATTTTTTGGTTGGGTCTTTTATTTTGAGGGATCTGAATTTTTTGAGTTCTTTATATATTGTAGACATTACTCCTTTGAGGAGTAGCTGGCAAATTTTTTTTCCCATTCTATAGGTTGACTCTTTAGTCTTTTGTTGTTTCCTTTGCTGTGCAGAAAATTTTTAACTTGATGTGATCTCATTTGTTGATTCTTGCTATTATTCCTTGTGCAACCACACTTCTGTTCAGAAAGTCTTTGTCTACCCCTGTCTTCAAGATTTACCTCTTTTGTCTTCCAGCAGATTAAATGATTCTGTTGTGATGTTTAGGTTTTTGCTTCACTTTTTCAGTTTAGTGCATAGTGAGAGATGCAAGTCTAGCTTCAATCTTTGGTATGTGAATAGCCTGTTTCCCCATCATTGTTTGTTAAGTAGGCTATCTTTTCTCCAGCTAAAAGATTTGGCCCCTTTGTCAAAGATAACATAACTGAGTGTACTTGGAGTGTTTAGGGGGGCGTACTGGGGTTGGAACTCAGGACCTTGCTCAACTGTGGTACATTTTAGATATACATAATGATAACATTCATCACAGGGAATTTGTACCTGTAGATGATATATCTTGCTGCTTCTTTTTTTCCCATTCCCCTCCCTTCAACCCCGCTTCCCCTTCTTTCTGAATTTTTAATCACTTGGAGAGGAAGGGAGCAGCTGATCTGCATGTATGTGTACAGAAATCTGGGCTTACACATCACGCAGGGGCAGTTTAAATGTCTATGCAAGACCAGCTGGCAAAAGGTTTGCAAACTCAATGTGGCAACAGAATTTTGTGGATTTTGGGCTCAGAGTTGAAAACACGACAGAAGAGGCTCAAGATCTTGTAACTCCAGGCGTGGTGGCACATGCCTGTAATCCCAGTGCTCGGGAGGCGAGGCAGGAGGATCGCCGCAAGTTTGAGGCCAGCCTGGGCTACACAGTGAGCTCAAGGCAGCCTGAACTTCATAGCAAGACCCTGTCTCAAAAAAAAAAAAAAAAAAAATCTTTCTATCTCCACATAACGCCTTTAACCAGTCAGTATTGAAGCCTCTTTTACTCTGAACACCAAAAACAAAAGTAAATTTTAACTACTTGGCTGACAGGCCAAGAAAAGGGGCAGGGAGGAGGCAAGGACAGCTCATAGAGAATAAAGTGAACAAAAAAAAAAATGATAAAGGACAGAAGAACAGTGCTGCCTACGATCTTAGCTATCACACACAGCATGTTCTTCATATAGCCCTTACCATGCTGTACTGAAATGGACTGAACATGACTAGCTCATAAAATGTGACCTTGTACGGGACAGAACTGGATACCACTCATCTTGGTATTGCTCAGGATTCACAGTAAACACTGGAGCAGAACTGCATGTCACTACTTAAATGTCTAACTCTAAGCAGCAGTTCAATAAAGTCTGACTACAGCTTACATTTGAAGCACTATTTGTGAAAAAAGTGTAATAGTGCAATTTTTACCTCATGAAAATCTTATTACCTTTCTTTGATTCAATGTTTCAATAAAAATATTTGGAAGGGGAGCTGGGGATTTAGCTCAGGGGTAGAGCACTTGCTCAGCAAGAGCAAGGCCCTGAGTGATCCCCAACACCGAAAAAAAAAATTTGGAAGTGACATGTTACAACACGACTGAAAAGTCAAATACTCCTTGTAGAAGACACGGCCGACCATCTACTCAACAACTCTTCATCAACCCACCCTCCTTTCGTACTGTCCTCTGAACCCACGAGCTTCCCATGTTAGCGTCAGCGTCACAGGCAGGGAATCATGACTGGGCCATCCAGGGGTGGCCACATTCCTCCGGCCGGTGGCTGTGCTCGCCTGGGCATGGAATGACATTTGAGCTAATGACACTCACGGGAGGCTCCCACGAGCGCCTATGCATGTGGCCAAGAAAAAGAAACTGACCTTGCTGCATGGATGGTGCCGTGCGGGCATGATCACAGCTGTGCTGTAGTCCTCCAGTCAACCTATAGAGGCAACCAGCTGCCAAGACGGTAACTGGCAGAACAGAAAAGTGGCAAGATTTGGATTCTTGTTTTCAAGCCTGAAAATACTCCATTTCTGAAATTATGGGAGGAAGCATGTTATTTCAGTAGTTTTGAGTTTGTCTTTTTTTTTTTTTTTTTTTGGTTTTTGAGGCAGGGTCTCACTATGTAGTTCAGGCTGTCCTTGAGCTCACTAGGTTGCCCAGGCTGGCCTTGAACTTGCAGCAATCGTCCTGCCTCTGCCTCCCGAGTGCTGGAATTACATGCATGCACCATCACACTCGGCTCTCCAACTATTTACACATGCGACAGTTATTCACACTTTACAGCACATGTAAGGCGGTGCTAGAGTGTATTCTTACCAAGAGTGAGGTCCTGGGCTCAACCCCCAGTGCCACCAAAAGAAGAACTACGTATTTTAAATACATTGAAGTAACTTACCTGTTGCATAGTCTCAGATGAGTTAAGTTGGTTCATAGCCTAAATGTAAGATGCATTCACTTATAGGAAAATAAGTTTTTTCCTACTGCCACAGATCCAGATATCATTACTAACATCTAAGGAGAAGTATTAAAGATTCCAAAGCAACATGTGTGCTTTTTCTGACAATATTTCTTATACCTATTAAAGGATATTCTTACCTTTAAGTGTAAGAAAAGATACCAAGTCTTCAGAAAGATTAACTTCTTTTATTAAGATTCTTTACAGAAACATTTTTTAAATGACAAAGCTAGCAGTAAACAAAACTTCAAGTTTAATTATGGATGAAATATCATGAAAAAAAGAAATATCATAGAAAAAATTTTATCACAAAACATTATTGAAAGGATATTCTGACATAGAAGTAATCCTTTTATACTTTGAGTGTCAAAATGTAGCAAGATAATTTCCTCTTCATCAGCAAGACACTTGTTTACTCTTTAGCCAACAGTAAATAGTATTAAACCACAGATGCAAATACTATCACTCTCATTTTATAAATGCTGGTACTTTATTTCTAAGAAAATTCTATCTAGACTCACTAGAATGTTTACATTTAAATACTCCAAAGTAATATGTTTTTGAGCAGGCAGAAACTCCTCAAACATAGTAGTCTGATTTGACTCTATACAGAATGAAGATAATTTAGAACTTAAAAGAAAACTCAAATTTTATTATCTATCTAATTCTGAAGGGCCCTTATCAGAGCTATTTCTTTAAACCCAATATTTTCTAACTGAACACATAGGCTTAAAAAATGACGTATGTAGGGGCTGGGGATTTAGCTCAAGTGATAGAGTGCTTGCCTCGCAAGCACAAAGTCCTGAGTTCGATCCTCAGCACCAAAAAAAAAAAAAAAAGAGGTATGCAGTTTTACTTTCAATTCATTGGTTTTCATCATTGGTTTTCATATTTTTTTGTGTGTGTGTGTGCCAGGGATCGAACTCAGGGCCTTGGGCTTGCAAGGCAAGCACTCTAACCACTGAGCTAAATCCCCAGTCCCAATTCATTGGTTTTCATACTCAAGTGAAGGTTTTACAAATATTTAAGAAGCTGGGCTTGGTGGCACATGCCTATAATCCCAGCACTCAGGAGGCTGAGGCAGGAGGATTACTGTGAGTTCCAGGTCAGCCTGGGCTACATAGTGAGACCCTGTCTCAAAAAAAAAAAAAAAAAAATTACATTACATACAGATATGAATTAATAATTTTCAAAATTTGTCCAGGACTGTTAGCCAAATTGCTTGTTTTAAACTACAAGCTTTTAACATAGCTAGTACACCAGAAAGCTTCCTTGAGATTATAAAGCCTCTGAAGCAAACTTCTAGCACTACATAACGTCACTGTTTCCTCCTCCTCTTGGAAGAGCTGTGACTATCGACGGGTACCCGCTGGTGCGCGGAGAACGCTCTTTTTGCGCCGTCTTTCAGGGTGCTCGCTGTAGGTCCAGCTTTCCAAAGCACCAAGCGTGCATCTTCTCCCCCAGTCAGCAGAGAATCATCCTGCACATCCCAACAGAAAGAACGAACCGTGGCAGCGTGCCCTCCCCCAAGGCTGGTCATGGGGGTCAGTCCTGCTGGGGTGCAGGTCATTAAGTGAATCCTTCCCGTGTGTGTTCCTCCAATAACAAACAATTTGTCCACCTTTTCATGATATAGGCCTCCAATCAAATAGTCCAAATTATCCTCTTTCATGTTAATTACTTCTCTGACGTTCTGAATGTTCAAACGTGTAATTGGTTCCTCAGTATCTAAATGATTAAGATCCCACCAACAAAAGCCTTCATCATGTGTCATGCAGTAAATCTGCTTGTAATCTCTCCCAGACCAACCAACGCAGCTCACTGAGGAAGTGGAGTTGCATGTTGTAACCAGCGCACGCTCCTCATCATCGGCACCAATATCAAACACATTCACCAAGCCATCGGTGGAACCTGTGAGGACCATGTTGGGGTTGCTGGGATGGAAACTCACCTGAGTGATGTCATCACTATGCGTCTCGGAGTAGGCACCAAGTGGGTCTCTAGTAGCGGACACAGCCTCAGAATTAATTCTTGCATCCCAAAACACCAACAATGCATCATCATCAACTTTTTCTGTCCCAGCACAAATGACATGATCATTACAGCTGATATCAAAACTAATAAAAATATTGGAAGGGTAACCCTTGAACAGCTGAACAGGCTTCTCGCTGGCTGATCGAGCATCCCAGCGTTTCACAGCACCATCGGTACTTGCCGAGTATACACTGTCACAGGAATCTGCAAATTTGACTCCATTAAGAATTCCAGGATGTCCACTAACTTCTCGTAGCACATTTAATGTTTCTTTATCATATATTCTTATTGATCCATTAGAACATAAAGCAGCAACCAAGCCTCCTTTTCCTACTTGCACAGTCTTTGATGTGTCTATGCCAAGTACATAAGTGGGGTCTTTAGGTTCTGTGGAACGCTTAACAATATGCAGATTAGCTAAGTGTTCCTCAATCTTCTCCATATCAACAGTAGTGTCGAAATGTAGTAAAATTCTGAAATAAAAATATAAAAACTAAAATTAAACTTGGAGATTCTAAAAAATTGCAATTTTTTTTTTAAATCTAGCATAAAACAGAAGTAAAATATATTCTAATCATTTCCCCACCATGGTCTGACTAAAGCTTAGCTGCCTTTTTTTTTTTTTTTTTTTGCGGTGCCGGGGATCGAACTCAGGGGCTTGTGCTTGCAAGGCAAGCACTCTAATCACTGAGCTAAATCCCCAGCCCTTAGCTGCCTTCTAATTGAATCACTCTAATACTGAATTTACCAAATACATTTTATGCTAGTAAGAGAACTAGAAAATATATACATATACCACTCAGTAGTTCCCTGAGTTCAAACCCAGTTGGTTCTACTCAGCATCGGCCAGGATTGGGAATCATCTTCTCCCAGCCACACAGAAATGTACAGGCAAAACACACAAAATTAAAAGTTCCCCCAAAGATGTTCATGCCTTAATCCCTGGAACCTGAGTATGTTAGGTTGCATGGCAAAATGGAACTGAAGCTGCAGATCAAATTAAGGTTCCTAGTCAGCCTAAGTCAAAGCTAACCTTAAAATAGAGAGATCATCCTGGATTACCTAGGGAGGCCCCGTGTAACCACAAGTGCCATTCAAGTACAAGAGGGAGGCAGAAGACAGGAAGAGGAAGATGTTACTTTAGAAGGCACAGAGACACACTACATTGCTGGGTTTAACATAGAGGTCATAAGCCAAGAAATGTGGGTGGTCTCTAGAATATGGAAAATGCAAGGGAACATTCTCCTCCCAAGCTTCCAAATGGAAATGGAGCCCTGTGGACATCTGAATTTTAGCTCAGTGACTTCTATATTGGACATCTGCCCTTCAGAATTATAAGCGAATACATTAGTGTTGTTTCAAGCTACTAAGGCCCAGTAATCCTGGAGAAATGCTGCTCGGGCAGTACCTGCTTACAAATGGTGGAACTGGAATGGGAACCTAGAGGTGCAGGCTTCAGGAAGCAACCATGCTCTTAATCACCACACCAGATAGGCTCTCCATGCTAAGTGGTGTGTGGAACAAGTTCAAGGCCAAATAATCATGCAGCTGAGTGACTTTAACACACATTTTTCTATGGTGCTATTCACCAATGAATATTCTAGCCAGCCTCACAAATTCACACTTTCATTTCCCCCTCCCTTTTAGTACTGGGAATTGAACCTAGGGCCTTTGCACCAAGCGACATCCTCAGTCCTTTTAAAAATTTTGTTTAAAAAAAAAAAATTTTGTTTTGAGGCAAGGTCTCACTAAATTGCTAAGTTACCCACATGGGGCTTGAACTTACAATCCTCCAACATTAGCCTCACATAGCATGTGAGTTACAGACATGTGCCACTGTGTTTGGCTTTCATTTTCAAGGTAAAACAAAAATTTTTTTGGTTGCCTTAGTGATATCTTTTTAAGCATCTGCCTTTTCATTTTTTTTGGCACATAAATATATGCAACTTTGTATTTCAACGATTATCTCAATACAGCTGTTAAAAAGTTTAAGAAATGTTTAAAACAGCAGCACAAAAACATTTAAAACAAATTTCACTGGTAAAGAAATACAGAATAACTTCATACTAAAAATGATGGCATATAAATTCCCTTTAAGCCTAAGACAGAAACTTGTTTAGGGATACATAAGCATATTCTTTATATATATATATTTTATTAGTGTATGTTTGCAGTAGACTGGTGATGTGCATTTTGAGGAACTGCATGCCTACAACACAGCTTGATTATTTTTGATCCCTTACTTTCCCCCTTCTCCATCTCTAAAAATCTGCCGCCTTCTTTTTCACTGTTAGCGGGTAACTGTATTTCAAGTTCCAGGTCCTTTCCACCTCGAATTGGACAGCAGGCCAAAAATGGCGTCAGAGTTTATTTAAAATAACAGAGGGAAAAACTGCTTTACAGAGCAAATTCGGTCCAAATGGAGAATAAAAGAGAATAAAAAAAAAAAGAGAGAGAATATAACAATAACAAAAGGAAAAATGTGTGCCACACCTAGAAGTGGTGTGGGCTATCATGAAAAAGGTATGATAGCCCTGGAGCACCGTGCACAGATACCACCTCAGCCCTAAGTGCAAACGGAGGTGCTGCAGGAAGCGCAGCTCCCGAGGGAGTGTTTCTTCATGGTGCTGCCTTTATTTATACTGCCCAGGTCCTTGAGGAAAACCTAAGAGAACCTTCAAATCTGGGTTCCAAGAGGCAGCACTTGGATCCTGTGCCCCAGGTTGATGTTGGGTCCAGGACACTCCCCCCAGGTCAAGCCCTCTTTCCCAGCCAGCCTTAGCCAAGTCCTGCTGCTACCTCATTTCCCCTGAGATACAAATCCCCATAATTCTTTATGGGGTGTTGAGGGAGTAGAGTCTCTCCCTTCTGGCTGGAAGCTTCTTCAGGCTGGAAGGGGCTTTAGACCCTACCCATTGGGGATTATGTGACCTCTAATCTAACTAAGGGTCCTGTGGCTCACTGGCTGGGTTGAGGAAAGAAAAACCTGTCAGGAAACAATGAGAAAATAATTAATGACCATTGTCCTTCATTATTAGCCCAAATGTGAAGAGCAGGTTAGATTTTTTACGTCTCTTTTGTAGCAGAATTGGTGTTTTCTTTCTTAAAGAGAAATCTCAAGTCTTCTAGAGGCTCACAAGAGTAACTTTCTCCTTCTGGGTGATCATTTTCTTCTGACAGCTCAGGTGGAACTGGCTTTATCTAGGAAGATGACTCCAATTATCTATCTCTGCCACCTTTACTGCAGTGGGTGCGGCAAGGATTGCTGAGAAAGGCGATCCATTTTGGGTTTAACTGGTCAGCAGGTGTTCCCTCTTGCCAAGTTTTTACAAGCACTCAGTCTCCAGGATGGACAGTAAGTGGGGACCATCTGGGCTAGAAGCTGGCAGAACTTTGTTCCCATATGTCTGGCTACCCTGTTGCACTTGGCCCAGATTAATGATATACTGTGAGAACTTGGTAGTTTCAGGATTGACTATCATATCAGAGGCTAGAAATGGTCTCCAATATAACATCTCAAATGTGCTTAAACTTAGTCCAGTTTTGGGAATATTGTGAACCCTCGAGTTTTATTGGCAGCAATCAGAGCCAGGGCTCAGATGTCTCTCGGCAAAGTTTTGCCAGAGTTCATTTTAGAGTCCGGTTGGCCCTTTTTACCTTTCCAGAGGATTGAGGCCACCAGGCAGAATGGAGGTGGTATTTTATTCCTAAAGCCTTTGCCACCCCGTGTTATTTGGGAGAGGAAAGATGGGCCACTGTCACTGTGGAGAGACTGAGGTAGTCCAAACCTAGGGATGATTTCTTTAAGAAGCACTTTGATTACCTCTATAGCCTCTTCTGAACAGGTAGGAAAGGCTTCAATCCAACCGCTAAAGGTGTCAGTTAGAACCAACATTTGTTTAAATCCTCCACATGGTGGCATGTGGGTAAAGTCTATTTGCCAGTCTTCTCCAGGGTATGTCTATCTCTTCTGCACAGGTTCTAATAGAGGAGGAGATTTGGGCTTGCTATGGTATGGTAAGCACAAAGTGGGCAAGCTTCACAAGCTTGTCGGGTGGTCGTTGCTAGTCCTAGTCCTGCAAGACCTCAAGTGATCATTTCTAATGTAGCATTCTCTTCCCATATGGAAGGAATCACAAAGTGTTTTCATGGCTTCCCACTGCATCCCTTCAGGAAGGACTGATTTGTCCTTTAAATACCACCAGAGTCCCTTTTTAATTCCCCCTTGTTCTATGGCCCACTTATTTTCCTGAGGGGTATAGACAGGCTGTAACGGCGCCTCAGGAATTGGGAACAAGGCTAGAGTCTCAAGGGGCTGAGGGCTGCCCTTTTTGCCTGTTGGCCCTCTGATTTCCCAATGAGACTTCAGACATGTCTCTTTGGTGTCCTCTGTAGTGCACGACCGTGACCTGCTTAGGAAGATGGACTGCCTCTAGGAGTTGCAGAATTTCTTCCCTATGCTTAATTTGTCAGCAAATCTCTCTCTTTCTATATTGCTGCAGAGGCATGCAGTATTAGAAAAGCATACCTGGAATCCATACAGATGTTTAACCTTCTGCCCTTTCCTAATATCGATGCTCAAGTAAGAGCTATTAATTCTGCCTTCTGAGCGGAGGTTCCTGGAGGCAGAGGTTTAGCTTCCATGACCTGCTGTGAGCTGACAACTGCATAACCTGCCTTTCTACGTCCTTCTTGGACAAAGCTACTCCCATCAGTGAACCACACCTCTTCAGGGGCTTGGCGGGTAGATCACTGATGTCCACTTGAACAGGTCTGGAAGGTGACTTGCTCACGAGTGGCGAACTTCTTGGTCTGCAGGCATCAAAGCAGCAGGGTTAACAGTAGTGCAAGTCTTTACAATAACCTCAGGGGTATCTAAGAGCATGGCTTGATACTTAGTGAGTCGTTCTCCTATCAGCCACAAGTAGCCCCTCGTCCCTAGAATAGCCCTGATCTGATGGGGTGTCAGGACTTCTAGTCTCTGTCCTAAAGTTAACGTTTTAGCTTCATCTGTTATTACAAATGTAGCTGCAATTGCTCTCAGACAGGATGACCATCCAGCAGCCACTCCATCTAATTTCTTTGAAAAATACGCCACTGGGCAGGGTTCTTGTGCTAGCCTTTGGGTCAACACCCCCAAAGCAATTCCTCTCTTTTCTTTTTTTGTTTATTTTTTGGTGCTGGGAATCACAGGGCCTTGTGTTTGCAAGTCAAGCACTCTAACCACTAAGCTAAAACCCCAGCCCGTCCTCTCTTTTCGAAGACATACAGAAAGAAATGTTTTCTTACGTCAAGTATCCCCAGGGCTGGAGCCTGAGTAAGGACATGTTTAACTTCCCTAAAGGTGTTGTCAGCTACTCTTGTCCATTCTAGGAGCACAGACTCAGGGCCTTTGACAGCTTCATATAAAGGCTTTGCCATTAGCCCAAAATTAGACATCCAGATCCTACAAAAGCCAGCCATCCCCAGAAATGAGCAAAGCTGTTGTTTGGTGGCAGGAGGCCAGGATTACGTGCAGCCTGAATTCTGTCCCTAGACAGCGGTCGTTCCCCAGGTGTAAGAAAATATCCCAGATATTGAACTTTCTGGCGAGATACGGGAGGCTTTCTCTTTCTTCTCTCCTCTGAGGTCTGACTGCTGAACACAGAAAAGGCTGTGTCCACCAGCTGCGTCATAGGTGTCTGTGTTTGTAAAAAAAACTCCCTCCCTGGAAGATGGATCTATATTCGTATACTCGCAGAAGGCCTCCGCTAACCAGTTACGCAACGAAGCTGGATTTTCCTCTGCACGGTGTAAGACTCCACTCTATCATAATTAACAGACTTCTTAATGCACTTTTTCATCCCCATGGTAAAGAGCAGCTACCATGCTAGGCCCTCCCAAGTACTACAGCGCCAGTTTGGCTCTGTTGAGCGGCGAACAGCCTCTCCCGAGCGCTCTCCTTCCTTTCTTAAAGCATATTGTTCATTTGCGTAGTTCTTAGCCTCTTGTAGGATTCTTTGTTTCTCATCTGGAGTACAGCAGTTGGCCAGGATGTATTGGACAGCTCGCCATAACAAATCAAAAGCAAGAGTCAAAGCGTGAAACCCATCTGCAACCCACTAGGATCTTCTGACCGTTGGCCTAATTGCTCTTTACATAGTTCATGTCTGCAACTGAAAAAGGGATGACTTGCACTCAAGTATTTCGCCTCGGCCCTGTGACTTCTCTCGAAGGAGCATAAGCTGTGAATTAGGGTGGCAAGAAGCACCACTTCGGGCTCCTCCTGCAGGACTCAGGGCTGTCTGAGAGGCACAAGAGGGCTGAGGATCACTGAGTTCCCTTGGTGCACGAGGCTCTGGTGGGGTTCCTGAATCATTTGGAGGGAATGAAGTTGGTTTCTTCACGTGGGGGCTATAAAGCGGAGCTCAAGAAGGCCTCCCAGCATGAGACAAATAACAGTGGCCCATATCTCCCTGAGAGACAAGTGGGGATCCCAGAACACGGTCATCTAGAACATCTTCTTCCTCCTCGGGGGTCACTCTAGATCTCATAGCCCTTGAACGTTCCCTGTGATAAAGAATCATAAAAGTCTGAACATAAGGCATTTCATTCCACCTTGCATGTTTTAAACAAAAATGCTGTAAGTGGAGAATAGTCTCATAATTCAAAGTACCATCTTGTACCCACCTCTCGCCACCTCCCAGTTCATATTGGGCCCAAACTGTATTGCAGTAAGAGGTAAGCTGTTTCTGCTTTAGACGGCCAGGATCAAACCTTTCCTATTCGTTGAGAATGTGACCCAGGGGTGATGAGGGTGGAATCTACACAGGTGCAAGATCTAGTAGATTTCCCATCTGCTTGTCTTGGGACCTTAAAGAGAAGGAGATAACTAAGTCTACGCTCCTTAAGGAGGCATCTCACACATAAGGAGACCTGAAGTCCACAAAGTGCCCTTGTGTGACTTAGCAAAGTCTAGACAGATGTGTCTTTCTTGAAGATGTCGGCATCATCTTCTGCTGAGAAAGCCCTCCCAGGGCTTTCGACTCCTTATTTGGACCCATTGACTCATTGGAAAGATGGGGGCAAAGCCACTTGCTAGCTCGCCCCAGTCCAAACTCCCTAGAGTAAGAGTGGAACTTCCTCAGGTAAAGGTCCCTTAACCACCTGGTTGGACACCTTGATGGTTTAACTTGCATTTAGAAACCATATGGGAAAAATCTCTTACACTTGTTCTGACAGATCTGCTAAGAGCTGGGATGGCCCTACAGTTATCCTCAGTTACTCTGGTAAAGCTTTTGAATAGCAAATGCCGTTTTGTTTAAGTCATCAGGCATCAATCTTTAACTTAGCTATACTTAAAAAGAAAAACACAGAAGCACTAGGCTCTGAGGCACTAGGTTTTAGCCAAAAGCCTTGAAATTTTAAAACAGACAAATTTTTCCTTGCATTCCATTTTCCCCCCATAGCTGCGGTAAATGGTCATGCCCAGCAGGGAATGGGCACAGGCCTCACATCTGTTGTTGCCTCCCACTGCTTGGGACCACAGCCTGAGGTCCTCTAGCTGCAGCTCCAACCTAAAAACTTTGTACCCTCAAAAGGCTGCATGAGTTCTTAAAAGGATAGCACACAATTCTCCTTCCTGCAGGAAGAAAGAAAAGAGTTCTTTTCTCTGGTTTTCCATAAGCCCATATGCTGTTTAAAATCAGAGGCTTAGCTTGTAAGACCAGTTATTTAAAATTAAGTTAAAAAAAAAAGGTAGAAAGAAAAATGGAAAAGAAAGACAAAAAATGATGGTGGCTGTTAACGCATGCCCAGTAAAACTGAGTCATGCAACAAGAAAAGATGGCAGCTGACCACATGGCAGCAGCAGTGCACCAACCAACACACGAACCAAGAAAAAAAAAGAAGCCATTTAGAAACTAGGTTATGTGGAGACCAGGTTAATTTCCAAGCAACAAAAGCAGAGCAAAACACAATAAACATGCCAGAAACAGAGATCCATGAGACAAGCGCAAGCAACTAGAAAGACAAACAATGGCTATATTCCCTTCCCCCATCCTCACTGCCAGAAAAACAACAAACAGCTCCCTGAGCACCTTGAAAACCATCCCCTACCTCGTTGGCCTAGAAGAAGGAGGGAAAGAAAGAGCAAAGAGCAATGAGATCTGTGGAACAAAACTGGTTTTGCCCAGGTTGGTCTCATTTTACCTTGTCTTTGATCCCTGAGCCCCTTCTCCTACCTGGCCACGGCAAAATGTACTTTCTGGGCTGGCTTCACCAAAAATGTTATTGGGTAACTGGATGCCAAGTTCCAGGTCCTTCCCACCTCAAACAAAGAATTGGATGAAGCAGGCCAAAAATGGTGTCAAAGATTATTTAAAATAGCAAACGGAGGGAGAAACTGGCCCTGCAGAGTGAATTTAGGCCAAACAGAGAAAAAGAAGAGAGATGATAAAAGAAAGCAAAAAATATGCCCTATATCTAGAAGGCATGGCACGGGCTATCATGAAAAAGGTATGACAGTCCTGATGTGCCATGCACAGACACCTCTGCCCTCCACGCCATCAGAGGCGCCACCGGCAGAATGGTCCCGAGGGAGCATTTCCTCGTGTTGCTGCCTTTATTTACATTGTCCAGTTCTTGAGGAAAACACTGGAGAACCTCCACCTCTGGGTTCCAAAAGGCAGCGCTTGGATTCCGTGCCCCAGGCCTAAGTCCGGTCCAGGCCACTCTCCCCAGGTCACACCCTCTTTCTCAACCAGCCCTAGCCTCACCCTGCTCCTACCTTGCTACCAACTCCTTTTTTTTTTTTTTTTTTTTGAGATAGGGCCTCACTATCTAGTTCAGGCTAGCCTTGGAACTCACAGCAATTCTCCTGCCTCAGCCTCCTGAGTGCTGGGTCACACCAAATGTGCCACCACATTTGGCTCCATCTCACCTTTATTTTGTTCATTTATTTTTTTAGGTTTTTCATATAACAGAAACCATGTGATACCTGTATTTAACTTTCTATGTCTGACTTATTCGTATTCGTAAGCATCATGGACTCAGGTTCCATTCATTTTCTTAGAGGCAACATGGTTTCATTCTTTGTGGATAAATAATATTCCAGTGTGTACTGCCTTTTTCATCTTTAAAAGTGGAAGTAACTACTAACCCAAGAGTTAAGAGGATTAACTGAACTAATGCATGTAATGTGTTCTGCACAATGTCTGATATGGTGTAATATGTATTCAATAAATATTGTGCTCGCTTCGGCAGCACATATACATATTCAAGAAATATGAAAACGTTGTCTGTATCACCACTACCGATACCACTAATACCTCATGAGGAAGAATATGGATCAATCAAGGTAGCGCCAGATAGCACAATTAAACCAGTGGGCAGAAGTTGCATTTAGGTTCAAAACAGGAACATATACTACTCCAACTTTTAATTTTGAACACTTAAAAGCATACCAAAAAAGCTCAAAGAACAGTACCATGAACGTACGCACAGCCCTTCACTCCCACTTTCAACTGTTCACTTCCTGCCACATTTGCCACATACATCTTTGTTTTTTGATTAGTCATTTCAAACTTAATTGTAGGCTAAATTATCACTTCGTTTCTAACCACTGCAGCATAGTAACCCCTCCCCAAACTTTTCACGACACTAAACGTTGCAGAAGTCCAGGCCAGTTGTCTAGCCATCCCGCATTCTGGGTTGCTCCAGCTGTCTGCTCGTGACGGAGCTCCAGGTCCACGGGCCGGAATTCCACAGGGGAGCCGCTGCTACTGCCTCGTCTTGGCAGGGAGGCACATAAGGTGCAGTCTGAGTGTTTGCCTAAGGTGGTTAACAAGCAGATCTCTACATTAAAGGTCCATCTCTCCCTCTGTAGTCAGTAAATAAGCAGGGAGTGACACTGTGAGATTTTAGAGTATCCTAATCTTCAACAACATTTCAACCAAAGATTTTTAGCATTTACTGATTATCTTTGCTTGAATCAATGAGTGTATTGAGATCTGCTAAACATTCACTCTATCATTCTTTCTACTTTATATATAAAAATTTTTCTCTTTGAGTAGCACTAAGAAATTACAACTTTAAAAAAATTGTGCATTATAGTCCATTGCTTGGTTCCTTTATTTAAAGCTATCTTCTCACTATGTTGCCCAGGCCTCAAACTCCTGGGACCAAAGATCCTCCTGCCCCGGCCTTGAACATGTCAAGCTTGCTGCTACCTCAGGATGACAGCAACAGTGGCTGCTCCAGCTGGGCCACTCCTTCCCTCCATTTCCTGCACAAGTAACCCTTCCTGTTACTGGAGTCACCTCCCAAGACAGACCCTCCCATGAACCTGCATAAAGAAGCCCCTTGTTCTGTGACACTGACTCTTCTACTAATTCAAATTTTAAATGTTTAACTTTGAAATACTTCAAATGTACAAAGAGGTGTAGAAAAGTTTAACAGACATCCAAATATGTAATGCTTAGCTTTAACAGATGCTAACATTTTGCCATATTTGCTTCAGTTTCTATTTAATGAAACATTACAGATAAAACTAAAACTTTACTGCTATTAAGAATTTATAAAAATGGTATCACATTCATACATCTTCTTTTCAAATTTGCTCTTTTCATTTAATATATTTTTTGAAAAACACTATTTTATTGCAGAACTTATTACCTGATTTGTTCTTGCTTGTCATTAAAAATTGTCATCCAAGACAGGCATAGTGGCACACGGCTATAATCCTGCCACTCAGGAGACTAAGACAGGAGGATCAAAAGTCTGAGGCCAGCCTGAGAAATTTAGAGATCCTGTCTGAAAATAAAGAAAAAGGGCTGGGGATATAGTCTGGCAGTAAAGAGCCCCCGGATTGGACTCTCAGTACCACCAATGAAAAAGAAAAAAAGAAAAATGTTCTTAAGAGTTCTAAGAGCAACAGATGAAACAAAAACGATTTTGGATGCATCTGTGTGTTTGCAGGGAGAGCTCTGGTCATGGAAATTAGCAAAAGAATGAAAAAGTACTTTAAAACACACAGGCAATATTGAGATTTTATATTTATGAAGAAAACACTAGTTAATGTGATTCTTTACCACAAACTAGTCAAATATATCCTAAAATGTGAATTTAATTTAATAATGTACTGCCTTGGTAATGCAAAAAGAAACTTTTCAGTTCTAGGTAAAATGAATGCTCATTCTTGAACTATTCAAAGTGCTGTGAGTTACAAAAGAAACCTTTTTTTTTTTTTGAGACAGGGTCTTACTATGTAATTCAGGCTCACCTTGAACTCACAGCAATTCTCCTTGCTTCAACCCCAAGTGCTGAGATTACAGAATATACATTATTGAATATACAGCCTTAGAATTTAAAATCGCTATGTTGAATATGGAATAAATTAAGTACACACAAACAGAGGAATGGATAAAGAAAATGCACATATACACAGACGACTATTCAGCTTTTAAAAAGAGGAAAATCTTATTTGTGAAACAAGAATACTGTATACCTCGAGAGCCAGGCATGGTGGCACACACCTGTAATCTCAGGACTCAGGAGGCCAAGGCAGGAGGACTGCTGTGAGTTTGAAGGCTCCCACAATCTAAGACCCTCCACGAGACTCCACCTCCCCTCTAACACTGCCACAGACTGGGCATTAGTGTGTGGCCTTCTGAGGAACATGTTGCATCCGGGACAGAGTAGCATGTGAGAGGCGTGGGACAAAATTCAACCTCGTGTAATTCAGGTTCCAAGAGGAGAAGGGACTAAAACAGATTTAAGAGTTAATGGCCAATGGGGCTGGGGATTTAGCTCAGTGATTAGAGTGCTTGCCTTGTAAGCACAAGGGCCTGAGTTCGATCCCCGGTACCACCAAAAAAAAAAAAAAAAAAAAAAAAGAGTTAATGGCCAAACCTGGCACCAACCACCCCAGTTCCTGTCTCAGTTGATGTGACAACTCTGTAAAAAAAGTTAACGGCCAAGAAGTTTGCAAAATTAATACAAAGTACAAATTACATGTCTTTGTAAGGTGTGATAAAAAATATGATAAATGCAGCTGCTGCATGCCATCCAACAAAAAGGCATCACTGTGTGTTCTCCTTCACCTTCCTCACTGGGTCTGGCACCAGGCAACCGCTGGCTTTTCCCTGAAGTCAAAAGGACCATGAAAAGCAAACATTTGGAGCCAGGTGTGGCGGTACACACCTGTAATCCCAACATTCATGAGGCTGCGGCAGCAGAATCACTGCGAGTTTGAGGCCAGCCTGCGCTACATCATGAATTAAAGCCAGCTGGAACTACAGGACGAGACCCTGTCTCAAAGAAACAATCTGAATCAACTCAGGACGTGGAGGCAACCATAACAGTGCAAACACGCAACTAAAGACACAGGAAAGAGGACTCAGAACTGCTTACAAAGTGGCAGGAACAATGGGACAGGTTTGTAGAAGCCAGAGGGAGTAAGTACTGTGAAGGGGACTGATGTCAGTGTGTCTTTCACTATAATAAAAGGTTTAAATTTAATCATTCACTGTATTTTTTAGTCAGACGTTCTCTATGTAATCAGGTACTTCTAAGGTGAATCCACAGTGTGACCATTCCTCCAAAAATGCTCACCTATGTCACCAAGCAGAAATATGCTCTAACTTACTCATATTAATGATTCTTTAAATTTCCACTGTTAGTGACTGAAGTAAATCAGAAAAAGGCTCCCTGAGGGCTGGGGATTTAGCTCAGTGATTAGAGTGCTTGCCTTGCAAGCACAAGGGCCTGAGTTCGATCCCCGGCACCACAAAAAAAAAAAAAAAAAAAAGAAAGAAAAAGGCTCCCTGACACATGTTAACAATCTTATATGATGAGGCAATTTTTTTTTTTTTTTGGTGCTGGGAATCAAATCCAGGGATTTGTGCAAGCGTAAGCAGGTGCCTGACCACTGAGCTGTATCCCCTAAACCAGGCAACACTTTTATAAAGATTTAATCGACAGCTAGAAACCCTCTTTTTTTTTTTTAACATTCTAAGGTAGAATCACTACTTAAGACTCCAAATTAGGAGAATATCCAAAAGAAGTATGTTGAAATAGAAATCAATACAGTAAGTAGTGAAACCCTTAAGCATAAATATTTATAGTTTGTCTAATACTTGTGCTATAAAGTACCAAACACTTCTGCTATATCATGCCAAGATCAGAATCTAGTAAGCTCTAAACTCATTTCCTCTCTTCGGAACGCAGAGGGACCCTGATATCAAACATCCAACAAAAGGCATAATCCTTAAACCACCCTGTGAAGCCGGATATTAAGAGAAAAAAATTACATTTTTTAGATCTGAAGGATAAAAAGGACTTAAAATAGTGTCCTGTCAGCTGTGACTTTATTAACATATGAATTAGACATGTGTTATTCAACTGTTTCAGTGCTTGCCTGCCTTGCCCTTGGCACTGGTCACTACTGCCATCTAGCAGCCACTCCAGAAACAAAGAGAATCACAAAAATTATTTAGGACCTGACTCCAGTCTCCAAACAGGTCGGTTTAGCATACTAATAACTACTCAGAGGGCTGGGGATTTAGCTCAGTGGTTAGTGTTTGCCTAGCAAGCACAAGGCCCTGAGTTCGATTCCCAGCACCAAAAAAACCCAAAAAAACAAAAAAAACTCAGATTTTTGTTGTTAACCACACTAACCTTCCCTAAGTAATGTAAATGATTACCTCTGTGTGAACTCAGACTTTTACCTCAATTCTGATCTCACCAAAATTCTAACACCACATTTCTAATGTCTGCTGAGACCCCCCCTACACAGATATGCTGCCAAAACTTCAAATTAAATATTTCTAAAATATAACTTGCATCCGTATAATCTCTATCTTTGTTAACTGCACAATCTTTTTAGTTACATAGGCTCAAAATCAGAACCATTTTTTATTTAAGAGAAGTAAGGGACAAGAGTCAACTCTGCATGCCTGTAATCTCAATACTCAGGAGGCAGAGGCAGAAGGATTGCTGAGAGTTCAAGGCCCACCTGGGCTACACAGTGATCTCAAGGCCGGCCTGAACTACATAGCGAGACCCTGTCTCAAAAAATTAAAAAGAAACAAACAAAAGAGTCAACTAGCTCCTAAATCCTACCTTGAAAACTGCCCTTCACACCTACCTCCTCAGTGGTGGCCTTTCCATTGTCCTCCTTGCCTCTCTTACCTTGGATCTGAGTACACAGCAGGGCAGGAAACATGCATTTAGTGTCTAAATGGTTCCTGGACAGACATGGCAAGAATAGGATTGACTCTTACTTCCCACAGGAGACATTTCAAATGGGTGAGTTTTACTCTTAGAAATTACAATGACATCAAAAATACAGAAATAAGGTACGATGCTAACTAGGACCCAAAAGCAAACATATTATTTTACAACCATTTCTTAAGTATATAAAACTTATATAAGTACTTAATAAAGTATCATAATACATTTCCTTGATCCTATGAGCTACGGATACTGAATGAAAGTTTCAACTTGTAAATTGCTGTATTTTATACTCATCAATATTTTAAAGGGTAAAATGTATTAGTAAAATATTTTTCCTACAACAGATTTATGAAAACTAAGAATCTTACATCCTTTTCTCGAGTTACCTGGATTCTATCCATGTCAAGATCCACTTTGAATTCCACCAGTCCTATAAAATCTTAACCGAACAGAAAATGAGTTTTTACTTCCTTTGAATGCCAGAATATTTACTGTCTGTTATTCACATAGAAATAGTCATGTACTCAACACTCTGCAGTGTTAATTTTGTCTATCCTTGCTACACAGTATAAACTTCTTAAGAACACAGAGCATAGTTTTCAATTCTTTAATATCAGTTCTTTCACCGATTTAAGGCTAAGAAATCCTAATTCCTGTGCAAAGAGTATACAAATACAAATATCCATAAATACACTAAATAAAGAGAAACAAGCAAGCGAAGATAAGAACTACACATACACATGTGAAACAATGGTAGCTTAAACAAGAAGGCACTCACGACGCCTTCAGCCTAGGAATCAATTGTTTCCCTTCCCCATCTTTCTTTTTTTTTTAAAGAAAGCAAAACTCTGCCAGGCATGGTCTGTAATCCCAGCACTCGGGAGGCTGAGGCAAGAGGATCACTGTGAGTTCAAGGCTAGCCTGGGCTACACAGTGAGTTCAAGGCCAGCCTGAGCTACACAGCAAGACACTGTCTCAAAAAAAAAAAAAAAAAAAAAAAAAAAAAAAAAAAAAAAAAAAAAAAAAAAAAGCAAGCAAAGCTCCTACATAAAAAATAAACAGGAATAATATTGATAAAACATCCATAATTTTGAGGTCGATTCACTCCTACTTCAATATGATTGAGGAAGCTAAAGAAAGGGTGAGAATTTGGAAACATCACTTTACAATGGTATCCTATATTATTGTAGACAGAAAGCCTTCAACAAACACTTGATGGTTGGATGTAATTTCTAATAGTCAAAATGCTTTTATTTTACAAGATTCTTTAGAAGATAAATCTAATTTCCAGAATGTTCTGACACAAAAAAACTAAAACCATGTATTAATCATTCAGTATTTTAAAAAATAAAGCAATGATTCATAAATTTATTCTTAGAATGGCCTGTAATTTATGATTCTCAAACTCCTTTCTTAGCTCCTAAGAAAAATCTTAATTTGATTTTAAAATCTCAGGGGAAAAAAGAAAGTTTGAGAATAAAATTCTTTCACAAAAATAATTCAGTGCTGTATTAAAAAAAAAATCTTAAAAATTTAGCTTCAAAACCTGTTCTTCTAGCTGGGGGTGGTGGGACATGCCTGTAATCCTACCACTTAAAAGGCTGAGGCAGGAGGATCACCTTAAACTCAAGGCCAGCCTGGGGTACACAGTGAGTTCAAGGCCAACCTGAACATCAACAATGTGAAATACAGCACAAAATGTGGTTGCCTGGGGCAAATATGGAAGTTTCTAAGTATTTATAGGCTTAAATAAGTATTTAAAATAACATCAATTGACAGACACAATAGATTAAAAATAATAATCTAAACCTTTCTTCTATTATATTAACACTTGATGGATGATACTGAATAAAATCAATGGTGAAGGGACTAACAGTGTCACGAACTGTTTTAAGACCTTCAAATATTCACTAATGTAATTCTCCTAACATCATAAGAGGTACTTACTGTGATCTAATCTCACAGTGGAGGAAAGTGAAACACAGCACAGTTAAATGGCCCAGATGACACAGCTAGGAAAGAGTCAGGGACTGAACCCAATGAGATGTGTTAAGAATCTGTTTTTTGGGGGCTGGGGATTTAGCTCAGTGGTTAGAGTGCTTGTCTTACAAGCACAAGGTCCCAAGTTCGAGTCCCAGCACCAAAAAAAAAAGAATCTGTTTTTTTAACCACCAGCTCTGAGGCAATTCCAGGAATGGTAATTTTTTTTTTTTTAACCCAACAAAAAAGGACGGGGACATAGCTCACCAGCAGTGTTTGCTTGTCCAGCATGTGTGAGGTCCCAGGTTCCAGCCCCAGTACCGATGGAGTGGCAAGGGGGTGTTCTTAAAAAGCACTGGTGACCAAGAAGAATGTTCAAAGGGACAGGAGCAATGGTTTCAGTGGCTCCCTGCTAACACTAAGAAAAACCGCCTCACCAGACACAATGGAGTGATATGCATGCTACAAAGATTTTTAATGATGATGGCACACCAGCTTACTTTTCTCCAGGCTTCTTCTAATCTTCCTAAAAACATGTAGTGTTAACAAAGCTAAGCAAAATTTGAAAGCAAAAAGCCTGACTTGAAAGGATTTTTTTTTAACACCTTGATCCAGTCAACTGCTAAAAAGGCAAAGGGTGGGGATTTAGCTCCAAGTGGTAGAAGGCCTGCCTAGCAAGTGCAAGGCACCTCCCCACAAAAAGGCAGAACCAGGATTAAAAAAAAAGCACATGTATCAGTAGAGTTGAAGCAAACCAAACAACACTAAATTTGAATTCTTTTTAAGGTACTTGACAACATAAACCTGTATTTTGTTAGCAAAAGAATTTTACATTTTTAAATTTTTATCAGTACATTTGCCATAATGATCACATTCATCATAGGCCATTTGTACCTGTACATATTTTGTTTTGTTTGCCAGCATTTGTTATTAGTTGCTTTTTTTTTTTTTTTTTTTTTGCTGGGGCTCGAACTCAGGGCCCTGCGCTTGCTAGGCAAGCACTCTAACCACTGAGCTAAGTCCACAGCTCTGGTTGATTTCTTGATGGTAGCCATTCTTTCTGGAGTGAGATGGATTCTCAGTGTTGTTTTAATTTGCATCTCTCAAATATCCAGTGATGCTGAACACTTTTTCATATATTTATTTGCTGTTCATACTTTATCTGCGAAGGGTCTACTCATTTCAGATGCCCATTTTTGGACTGGGTCTTTAAATTTGGGGTTTTTTAGTTCTTCATATATTCTAGAAGTTAGTCCTTTGCTGAGGAGTAACTGG
>PVJO010000228.1:0-104568 GCA_004026905.1 Hystrix cristata
ACCCTGCCCCACCCCACCCCACTACTTCAAGACCAGTCAGTCAGCAAACCTCTGCATCCTGGCCCTCACAGGGGTGGTCGGGACCTAGGACCTGCAGTAAGGATGTGGGCTGAGATTCTGTCCCCATTCAGAGCGACCCCAGGGGCCCATGCAGGGTCTTGGTCCTCAGCTGGATCTCCCTGGTCCCAGTTCTGGCTGGAGGTGGGGGTGGGTCAAGAAGGATCCCAAACCAGGGTCAATCTGGATCCCATGGCAGCCACTCTTCCCCGGGGGGATTTGGGGAGTGGCCAGGGGCAGGGGACCCCAGCAAGATCCCTGCAGGCTGTGACCCCAACCCACGGCACCTGCAGAATTCAGTGTTGTGGTGATGCAGGGAGGCGGCTTCCTGACTGCCTCTTCAGGAAGTGAAGTTCCCTTTTACTGCCCTGAATCTTCCTCCAGACTCTGGGAACCAGTCCTGGTTTCCTTATACAGAAGTCCTGAGTGTGTCTTCACCTGGAAATGACACAGTGCCATTCTGCCCCAGGATAAGGGAGGTTAAAATTTCATGGGCACCTGGGAATTACAATATATTTTAAGAGAAGCCCAAACCCAAAACCTCATAGAAACTGGGTGAGAGAGCAGGGACCCAGAGGGCACTGGGCCTGCGCTGCTTCCCCTCCATGGCGGCCAGCCCTGTCTGCTGTTCGCACAGCTCAAGGTCTTTGCCCTGGACCTGGGAGGATCCATCCTGGAGGAGCCCACGGACCTGGAGATTGTGGTTGTGGATCAGAACGACAACCGGCCGGCTTTTGTGCAAGAGGAGTTTGCTGGCCACGTGTTGGAGGGTGCAGCCCCAGGTGAGAACAAGAGGTGGAGGCAACAGCTGGTGGAGGGTCTCGGGCCGGGGCCAGAGCTCTCACTGAACCCTTGAGCCCTGGCCCCGCCCTCGCACTTCCACCAAGGTCTGGGGTGAGCAGAACCCCCCATAGGGAGCTTCTGGTTCAGCATTAATTTCAGCACCTCCAGAATTCAGGAAGGATGCTGGGTGTCAAGCTGTGGCTTCTCTTCCGCTTCCACTTAGGGTGACATTCATGTGACATAAAATTAACCACATAAACCAGGCATGGTGGCCTATTCCTGTCATCTCAGCACCCTGGGAGGCTGAGGCAGAACAATCAAAAGTTTGAGCCCAGCCTTGGCAATTTAGGGATTTACCAAGAATTTGTCTCAAAAAATTTAAAAGAGGTGGGTGAGCTGGATGTGTGGTGTGTGCCTTTAATCCCAGCACTTGGGAGGCTGAGGCAGGAGGATCACTGCAAGTTCAAGGCCAGCCTCAACTGCATAGAGAGACCCTGTCTCAAAAAACCTAAAAAAAAAAAAAAAATCCCTAAAAAAAGGCAGGGGGATGCTGGGGATGTAGCAAAGTGCCAAGTCCCTGAGTTTAATCCCCAATACCACAGAAAAAGAAAAGTTAACCATTCAGTAAACACTTCAGCGCCATTTAGTACATCTGCAAGATCTAGCATAAGCCACTCTCTCCACGCAGAGGGGACCCCATGCGAGGAGCAGCAGTGTGACCTGGACAACCCCATCCTCTGTCCCCATGGGTCCTGCAGGCCAGCTCGCCCCACCCCTCCATCCTGTCGCAGCCTGCTAAATCCCCTCAAGCCCCTTGGAAAGTCGAAAGCCCAGTGAGCAGCCAGGCCTGGCCCACTCTGCCATGAAGGTTTTACTCCATTTCATTCCATGTGCTGTTAAGATTCAAAGCAACATTCTCACTTTTACTTTTAGCTTTTTTATCTTGACATAATTTCAGACTCACAGAAAAGTTGCAAAGAATTCTTGTGTATGTCTTGGGCTGTGTCTGTCCACTCATTCTGGCCTTTTCCTCTGCCCCCCACGTGCCTGCGCTGGACTGTTCCAGCTCAGCTGTGGTATGGCCGTCATGGTCAGGATCTTAACATTCACATGAGATGAACTCTGATCTCAGGCTTTATTCAGTTTCTACTCCCAGAATAACAATTTTGGTCATGAAGTGATTTCTGGTGGTGTGTTTCATGGGTGGTGGCTTTTTTGGGGGGAGGAGTTGAGATAGGGTCTCATCATGTAGTTCAGCCTGACCTAGAACTATGTAGCCCAGGCTGGCCTCAAATGCACAGCAATCCTCCTGCCTCAGCCTCCCGAGTACTGGGATTACAGATGTGCACCACCTCACTTGGCAGGTGGTAGCATCTTATCTTCCTGACCGGCTCTGTTTCTGGGTCCTAATTGCTCTCCAGAATTCTCCATCTGTCCCTGAATGCCACCCCTTTCTCCACCAGAGCTGGCCCATATGTTGTGATCAGGTCCACTGAGGGTCTGGTCACTCCCATGGGTACAGCCATCTCACCCTGGTCCCCTAGGCAAGGAGGCATTGGGGACTCTTTGCTCAGACCTTGCCCAGCCCAGTGTGCTGTGTGCAGAGGGGTCTCCTGGTCAGTGCTCTTGTCTGGGCCTCTGGAAGTCTGGTGTGGGTTGGGGTCTCAACTCTGTTCCATCCTCTTAGAGGGTGTGGAAAAGACCGGCACTAGGGGACAGATGTCTGCGTCTGGGGCCCAGGCCTCACTGTCCTCCTGCCTCGGGCCCAGTCCTTACCCTTGAAATTTGTTGGGTTCCTGCTGCTTTCTTCTCCCCTCTCCTCACTGTCCCTGCTCCCTTCTGACTCCCCAGTCTGCAGCTCAGAGTCTGCTCTGTCGTGGGGCCGGGGGTCACCTCCTGGGGCACTGCATGCTGGCCCAGCTCAGCTCCTTCTCTGCCCTGAGCACTGGGGTCTCCCAGACCGCCACTGTGGCAGGGCCAGGCCTGTGGAAGACCTGTTGTGTCCTGACTTGGAGTCAAACCTGATGCTCTAGCTTCTGGGCTGCAGATGGCAGGTCAGCGTTTCACACCATCACACCCAGGTAGACCAGGGGTGCTGTGTACACGGCATGCCCGCCTTGCCCCATACCGCCCATCTTCCCCAGGCACCTATGTGACCAGGGCCGAGGCCACCGACACCGATGACCCGGACACAGACAACGCGGCACTGTACTACTCCATCCTGGAGCAGGGCCGGCCAGAGCTCTTCAGCATCCACGAGCGCACGGGTGAAATCCGCACCGTGCACGTGGGGCTGGACCGCGAGGTGAGGCGGCTCTGGGCCTCTGGACCAGATGGCAAACTTGATCCCTACCTGGGCAATTGGCAACTTCGTGAGTTCCTGTCTCAGAATAGTGTGGCTCTGTGCAAAGGCCCCGGCTTCATCCCCAGCACCCCAAAAAGCTTCTTTGGCCTGGCTCTGGGGATCCAGGGAATCTGTTGAGCAGAGACCAGGCCCGTGCCTGCTAGGTGGGACCAAGGAGCCTAGAATGCTGGCAGCAGATGCCTCCTGCCTCCCCAGCTGGCCTCATGCTCGCCTCTCCCTCTGCTCCATCCCTGTCAGGCACATCCCAAGGGGTCTGCACAGCATGTCCTGACCTTGCCACACAACTCCCCACAGCCAGCACTGCTCACTGATGTCCCTTAGTATCTGTGTCCAACACCACAGTTGATCTCTTGCCACTTATGGACCAGGCAGAGGCTGACAATGGTGCCAAGAGCCATGTTCTTAGGATGCCACATCCTACGGTGGCCCACCAGCCTGGTCCTTTGCCCCACCTGGGCATCTCCTCCTCTTCTTGCTTTGTGGTCCTAGGGATAGAACCCGGGGCCTTATACTGAGCTGCACCCCCAACCCTTTATTTATTTTTTATTTTGAGACAGGGTCTTGTTAAATTGCCCGGGCTGGGGCTCAAACTTAGGATCCTCCCCTCTCAACCTCCCAGAGTGCTGGGATGACAGGTGTGTGCCACCAGGCACAGGTGTGCCACATCTTCTGATTCCATGTCACCATGTCCCCAGGTGGTTGCCATGTACAATCTGACACTGCAGGTGGCAGACATGTCTGGAGAAGGGCTCACTGCCACAGCTTCAGCCATCATCTCTGTGGATGACATCAACGACAATGCCCCTGAGTTCACCAGGGACAAGGTACCACCTCTACCGAGCCCCTCTAGCCCAAGGCTGCCCATCCCTCCTGGGTTCTGGCAGCAGGCAGGGGTGTGGGGCAATCCAGGGAAGGGTGCTGTGGAGGGCAGGTGGGAGGAGAAGGTCCTGGGGCAGGTGCCTGCATGCCAGGACTGAGGCCCTGGGGAGAGTTGGCCATAGGGCCCTCTGGGCCTCATTAGGTGGGAGGGAACAGCCAGCCTCTGGGCACACGTGGGGGCACCCAGCACGGGAGGGAGGAGGGCAGTGGGCCAGGTGCCCCGAGGAGCCTTCTTGCTGCCCTGCCCTGGGGTAACAGGCCCGGCTCCCCCAGTTTTCCGTGGAGGCCACAGAGGCCATCAGTGGAGTGGACGTGGGGCGGCTGGAGGTGGAAGACAGGGACCTGCCAGGCTCCCCCAACTGGGTGGCCAACTTCACCATCCTGGAGGGTGACCCCAGTGGACACTTTGACATCCGGACAGACCCTAGGACCAATGAGGGTGTGGTGTCTGTGGTGAAGGTGAGTGCCCTGCTGGTGTCACACATGTGATCATATGTGAGGTCATGCCACACACCAGAAGAACAGGTCTGCACACATCTGAGTGTTGGTACACAGGAGATTTATTGCAAGAAACTGGCTTGGCTGTCCCTGGCAGACTGGGAACCTGCTAATGAGGTGGATTCTTCAGTGACGCCACTACCTGAGCCACAGTGGCCCCTGGCTTGGCACCACTGCTACAAATGCCACATGCCCACACGGCAACACTCAGAGGGCCCACTAGAGCCAGAGCCCACACCGCAGGCTCATTCTGACAGGTGTTCATCTGGTTATTTCTGTGTTGTTCTTGAAGTTGCCTGGTCCTGCAGCCCTTGTTTTGTCACAGCTAGAAGCGGACAAACCCAGGAGGGGTCCTGGGGGAGCAAGGTTGTGCCCGGGCTCGAGTCCTGAGCGGCATGGCTGCTTTGCCTCCACAGCCCCTGGACTACGAGAGCTGCGCACACTATGAGCTCAGGGTGTCTGTGCAGAACGAGGCCCCGCTGCACGCTGCCGCCCCCCGGGCCCAACGGGGCCAGGCCAGGCTCAACGTCCAGGTGCAGGACATCAACGAGGCGCCTGTGTTCCCCGAGAACCCACTGAGAACCAGCCTGGCTGAGGGGGCGCCCCCAGGGACCTTCGTGGTCAACTTCTCAGCGCAAGACCCTGATGTGGAGCAGCTGCAGAGGATCAGGTGGGTCCTGGGAGGGAGGTCCCTGGGTGCACTTAGTATGGCCACCCTGTCACCCCTGGCTGTGTGTCTGTGTCCATGACTCCCCTGCCTCTGTCCAGCACTGCTCAGGGGTGAACCCCAGCGCCACTCAGCTCACCTCCCTGAGCCTCAGTGTCCCTGTAAGGGGGAACAAAGGTCAGCTCAGGCCATGGGGGACCCCCTCAAAGGCTCCTAGGAGGTGCAAGGGGACCACAGTTCCTGTGTGCACCTGTGTGGCCTGTGTCTCATGTGTGTGTTGTGTGCACAGGAGCGTGTGGTACACACGTGTATCGTCATGTCTGTGCTGCTCCCCTGGGGGTCCCGTGGGCTCAGAACCCCATGTCCAACAGCTACTCCAAGGACTACGACCCCGAGGACTGGCTGCAGGTGGATGGAGCCACTGGCGGGATCCAGACGCGCCGGGTGTTGAGCCCGGGCTCCCCTTTCCTCAAAGACGGCTGGTACCGGGCCATCATTCTGGCCCTGGACGACGGTGAGCGACCGGCGTCCCCGGAGGCGGTCGAGGTTGGACGGGCGGGGCGCGGACTCACCCACCATCTGGGCCCGCAGGCTCGCCGCCGCGCACGGCCACTGGCACGCTGTCCGTGGAGATCCTGGAGGTGAACGACCACGCGCCCGCCCTGGCGCCGCCGCCAGCCCCGAGCCTGTGCAGCGAGCCGGACCGCGGCCCCGGGCTGCTGCTGGGCGCCACTGACCAAGACCTGCCGCCGCACGGGGCGCCCTTCCGCTTCCGTCTCAGCCCCGCAGAGCCCGGGCTAGGCCACAACTGGAGCCTCAGCCACGTCAACGGTGCGCGCACCCCGGCCCCGGGAGGGTGGGGAAACTGAGGCCCGGGCCCTGCTGACCGCGGCCCCTCTGCAGGGACCCACGCGCGCCTGCGACCGCGGCACACGCTCCCCGAGGGCCTGCACCGCCTCCGCCTGCTGCTCCAGGACTCGGGGCAGCCGCCGAAGGAGCGCGAGCAGCCGCTGAACGTCACTGTGTGTCGCTGCGGGGCTGACGGCGCCTGTCTGCCCGGCGCCGCAGCGCTGAAAGCAGGGGGCACGGGCGTCGGCCTGGGCGCGCTGGCACTGATGCTGGGGAGCGTGGCGGTGCTGCTGCGTGAGTGGCTCCGCCTCTGTCTGCCGAAGCCCCGCCCCCAGTGACCCCGCCCCTGTCGACCGAGTCCCCGCCCACCAGAGACCCCCCCCATCTGCCCAGTCCTCGCCCCACCCGCGGAGGTTCCCCCACTCCCCGCCAGAGACCCCCGCCCCTGTCTGCCGAGGCCCTGCCCCGCTCCATCACCTGTGCCCCTCCCCAGTGCTGGTTCTGCTCGTGGTGCTCCGAGCGCGGTTCCGGCAGCGGTCACGAGGCAAGAGTCTGCTGCGGGGTCTGCAGGACGACGACCTTCGGGACAACATCCTCAACTACAACGAGCAGGGCGGAGGGGAGGAAGACCAGGTGGGGGGGTCAGCGGGGGAGGGAAGGGGCCCGATCGCCCGGCCCAAAAGTGGCGGGGTGCAGCTCTGGGAGGGTCCCCGGGCCGGCCGGGGTCGGGTTCCCCCCACAGACCCGGCCCATCGTGTGACCTCTGCCCGCAGGACGCCTATGACATCAACCAGCTGCGCCACCCCTCGGAGCTGACGGCCCTGAGTTTCCCCCAGGGTGGGCCGCCCCTGCGCCGTGAGGCCCCCTTCGGCCGGGGACGCCCCCGGCCGCTCCGCGCACCGCCCACCAGCCCCGCGGACATCGCCAGCTTCATCCGCGATGTAGGTGCTCGTGGCTCGGCACGGAGGCGGGCGCGCACATGTGTGCGCACACCTGGGCTCTGGGGTTCTCTGGGCCGTGTGACGTGGGGTCTCCAGTGGGACCCTGGGGGGCCCCCGAGGATGAGCGGGCTCTGCAGGGGTGGCCTCAACTCTGTGTGCAACCTGGAACTGCGCCGCCCCAGCCTCCGCCCGTGGGTCTGTAGGAGTCGGAATGGGGAGGGCCACCGGCACACAGACGTCCGTGTCGTGGGTGGGTACCCGGGTGGGCCGCAGGGTGGGGCCCACCGCACCCCACAACCACAGGCCTCGGGTGGATACAGGTCCGGGCTAGGAGCGCGCGACCGTGGGCGGTGATGGCGAAAAGGCGGCCGCTGTCCCTGGGGCGCCGTCCGGCAGGGCTGCAGGGGAGCCCCAGCCACACCTGGCCCTGCTGTGCGCGCCTAGGGTCACAGGCCCCCTCTGGGACAGCGTCCCCTCGTGCCGCCTGGCCGGGCCTCGCCCTGGGCCTGTGGGTGCTGATCTCCGCCGGGGCCCACAGGGCCTGCAGGCTGCGGACAGCGACCCCAGCGTGCCGCCCTACGACACGGCTCTCATCTATGACTACGAGGGGGACGGCTCCGTGGCGGGGACACTGAGCTCCCCCGTGTCCAGCCTGGGTGATGAGGACCAGGACTACGACTACCTCCAGGACTGGGGCCCCCGCTTCGCCCGTCTGGCGGACCTGTACGGACACCCGTGAGGCCGGACGGGGCGTGGGACGTGCTGTCTGGACGCGGCCATCAGCAGCGAGGGCCTTCTCTGGGGCACCCGGACTTCCAGGCGCAGAGTAGGGCAGGTCTGGGAGACTGGCTCAAGCGACCGAAGGAGACGCCCACCTTTGCCGCCTCCTGGTGGCTGCACCTCTGCATGACACCGGGGCCCCATGTGTGAATCTGAATTAAAAATGAGCTGGTTCGCCTGATATGCTGTGAGCTCCACGCTGACCACGCGGGGCGCAGTCCCTGCCCCCAAGAGTAGGGCTTCGCCAGGCAATGCCAGAAAAGCCCCAGGGAGGAGGCCAGGTTCTAGGGCTGCCTTTATTCTGTGCTTGCTAGGGACATCTTGGAGCAGTCCCCATGCTGCCCAATGCACTGACCACGGCTGGGGGGATCTGCCCGCTGTGGCCCCCCCAGACCAGGCATCTGCGGCTCTTGTGCCCCAGCTGGGCTCAGGGCCTCCAGGTAGTGGTGCCACGGAGATGAGGCAGCCGCCCTCGGTGGGAGGGCAGCAGAAGGGGCAGGTGGCCCTGGGGGTCTTGAACACACAGGAGAAGGGAACGGCACAGGCAGTCAGCGTCCTTTGGCGACACGGGCAGTGCCCAGCTGCAGGTGTCAGGCACCAGCAGAACACAGAGCAGGGCAAGGATGGCCAGGGAGGTGAGCACCATGTGCTGCAGGAAGAAGCTTCACTGGCCCGAGGCCCAGTCCCACAACTCTGCGGGAGAGGAGATGTAGCCAGTGGAACCTGGGCCAGGAAGGGGCTCCAGGAAACCCCCGGAGGATTCTGTCTCTCCACCAGGAATCTGGAAAGCCACTTCCTGAGTTCTGCCAGCCTAGATACACCCCGCCCTGTGACAGGACAGGTCACAGGTGTGCAGGCAGGTGATGTGGGGACAGAGCTGCTGTCCAGCCGACCCCTCTCCCGTGGTGCTGGACAACAAAGTGCTCACCTGATCACTGTGGGGCAGACCTCGGCCGCAAAGAGGCTGCTGAGCACCAACACAGTCTGGTAGGCCAGGAGGCTCAGGACAGACAGGGGAAGCATGGCCCAGCCCAGCAGATCTGGGACAGAGGACAGAGTGGCCAGGCTCTCCAAGGCCTCTGCCCAGCCATGCAGGGCCTCCCTCCCTGTGTGGGCACCACTGTCCCAGGTGCTCATCCATGCCTGCCTTTCAGCCTGACACCAGCCAGGCTGATTCTAGGGGCTTCTTCCTGACAGGTCACAGTACAGTGACAGTGCACACCAGGCTAAGCACCTCATTTTCTCCTTATTACCTTTGCAGTTTTGAGAATTGTCCCAAAATTCTGAACTTTTCGTTTCTTTTTGGGGGGGGGCAGGACTGGGGATTAGACCTGGGGCCTTCAAAGAGCTACATCCCCTTTTCATTTTGAGACAAGTTCTCACTAAAGTGCCCAGGCTGAGCTCAAACTTGCTATCCTCCTGCCTCAGCCTCCCAGAGTGCTGAGAGTACAGATGTGCACCAGCATGCCCAGCTTTTTAAAATTTTAGTTTTGGACAAGGCCCTGTTCATGGCATGGCTGGTGCTGTGCAGGACACTAAGCCTGCTCTGAATCCTGTACCTGGTGCAGTCTTTATAATCTGGGCCCAGATGGGATCCTTGTATTCAGCCTGTCCTGAAAAATCCTCTTAACCCATCAACTCCCAGTCCCGGCTACCCCAAGTATACATGAGAGGATGGAGAAAAACAACAGGTTGGTCTCAGGACCCTGGCTTCTCACTGTCCCCAATGGCACCATGGCCTGGGCAGGGGGCTGATCCTCAGCCCAAACACAGCAACCCTCTGTGTGGCCCCTGGGGCCCCAAACTCACACTGAGTCTCAGTGAGCAGCAGCAGGGACACCAGACCTGTGACCAGGTGCCCAGCAGCAGGACAAGGCAGCCACACCAGTGATCGGCCATCAGGAGCAGGCAGATGATGGTCACAACGTTCAGGCTGGCCTCCAGGAAGTAGAGTATGTAGAAGGATGCCTTAGGCAGGGCCAGGCTGCACAGAAAGCTGGCCTCGATGCCCCCACCTGCCAGCCTGGAAGGGAGCCCTCGCTGTGGGTACAGCTGCCACTGTGGGACTCAGGGACAGATATCCCTACCCCAGGTGGTAGACCCCAGCCCCTGCTCCTTCTCACGAGCTGACGCCCAAGATGAGCACGTTCCTCCAGGCATCGTGGTTATGCAGGAGACTCGACTGAGTGGTACTGAGGCTAGGCGCTCCCTGTGGCTAACTCAGCCAGCTCTGTGGTGGTAGGGACAGGGGTCTTTGTGACACAGCACCTCTCCAGGCCCACACTCCTGCCACAGGTGGGCACCTCCAAGGAGCCGTGTTCAGGGTCCACACCACTGGCTTCCGCGAAGTGCCACAGGATCCTCCTGGCTGGGTCACCTGCTTCGTGGCCAGCAGCCAGCAGGGAGACTCGGGGAACAGGGCTGGGAACCTGTGGTGATGGTGAGGATGCTGTGGCTTCCTCTTCCTCCTCCCTGAGGATCCGCAGAGGCCAGCACCCGAGGAGAAGGCCGGGCGGTGTGTGGGCACCCAGAGGAAGGAGGCTGGGTGAGGAGGCTAGGAAAGGCAGGGCTCATGGGTCACAGCCGGCACCCAGGAGCATGGAGCCCAGCAGCCAGCCCAGGAGGTGGCCTGTGTAGTGCAGCATGATCTTCAAGCTGAGCCCTCACACGTCCCCCAGCCCTCCCACTGCAGGTACACTGGCCACCTGAGACTAGCCCCTGACCCCCCACCCCCACCCCCGCCCCCACCCCCACCCCCACCATGACCAGAGATGCAGGGGTCTCAGGCCTTGCTGGAGAAAAGGGGAAACAGTGCGGCAGGCAACCTGACCCTGATTATTCTACGTGGGCTTGGGAGTCTCTGCTGGTGAGCCCCTGGGTGCCAACAACCTGGGATCCCCAAGGCATCGCATGCAGCCCCACATCCGGAGCCCTCCCGTTCTGCCAGTCCTGCCTTTCTCTAGGTGGGTCCTCACTGCCCCCTGCCCCTTCCCCCATAGCTGGCCTGTCCCTCATCTGCCGCTGTGCCCCCAGCTGGCCAAGGGCGGATTCCGCTCTGTGAACAGAGCCATGTCCCACTCGGCCACCTGCCCCGCCCGCCGGTCTGGAGAGCGGCTCGGAGAACTGGCAGGTGCCTCGAAGGCCCTTCGTTCCCGGCAGCGGCCCTTGGCCCCGGCCTCCCCTTTCCTGCTAGTGGTCCCCACTATCAGCAGCTGTGGGGTCGGGAAAGCCTGGAGTTTTCACTTCAAAAGCAAAAAAAAAAAAAAAAAAAAAAAAAAAAAAAAAGAGCCCATTGTGAAAACTGGAGGCAAGCGCAGTGGGGCGCGGAGGAGGCGCCCGCCCGGTTCCAGGTTCCAGGAGACAGCAGGTGACCCGCTCCCGGACAGTCCGGGTGGGCGGTGGGGCAAAGGCCGGGCGGGGACGGAGCAGCGGGCGTGGCTGAGCGACTGCGTCTCTGTGTCCCCCACCCCGCAGCCGCGATAGCCCAGGTGCACGCGGTGCTGGCCCCGCCCGGACCCACCGCCCCAGAGCCGCCGGCAAGTGGGACACCGCGCGGTCCCCAGCAGGTGACCGTCGCTCCCACCTGAGTGACCAGGCTGCGCCGCAGGCCGGCGACAGGCAGCACGTAGAGCCAACCGCGCATGCAGGGCCGCGTGCCGTCGGGCGCGGGGATCGTGTGGGGCGCGGGGACCTTGAGGGGGTCGAGGGGACCGCGGAGGGGGGACGCGGACCGCGGTGTAGTGAGGGAGCAGGCAGGGGCTGGACGCGCGCCGGGCTCAGGCGCGGGACGCTGGCGTCGAGCGGCGCGGGGGGCATCAGTGCGGGGTCCGGCCGGGAGTGGTGCGTGGGCCGCGCCGTGAGCAGCGGGTCGGGGCTCAGCGTCAGCCCCAGCGACACGCACAGCAGCCACGACGCGGCGGCCAGCAGGCGGCGGGCCCGTCGAAAAGCACCCGTCGTGCGCAGCGCCCGCTCCTTCTGCTCCGCAGCCGAGCGGCTCGGGGCGGGGCTTGGGACCCGAAGGGGGAGGAGCCTGAGGCAGGGATGTCGTTCGAGGGGCGGGGACTAACGCCGGTGGGCGGGGATTGGGCCGGAGGGGCGGGTCCTAAGGCGGGGATGATGTTCGAGGGGCGGGGACTGATGTCGCGGGGCGGGGGGTCGGGGCGGGGCTGGCGGCGCTCAGGTGCGGTTCGGCGCCCGCGGCCTCGTCCTCTCGAGGAGCTTGTGCGCCCGCCCGGCTGGCGCCGCGTCCGCGTCGGGAGCCAGGTAGGAGCGGAGCCGTCTTCCTCTGGGCCCTGCGGGCAGTGAGCGGCGGGCTCCCTCGGGACCCGGGTTCGCGCCGCGCCTCTCGTCCTCTCGGCTGAGTCGCCTGCACCGCGCCTCGCCGCCCGCGCCCCAGCCCGCGCTTCTCACCCCCCGTAGTTTTTATTTTTTAACTCAGTGCAGAATATACGTAGCACAAAATTACCTTTTACCCATTTTTAACTGAACAGTTCGGTGGCGTTAAGTACATCCACACTAACTTCTGAGGTCATCATCCCAAGTTTCAGCCACTTCTCTCTCGTGTAACCTGTTCCGCCGTGATTGTGTGTTACTGGGGCGGGGGGGGGGTTGAATCTAGAACCTTTGCACTGAGCTACACCCCTAGCCCTTTTTAAAAATGTTTTTTAAATACATGGTCTCGATAAATTGACCAGGCTGGGCTTGAACGTGCTCTCTTTCTGCCTCAGCCTCCCACAGTGCTGGGATTACAGGTGTGTGTCACCACATTTGCTGAGTTCCGCTTTCCACCTGGGTTTCCTTTTTACCAGTTTGTGCTAGTCAGATTTACAGTTTCACCTTTGTGGCTGGTATCCTTCGCCTAGGTCTGCACTGTGCGGTCAGCAGCACCTCCTTCCCTCTGTGAATGTGGATTTGAGCCCCTGTCTGGGCCCCAAGCTGCTGGGTCATGCGGTGGTTGGATGCACAGCTGCTCCGGGGCCCACCAGACGATGTTTTGTGCTCAGTGATGCCCATTTCCCATGCTCCAGTGACACTGGAGGGTTCCCACCACCCACACCCTGCTCACACTCACCTGCACTGTGATGGCATTCACCGTCTTCACCCCTTTGAGCACTCAACTCAGTGGTATGAATGCCCCTGTGACAGGAAACCGGCACCTCCTCTGTGACCGTGGTCTTGTAAGGCAGAAACCCTGCTCCTGCAACACAACTCCTTCCCCTCCCCAGACTGGCAAACACGGTCCTACTTTCTGTCTCTGGTTTTGAGGACTCAAAGTATTTGTGTCTCACATAAGTGCCACCATACATCATTTGCCTTTCTGTGACTGGTCTATCTTGGCACAATGTCCTTAGGGCTCAACCATTTTGGAGCCTATGTTAGCTTTCACTTCCTTTTTAGGGCTAAATGATATTCTATTGTATCCTTTATTCACATGTCTGTCAAAGGAAGAGCCGGGTGTGGTGGTGCACACCTGTAATCCCAGCACTTGGGAGGCTGAGGCAGGAGGATGGCTGCAAGTTCAAGGCCAGCCTGAACTACACAGTGAGACCCTGCCTCAAAAAAAAAAAAAGATGCTGGGGGGAGTGTTGTGTAAATTTCTCAGAGACATGAAAGAAATGTCTCAGAACAACTTGGACAAGTCCAGCTTGACACGTGACTGAGTTCATCAAGGTCCCTCATGGAGCAGTGGGACTTGTGGGCTGCAGTGCCACAAGGTCACCCCCACCCGAACCAGGCCAGGCTCTTAGTTTACAGGGCACTGAGTGAAAACAGCAAAAGCCAGCAGTGTCTCGTGTGCATTCCCCTCCCTGCCCACCACCAGAACGCTCCACAGGTCCAGGCAAGGTGCTGAGTGACCCTGCCATGCTGCGGTTGGGCATGCAGCCTGGCGCCAGGCAGTGTGTGGGAAGAGCCAGGCACTGCAGGATGGGTGATTTGGCTGGGTTCAGAGGACAGTTCTCACCTTGCACCCCACCCTGTCCTACCCTCCGCTCTCACCCTCTCCCTGCTACTCTTCTGCCCTGGAAGGGGGCATCACCAAACCTGGGCTTTTACCCTTAGACCAACACCAGCCCTATCAAGGGAGCCATGTGGTGCACAGAGGTGTCTCACTGTCCCCTCTGGTCGGCCTAGCTCCCTGGACAACGCAGCACATAGGACGACGAGGGTGTGGGTCGCTGTGGGGCAGCTCCACCTGGTGGCAGTTCTGTTCACAGAGCTCCCTTGCACCTGCTCTCCTTCCTGGCTGAGCAGGAAGTGCCTCATGTACAGCTGCGCCAATGGCGGTAAAGCTGGTGAGAGATTGTTCTTGAACGAAGGCGTCTCATGGCTCTGCCCGGAGTGTGAGCAGGGTGAGGGGCTGTCCTGCCCTGCCAGTTCCCAGGGTCTGGGCCCTTGATGCTGGCAGGTCTCGTCGTAAATGCATCCAGGCAGAAAAGGCCAGCCCAGCATATGTCTGCAGTCCAGTGTAAGGCAAGTGTGGCTCCCTGTGAGCCCCATGCAGAGATCCTGTGCCGGAAGCACTGGATGCCCCCTCCCAGTAGGTGACACCTTGCACACCAGTCTGGTCTGCATTCCTCAACCTGTGTGGTGTGCACACAGCTGTCAAGGGTGGCCATCCATGTGCTGGTGGAGTAGAATGCCCATTGCCTATTCCTTTCAGGACCCAAGGGAACAGGCACACAGGTGTCCAAGCGCAGTCCCATCCGTCCCTCCATCCCATGCTGTGGGGCATCTGGGTCAGGGCTTGTCTGCCGGCTTTCTTGCTCTCGCTGTGATGATTTCTCAGGAATGGGGCCGCTGGGACATGCATGCATTGAGGAAGGTCTCCTCACAGTTCCTCCGTCCTCTCAAAGTTACTCTGATTTGGGGGACAAGAGCAGACATTCCAGGGTGTGCATGCCTGGCTGGAGAGGTGGTCACACACTCCAGCAGTTGGACTTACTGCGGGCTGTCGTGGTCACTGCCCCTGCAAGAGGAGGAGCTCTTGGTGCTGGCCCACTAGGGCACAACTGGTGGGCACAGACACACTTGTTTAGACGGTAGGTTCACTGGCACATCATCACGGCAGCAGTGGCTTCACACCGGGGCCTTGTGACCTCTACAGCTGCAGGTCTTTGTCCTGGCTTGTAGTGCCAAATGCAGGTCCCCTCCATTGGAGCAGGCTTAAGGCGCATTGGAAGGCAGTTGGTTGCACCCAGAGCAGCCATGGCTCTACTGCACTGGTGGGCACATCCTGCTCGGCATGCTGACAGCGTAACACAGCAGGCCATTGCCACACAGGACTGTTGGTGACACTTTTCCCGTGGCCTGCGTTACAAGTGGCAGCCATGGAGGAGAAGGCACCCATCTTCATCCCAGCTGGGTCCGTCTGTGCCCTGCAGCCCCAGTGAGGTGTCTTCCACAATAGGGACTCACTGTCCAGCTCTGCCATGCTGCAGCGGCCATGGCCTGTAGGGAATGGGGGCCTCGAGGGTTTTCATTCCCCAGCCTTCTGGCTTCTGGAGCACCTTCTCCCACCCACACAGGTTCCTTTAGTTCAACCTTTTAATTATTGTTGGAGCAAATTTTTTTTTTTTAAAAAACAAGCCAGCCCCTGGTGGGGTTATAGGGCGGTTATAGTCACATCGGTGTTGTGAAATGAGTGCCACCACCTCTGTCAGTTCTCTGGGCCACTGGACCTAACACTGAGCTGAGTAGGTCCTCTGACAGTGGCCTCCTGTGGCCTGCTTCCGGGGACCCTTGCATGAAGACCACAGTGGTATCTACACAGGTGAGTGCAGTGTGCAGCCCTCATGGGCACGGCCGGCACCATCCACCTGCCGGTGGCATGTTGATCGTGCAGGGCATGTTGATCGTGCACCTGCCCATGTGCACCTAGCCACCAGGTTGCATGTGCCGAGATGGCACATGGTGTCAGAATACAGGGCACTTTTCCAGGCTGTTGTGATTTGGATCTGGGTGGTTCCCCAGAGCTCTCGCCCTCAGAGGCAGGGCTTTGGGAGGGCAATTGGATCTCAGGTGCTGTGCTCTGCTCATTGGTGGAGTCATCCTCAGTGAGTTCACAGCTGACTGCTATCAGGAAGGGTCTGGTGGGAAACCGCACGTGACCCGGAGGGTACTCCCCCTCCCCACCTCCTCCATCCTTGTGTCAAGCTTCCTGGCCACCATGACATGAGCAGCTTTCCTCCATCAGTGTTCCTCCCTTGGAGCTGGCAACTGTGCATGGACCCAGATCTCTGAACCGTGAGCCCAATAAACCTCTCCCCTACAAACTGCTTGCACCTTTGTGGGGACAGTGGTCCCCTGGTGACCTGGGGGACTGAATAGCCTGCGAGCAGCTATACGGAAGACTGTGGGTGGCCTGGTTCATCCTGTGTCCTTTCCTACCTCTCCCTCCACATCTGTTAGCCCCATTGTGCCCATCAAGCACCAGCTGGTGCTCCTTGTCCCTGTGTGCCTTCCACAGGGCCAGGCCTCTGAAGCCTGCCCAGCTCTCTGTGCCATTTCTCAGGCGTCTCCACTGCCCACGCTACCTCAGCTCAGCCTGTAGCCTGCTCGATTCGAAGGGTTCCACCTTCATCTGTACCTACCCTCATCTGTGTCACCACTGCCATGCACTCCTGCCTGTGCCCGACTCGTGCCACAGTGTGCCAGCACCTTTAGGGATGCTCACCTGGCTTAGTTGTTGTTCAGTCAACTGGAGTGACTCAGTGGTTTGGAAGGACACGGGTCCCAGTATGGTGCACATGGCATCTATTGCAGGGCTAGCAGGTAGGACCCTGTATGAGCGTCATGGCCAAGGCCTCCATCCAGCCCTTTACAGAAGATGTTGCTTTCTCCATCTCTCAGGTAGATAGGTGATGATGGGTTCCACCACAGACCAGAGCCAGAGGGAACCATCTGTCCAGGTGGTCTCTGTCACGGCCTCTAGTGGTAGCCCTCAGGGTTCCCGGTAACCTCTGGAACAGACAGACATTGGGGTGCTGGGGCACACATCTGTAGCTTAGCCTCCTGAGCACTTGTGTACCATCCCAGGTGGTCCTCCATTTTATCCAGCTGTGTGAGCAAGGTGGGCCATGAGCATGTGCCCAGACTTCAGGCCCCAAGGACACCTGTCATCACATTCCTTGGCACAGGCTGCTGTGCCAGGTTCTCAGTGGCCTTACCAGGTGTCATTTGTGTCTTGCCTGCCCATAGGACTCCCCAGAACTTTGTAGTAGTGCCAGGCCCCTGCTCCTATGGGGACCAAGCTGCCCCTGCCCTCCTTTATGTGGGTTGTGTATTCACCGGCTGTCTACCTACAGTGGTCACATGCTGAGGTTGGCATGGAATGAGGCATTTCATGGGGCAGGCAGGATAGCAAGCTGAGGTCCCCGCCCCATCCCATGGCAAAAGTGGGCTGTCGAGTAGCCCAGGGTGAGCACGGACTGGTCCTGAGGCTCAGCGGCTCAAGGAATGTGAAAGAAACATGAGCAAGATCCCAGTCAGCTGAGATCCCTGAGCCCGCATGGGTGAGCTGTTCCAAGAGCAGTGCTGGGAGCAGCGGCAGGAAGATGGGCAGCTTACTCAACTCTGCAGCCCACAGTCTTTCTGCATGAGGTGTCTGGTCTCTTCCGCCACACTGGACTCTCAGGAGGACGGCGGGCTGGAGAACGCTCTGTCTTCTCTGGTGCCTCGATGGGGGCCGTGATTTCTACACATCCCCTGGCCGCTCGATGTTAATGACCCTGCGTGGCCAGGCAGCTTCCCTGGCTCCTACGCTGCCGGCCACACATCCCTGCCTGGGTGTCCCATAGCATGTAGGGTGTGTGTCCGGCAGCACAGCCACCCCTGCTGTGTTCTCCTCTGGCGGAGGCGTGTGTTCCCTGGGTGGGGCTAGTTGCCCACCCTGTGCGAGTGTGGTCACCTCTATGCCTTTGTGCTGTAAGGTTGCCACACAGTAAGCTGCACTGTGCCCGGCTGCCCACCAGAGCCCGCATGTTTTAGACATGAATGGGGACCCACACTGCAGCACAGCATTGGGCCCTCACTTGGAGGCAACCTGCACTTCCATGAGGGAAGCAGCTAGGACCCCACCCCATGCTGGGGTGGGGGTGTCCTGGAGGCCTGCACATACATCCTCCTTTTCCAGCACTGTCGTTCTGGCTTTAGAGCTCTCCATCAAGCCCCCCAGAACCAAAGTAGGCTTTCCATCGACCTGGCCCAACAGGACCCCAGGAGGCACAAGGTTTGGTTCATGGCTCTCTGCCCGAGTGTCCCCTGTTGTTTCCTTAACACTTCGTGTACTCTGTTCCCATGGCATCTGGGTCACTCAGGTCTGCCAAAGCCTCTCTGGCTCCCTGGGGTCCTGCCCCAAGTGGGCTCTCTAACCATGTGGGTCCCCAGCAGGTCAGGTGCTGTCTGAGGTCCCAGCCAACACGGCTCTACCCGGTCCAGTGAAGGGGGCAGCAAACCCGCCTCCCGAGAGCCTACTCCCATAACACCATCTCCCCTCCTTGGTGGCCTTCCAGTCCCTAACTCACGGACTTGAGCGGCTGACTCCAGGGGTCCCTGGTGGCCCGGACATCCCTCTGGCTGAGGGAGGGCTGGGCAGTGATGCCGCCTGGCCTCTCTGCCTCCACCGAGCTCAGGTTGGTCCCCCAGCCAGCAGCCCGGGCTCCTCCACTTGTCACCTGAACGCGTCATTTCCAAGGCAGCTCGCTGCTCCCCAAGGCCAAGGTCACTCCTGGGCATGTGGACTTAAGCTTTCCTTGACCACTCGTCTGCAGACCGTGCTTTCCCCACAGATGGTAATGAGCTTCGTCATGGTCTCAGTCATTTTTGCCACATGGAAGGGTTTATTCAGGGCTTTCTAGTCTATTCCGCTGGTTTGTATGTTTGTCTTTATATTGATCAAGACACTGTGCTGATTGCTACAGTCTGGAGTCAGTCTGGAATCAGGAAATGTGAGGTCTCTGGCTTGGTTCTTTCTCAGAGTTGTCATGGCTGCGTGCACCCCTGGAGATGCCACGTGGTCTCAAGATGCGGTTTTGCTATTTGGGAAAGTAGGCCCTGAGCCTTTGAGAAACTGCATGGGATCTGGACTTCACTGGGGAGGACGGACCTCTCATTTGATCTTTGAGGAAAGATCTCGCTATATAATCCAGCCTGACCTTGAGCTCACTGCAGTCCTCCTGCCTCAGCCTCCAGAGCACTGGGACTACACCAGCGTGCGCCGCCACACCTGGCTGGAGAACTAATGTTTTAAAAAGTCCTCCAGTCTACGTGTACGGACACAGAATGTATTTCCATTTAGTATTTGTCTCATTTCTTTCTGCAGTGTTTTGCAGTCTTTATTGTACAAGTTTTTCACTCTTTGGCTAGGTGAGTTCCTGAGTATTTTATTCTTTATTTTTTTGGGGGTGCTGGGGATCGAACTCAGGGCCTTGCACTTGCTAGGCAAGTGCTCTACCATTGAGCTAAATTCCCAACTATTTTACTTTTTGGTTGTTGTTGTAAATGGAATTATTGTCATAACTGCTTTTTTTAGGTTGTTGTTAGTATATAGAGATGCAGTTGATTTTGCTTCTTTGTATCCTGCTATTTTGATGACTTTACTTATTCTCGTGTGGAATCTTTCTGGTTTCTGTTATAAAATCACATTCTCTGCCAACCATCTCACTGCTTCTTTTCCAGTCCAGCTGCCTTTTCTTCCCTCCCTGCCCCGCTGGCACACCCGGGCTTGTGGGAGCCAGGTCACAGCTGAGTGCTCTCCCTGCTGGGTGTCATGCATGACCTTTGTTATGCTGAAACAGTTTCTTTCTGTTCCAGTTTGAAATAGTATCATGAAAGGATATTGAATTTTGTCAAATGCCTTTTCTGCATCAATTGAGATGATTATGTGGGGTTTTTTTGCCCCCTTTAAACGTAAATTTGTTTCTTTATTTATTTAGTGGTACTTGGGAATTAAACCAGGTTGAATCTGGGGTCTTCTCGCTGAGTTATATCCCTCCCCTTTTAGTGTTTTGTTTTGTTTTGAGACAGGGTTCCTCTGAGTTGCTAAATTGTCCAGGCTGGGCTTGAACTTGTGATCCTCCTGCCTCAGCCTCCTGGAGTGCTGGGATGACAGGTGTCCACCGCCATGCCCAGCAGATTTTCACCTTTATTGTCTTAATGGAGTGTGTTACATTGATTTATCTTTGCATGCTGAGCCATCCTTGGATTCCAGGAATAAATTTCATTTGGTCATGGATTCCTTCTGCTAGGATTTTGTTGAGGATTTTTGCACTGATGGTCATAAGGGATGTTGGTCTGTAGTTTTATTTAGTGTCCTTGTTTAGCTCTGGCGCTACTGACCTCACAGAGTAAGTTAGGAAGTGTTCCCATCTCTTAAATTGTTGTGGAAAAACATCAGAAACACTGGTATTCATTTGCTTTTTCAGTGGTAATGATATAGGAATAGGGTGTGGCCTGACATGGCTGGGAAGATGAACTTGACCTTGGGGAGTGGCCTTGACCTGATGTCAGCCTGGGGCGTGAAATTCCAATGCCCCTCTTCTCACAGGATTGAGAAAGTCTCACAAGAACAGAATGCAGATAAACGTAAATGGCACCACGAGTTCGCCCCTTCTCTCCTTTTTTGCCTTGCACACTTGCCCTCTTGCTCCCTGAAACCCCTAACCTTGCTCCCTAGCCTCCCAGGCCTTTTCAGATTCCTAACTGCAGCATTGGCTAGTTATTTTATCCACCTGGCCAAACCAGTCTCCCTTTTGTTACTTAAATAAACTTTCTTAATGCCCTAATGCCCTAAAATTCCCTCCTGCAATTCATTGCCTGTGCGAATAAAGAACCTGGAAATATACTTTCTGAATTCCCCTTCCCCTCCGACAACAGTAACTGGGGCTTAAACCCAGGGCCTTCACGTTGATCTACATACCCAGCCATTTTTAAATTTTTTATTTTGAGACAGGGTCTCACTAAATTACTGAATTGCCCAGGGTGGGCTTGAACTTAGGATCCTCTTGCTTCAGCCTCCCAGAGTACTGGGATTACACCCGTGCACAACCACGCCTGACTTTTTCAAATGTTCAGTAGAATTCACCAGCAAAGCCATTGTGTCCAGTGATTTTTCCATACTGAAAGTTTTTTTTCGAGAGGGGAGTGCCGGGGATCGAATTCAGGGCCTTGCATTTGCTAGGCAAGCACTCTACCACCTGAGCTAAATCCCTAACCTCCATACTGAGATTTTTTTGTTACTGATCCAACCTTTTAATTCTAGGTTTACTCAGATTTTCTAGTTCGTCATGACTTAGTCTTGATATGTCTTGTTTCTAGGAATCTGGCATTTCATCTGGGTTTTGTAATTTATTGGTGTATAATTTTTCATAACACTCTTAGCACCTTTTTATTTCTGTAGAACAGTAGCAATGTTCTACATTGCTCTGTGCATTTTTGAGAACTGCACTTTGTTGTTGGGTAGAGTGTACATGCCTAGTGGTGTATTTAAATCTCCAACTGTTATTGTAGAACTGTTCCTCCCTTCAAATTCTTTTCTTGTTTTTGAGGTACTGGTGATTGAACCCAGGCCTTCATATTGAGCTACATACCGAGCCTTTAAAAATTTTTTAAAAAGTTTTGAGATACAGGCCCACAAATTTGCCCAGGTGTTATGCTTTATATCTAGATGTCCCCAAAACCTCAAACACTCATAGGTGGGGCTTTTGGGAATGACTAGATCACTGGTGTGTGATACTGAGTCTTGGGTGTGTGATACTGGATTAGCCCACTGATTGGTTTAGCACAGTTCTGGGTATGGGTGATGGATTTACTGAAGAGGGAAGACCCACCCTGGGTGAGGGTGGCACCAACCAAGAGGTTTGGGGCCTAGATGGATTAAAAAGAGAAGGAAGGTGCTCTGTCCTCCTGCCTGCCCTGCCATGGACTGTTTCTTCTCTGCCAGGCCCCTCTGCCATGCTGCCCTGCCTTGGAGCCAGCGGACTATGGGCTGAAACCTCTATAAACTATGAGCTAAAATAAACTTTTCCTCTTCTGACTTGTGGGCATCAGGTATTTTGTCCCAGCAACGAGAAAGTGACTAAGATACCAGGTGAGACTCAAACTTGTAATCCTCCTGCCTTAGCCTCTGAAGTGCTGGGACTATCCGTGTGTGCCACCTTGTCAGCTCAAGTCTGTCCATTTTTACTTCATATATTTTGATGGCCTAGTCTTAGGTACATAGATTTTTATAATTTTTATCTGCTGTATTGAACTTTTTGTTGATATTATAACATCCTGCTTTGTGTCTTGTAACTATTTCACCTTAAAATCTTCCTGTCTGGAATTTCTTAGGCAGCACACTCTGGAACTATGCACAGACTCCTTCCACTCTTTTTTCAGTGCCGATCCATCTGTGTCTTTGGATCTCAAGTGAGTCTCTTATATAGAACATGTGGCTGTATCGTGTTTTTATCCATGTTGCCAGTCTCTGGCTTTGACTGTAGTGGTTAAGCCGCTGAAAGTGATTACAGGTACAGAGGCATTTCTGTCACTTTGCTATTTTTTTCTATGCCTTATAGCTTTTCGGTCCCTCATTTCTGGAATTACTGTTTTATGTTGCACTGATGTTTTCCCAATTTTTTATTAGCACATGTTTGCAGTACATAGATTATGATCCTCGTGGGAAGTTGGTGCACATACATAACACATCTTAATTTCTTTCTCATCGCCTTCCCTTCCCTCCCTCCATCTTTTGGTCCCCTTCTCTTTTGCAAAAGATCTCCCTGTTTCTTATTATCTGTTTTTTTTATTTTGCTTTTTATATTTTGGGTTTCTCATGTAAGAGAAACCATGCAATATTTGTGTGTCTGATTTGTTTGACTTAACATTATGGGCTCAAGGTACATCCATTTTCCTACAAATGACTCGTTTATCCTTTATGGAAGAGTAGTACTTCATTGTGTATAAATACCACACTTTTAGCCGGGTGTGGTGGCATACTCCTGTAATCCCAGCACTCGGGAGGCTGAGGCAGGAGGATAGCTGCAAGTTCGAGGCCAGCCTGGGCTACATAGTGAGTTCAAGGCCAGCCTTCCGCATAGCCAGACCCTGTATCAAAAAAAAAACAAAAAAAAACCGCACTTTCTTTATCCATTCATCCTATATGTTGATGGACATACAGGACACTTCCAGGATTTATGAGTTGTGCTGCTATAAACATGGGTATGCAGGGATCACTGTAATATAATGTCTTTCACTCTTTCAGGAAGATACTTAGGAGGCAAACAGCTGCATCAAATGGAATTTCTATTTTTAGTTTTTGAAGAATCTGAATATTGATTTCCATAGTAGTTGTACTAGTTTACATCCCACCAACAGTGTAGAAGTGTTTCTTTTCTCCTATAACCTCTCCAGCACTTTGTATTATTTGATTTCTTGATGATGGCCATTCTTTCTGGAGTAAGATGGAATCTCAGTGTTGTTTTAATTTGAATTTCTCTAATGGCCAGCAGTGTTGGACATTTTTTCATGTATTTATTGACTACGGTACTTCTTCTGAGAAGCAGACACTTCATTTCAGTTGCCTATTTTTTGGTTGGGTCTTATTTTTGGGGGGGTCCAATTATTTTGAGTTCTTCATATATTCTAGATATTAGTCCTCTGTCTGCGGAGTCGCTGGCAACATTTTTCCCATTCTGTGGGTTGTCTCTTTACTCTGTTGATTGTTTCCTGTGCTGTGCAAAAAGCTTTCCAATTCTATATCCCATTTGTTGATCCTATCTTTTTTTTTTTTTTTTTTTTTGAGACAGGGTCTTGCAATGCAGTTCAGGCTGGTCTTGAGCTCACCACGTAGTCCAGACTGGCCTCGAACTTACAGTGATCTTCTTGCCTCAACCTCCTGAGTACTGGGATAATAGACATGCACCATCTCACCGGCTGTTGGTTGATTATTGATGCTATTTCTTTTACAATTGGGGTTCTGTTCAGAAAGTCCTTGCCTATGCCTATGTCTTGAAGAGTTTCACGTATTTTACCTTTCAGCAGATTGTTTCTGTATTAACATTTAGATCTTTGATCTACTTTTAGTTTAGTACACGCATGGTGAGATACAGGGGTCTAGATTCAATCTTCTGTGCATAGGTAGCCAATTTGCCCAGCACCATTTGCTAAAGAGGCTATTTTCCAGCTGGGCATAGTGGCACATGCTTGTAATCCCAGTATTTGAGAGGCTGAGGCAGGAGGATTGCCGTGAGTTTGAGGCCAGCCTGGGCTACATAGTGAGATCCTGCCTCAAAAAAAAAAAAAAAAAAAAAAACCAAAAAACAGAAAAAACCCCAACAAAATAATAAAGAGGCTGTCTTCCTCTAGCACATGTTTTTGCCCCCTTTCTCAAAGATCTGGTGGCTGAATATGTCTGGGGTTGTTTCTGTGTCCTCTATTCTGTTCCATCGATCCACATGTCTGTTTTTGTGCCGGTACCATGCTGTTTTCACTGTGGCTTTGTAATATAACTTGAAGTCTGGGATTGTTATGCCTCCTGCTTTGCTCTTGTTACACAGGATTGCGCATGCTATTCTGAGTCTCTTCTGGCTCCATACAAATTTCAAGATTGTTTTCTGTAGTTCTATGAGGAAGGTTGTTGGTATTTTGATTGGGATTGCTTTAAAACTATGTATCAGTTTTGGAAGTACAGTAAAACCTTGGATTGCAGGAACTTGTTGATGAGCAAGTGTATTTCCAATAAATTTTAATTTGATAAATGAGTGCTGTCTTGTAGTACAAGTAGTACATGATGCTGAATGTCACATGATCACAACTGAGCCAGTGGTTTTTTCTGTCTCATGTCTCTGTCTGTCTGTCTGTCTCTCTTGCTGTGGGATTGTGGGTAAGCGTCTCCTGATAGCAAGAGGTTGTGGATGAGATCTCATCTGCAGAGGAGGAGAAAAAGGCAGAGGAATCTCATTTCAGGTGAGATTAGGAAGATGTGGACAATATGGGAAACAGCACAAAATTGTGTAGAAAAGCACCACCCGAATAAGGTTGTATCAGTGTGAGTGGCGAATCTAAACAATGACCATGCAAGGTCACGTTTCTGCAAAATCCTCTAAAGGAGGCAAAAGCAACCTGTCATTGGACAGGTTCATTGTTAAAGTCCCACATAAAAAGATTCTGTTGGGTCAACAGACAGCAATAATTCTGTTAGTGCTAGTGGAAGTTCTACACAGTAACCCTCCTCTTGTCTCCCTCACCCCAGCCATGAAGGTTTTAAAAGGTACGTGCATGTTAATTTACTTTTATTATTTTCTATTACGGCATCATAATCATCTTTAAGTGAATATTTTTGGGTTGTGTAATGAATCATTTGAGTTTCCATTACTTTGTATGGGGAAATGCGCTTTGATTTACAAGTGCTTTGGATTACAAACATGTTTCCAGAATGAATTATGCTTGTAAGCCAAGGTTCTACTGTATGGCCATTTTGACAATATTGGTTCTGCCTATACAGGAACAGGGGATGTCTTTCCATTTTCTGATGTCCTCTTCGATCTCCTTTTTCAGGGTACTGTCATTTTTGTTGTAGAGGACTTTCACTTCCTTAGGTTAATTCCTAGATGTTTAATTCTTCTTGATGCTATTGTGAATACTACTGTTTTCCTAATTTCTTTTTTGGTGAGTTCATTATTAGAGTACAGAAATGCTATTTTGTGTGTTGATTTTGTATCCTGCTACATTAGCTGAATTTGGTTATTCTAGGAGTCTTCTGGTGGGATTCTTTTGGGGTCTTCTATGTCGAGGATCCTATCTGCAAATAATAATTTGACTTCTTCCTTTCCTATATGTATCCCTTTTATTTCTTTCTTTTGCCTGATTACTCTGGCTAATGTTTCAAGGACTATGGTGAACAGGGGTGGTGACAGTGAACATTCTTGTCTTGTTCTTGATTTTGGAGAGAAAGCTTTCAGTGTTTCTCCACTTAATATGTTGGCAGTAGGTTTGTCATAAATGTCATTTATCAGATTGAGATAAGGTCCTCTGTACCTATTTTCCTCAGGATTTTTATCACGAAAGGATGTTGGATTTTGTCAAAGGCGGCTTCTGCTCACCTGTGGCCTGCATCAGACTCATTAGCATCTTTGTTAGGTTGACACCAGCTTCTGCCACAGCTGAGTCTGTGTTGTGTCTTCCCACTGCCGTTTCACTCTCTTGGCACCTCAACACGAGGTTCTGGGCAGAAGGAATTACTGCAAACAGGCCTGGACAGACCCATCCAAAGATGGGAGTGGTGGAGAGGGGAAGGAGAGGTGTCCTGTATTCCTGGATCTGTTCCCCATCTCTGGCTGGGCGCTCACATGTGTTTCTCCATCTCTCCATCCCCCTTGGCTGCAAGGGGTGCTTCCCTTCCCCAGTGAGGCCCTGGGGTCCCAGTGGCTCAGGCCAATCTCGTCAGGGAGCAGGTGGGATGTGCTCCGGATGTCACTGTCAGGATTGGGCAGCTGTCTGCGGCCTGGTTATATTGAGCCTGAGTGCTTGTGTAGCTGCCTGTTGGCTCCTTCTGGGCCTGTCTTGCACTCTTGTGGACCTGCCAAGAGACACTGGGTTTCAGTGCTGCACGGCCTTCACCAGCTGGGATGGAGTGGTGATGTCTGGGGCTTCCTCCCTTCCAGTCTTTCTTCCCTCCTTTCAGGATCCCAGTGCAGGCCAACGTTAGACCTTCCGTTGTTGACCCTCTGCTACCCAAGAATCTGTTTTCTCTTCCTCCCCATCTCTCTTCTTTGCTTGCAAGCAAAACCCCCTTCGCTTAGAAACATGAGCTGGCCTGTGTCCCTTCCTGTCTTCCTGCCAAGCACTGGTGGGGTCAGGGTGTGTGTAGCTGTTAGCTCTGCCAGCCCAGCTCCTTCTGCTGGCTCCTTCATCCCTCAGGAGGCTGCCTCTGCCCTCACCCCACAATGATGAGGGGCCTGCAGGGCATGGAGGGCAGTGCCAATCTCTGCCGTCTCTACCTGTCCCTAGGCAGACCTGGGCTTTAGCCCCAGGACTTGTTCATCCGCCAAGTCAGGCTGCAGGGGTTTTTCTGTATTCTAAATCAAGAAGCTGAGGTGCTGGGTGTTGTTTAGGGTCCTTCCTCAAGATGTAGGCTCATCTACTGTCACCACTGTCTCCCTGGAGGTGCTCTGTGATCAGTCCGACATGATGTGCCTTGTTTCTAGTAGGTACTTGTCCTCGTGCTCCTCCACATCTTTCTCTTCCTCTCTCCACCTTTGTCCTCATCTTCCTTTTTTTTGGCAGGGGGTGCTGCTGGGGATTGAACTCAGGGCCTTGTGCTTGCTAGACAAGTGGTCCACCACCTGAGCTAAATCCCCAGCCCCCTCATCTTCCTTTGAGGTCACTTCCCCCACCCCTTCCACAGGCTCTCCTGGGTGACAGTCCACTCCTGGGGTGATGCCACTTGCCATGTGATATTTGAGCCCAGACTGCCCCTCTCTCAGGGAAAGCTGGCTAGACAAAGCAGGGAGCTGCCCCTGCCCTGCTCCCTGTCCCCTCCCAAGCCCCCACGTGGACGCCGCCCAAGGGAGAAGGGGAGAAGGCTGGGCGAAGCCATGCCAGGGCTCCATGCTGGAGTCACCAGGGCAGCCAGACCTGGCCGGGTCTGTGGGGCCTGTTACTAGGGGAGCCAGGAGCTGCCCTCCCACCCAGCCACGTCTGTCCCTCATCATTCAGACAGAACCATCTCCACGCTTCCATTTCTCAGCTGTCATTGAGTCCATCCAGAACTTCTTATTTTGCATATTTGTTCAAGGAAAGTTAGTGATTGCTTCTGGAGATTTGTATAGAGCTGCTTGCATAGGTCATCCTGGGAACGTTCAGTGTCTTTGCATCCTGGACTGTGGGCCTGAGTCTTAAGTAGAACAGTCGGCCAGGTTGGGATGTAGCTGTGGGTCCAGCCCATGGGCCTCAGAACCTGTGGCCAGCCCAGCCAAGCACCACCCAGGCAGGGCTTAGTCTGTGTGCTGGCGGGCTCAGGTGAACTGATCTCGGCTTCTGCTGTTCTCTTGGCAGGAGTCTGGGAACCTGGCGGTCCTGTTCTGCGCGAAGTCTCACACTCCTCTGTATGGGTGGTTCCCCTGCAGAACCCCTTGCGACTTTTCTGATCCACTGGCTACTCGGAACATGACAGTTCATTTTCAGTTTCGAGTGTTCCAAGCTCCCCCTCTGCACTGATTTTTCACTTTATCCCTCATGGTTGGAGAACATTTCTGTGCCCTTCCCATCGTTCTGCATTTACTGAGGCTGACCTGCAGCGTCACGCATGGTCTCTCGTATAACCCACGTGCCCTGATGGAGAGTGGGTGCCTTAAGTCGCCTTCTCCTCACTGGGGCAGATACCTGAACACCCACAGCTTAAAGGTGAGATTTATTTTGGCTCACAATTTAGTCCGCAGTTGGCTGGCTCCAAGGCAGATTGGCCTGGCAGAGGAGGGTTGGGGAGGAGGGCAGCTCCTGTCATGGTGGCCAGGTAGCAAACTGAAGCTGAGGAGCCAGGAACAGGAATATGCCATTCCAGGCCATGCCCCAAGTGACCTGCCACTTCTGACCTAAGATAACAGCAAGCCCGCCATCGCACCTCATAATCCAATCATCTTCCATACCCATGAGAATTTTACTTTTATTTTTAAAACATTTTATTTTTATTTTTTGGCCTTTTTTGAGACATGGTCTCACTAAGCAATTCAGGCTGACCTTGAAACTATGTACTCCAGGCTGGCCTTGAACTTGGCAGCGATTCTCCAGCCTCAGCCTCCAGAGTACCAGGATTACAGGCATGTGCCACCACCTTGGCTTGGGGAACATTTTAGATCATTCTGCCCCTGAGCCCCAAAAGACTTATGTCCATTTCTTTATGCCAAATGCATTCAGTCCATCTCTAAGAGTTGCCAAAGTTTTAACAGTTCCAGCACTGTTGAAAAGTCCAAAACCAAAGTGTCCTCTGAGGTTTAAGGCAAATTTAGTTATGAAACCCTGTAAAAATCAAAAAGAAAGTTAAACACTGCTGACATACAATGACACAGGGTAAATATTCCATTCCAAAAGGGAGAAATAGGGAGAGAGGAATCAGACTACAACACAGCAGGGCAAACATTAAATCCTGTCGTTCCGTGTCCAGCACCTTGGGCAAGTTGTGGGGAGATGTGAGCTCCAAAGGGCTTGGCCCTGCCCCTATGGCACTACTGATTGCAGCCCTTGTGGCCTCTATCTCTGGCAGGTTCTGTTCAACTGTCTGTGGCTTTCCTCAGATGTTCCATGTTCCTGGTTTCTCCAACTTCCAGGGGTTTCCACTGCACATTTGGCACCACATTCACAGCTTTACAGGCTGCCCTCTCAGGAGTACACTGCCAGGGCCCCAGGCCTTCTTCTGAATTTTGGGTGGCAGCTTTCCTGACCCCACAACTCTTACATTCTGCATGCCTGTAAAACCAGCACCACATGTATGACACCAAGGTCTGCCGCCAATTTCTACACACCCAAGGATTTGGGAGGCTACTTACCCATAGAAACAGAGGTTTTGCTGTTGTCATGTGGCGTATTCCTGGATGTCTGACGTCTAGTTGGGCTATAGTGTTCTCCAAGTCTCCCATCTCTTTGCTGATTTTCTGCGTAACTGTTTGATTCATTATGGAAAACAGGCACATTGATGCCTCCAGCTATTGTTGAACTGTCTGGTTCCTTTTAATCCATTCTGTAAACTTCAGCCTCCTGGCTGGAGAGCTTAACCCATTTAAAGTAGTTAAAGTTAAGGGTTTCTGCCATTTGTTATATGTCTCGTTTTTCAGCTCTCCATTTTTGCTGCTTTTTGTGTAAATTTTCATTTCTTTTACTCTGTTTTGAACTATTTTTTAAAAAAAAGATTGCTGTTGAGATTGTTATGGTTTTGATCTAAAATATCCCCCAAAACTCTCCTGTGTGGAAGGTGACTGGATTATGGGGTGCTCCCCTCACCAGACTGGTCTGTGGATGAGTTTGGAAGGTAGGAGGTGGGCCTGGGCATGACCTGGAAGGGTACACTGCTCTCCCTGTCCTGGCAGCCATGGATGAGCAGCTGTGCTCTGCCCAGGCTGGGCCACCGTGCCATTTCTGCCTGGGAGCCAGCTGAATGTGGACTGCAACTGTGAGCCAAAATAAACCTCTCCTTCTTCAGAGTTTTGGGCATTGGGTATTTTTGTCCAGATCCAGCAACACCCTACCTGATGTATCCCAGTATGGATCAGCAGTGACCAGCAGGTGCACAGCCTTCTCTCCCACGTGCGCTGCTCCTTCTCTGCCCCAGATAACATCTTTACGTGCTGAAAGCCAAGCAAATCAGATGAGTTTAAAATGAAAAATGCTCATGTTCTGTTTTGTGCTCAACTGCACTTCTCAGCCTGCCTACCCGGCCACATTCTTGCTCTCCTCGTGTTCTGCAGGGCACTGTACCAGGGCAGCAGTGTTGATCAAGTCCCCTTGGTGCTCAGTACTGGCCTCGGCTCATCTGCAGGCTCCTGTGGGCTGTGTGGCTCTCGCTGCTGCCAAGTGTCTTTTGTGTTGACACTTGTGATGCATCTAAGCATTTATCCTGGTTATGTTTGTAGAGCTTAATGTTTTTCATTATATTTGGGCAACTTTTTTTTTTTTTTTTTGGGCAACTTTTGACCATAATTTCTTCAAATACCTTTTTTGTCCGCATCCTCCCAGGGCCCCACCAGCACCCTGGGTCTCTGCTTCTCCTCCTGCAGTCTTTCTTCAAATCTGAAGATTGGAAATAAGTTGTCTTCCAGTTTGCTGATTCTTCTACCAACTCAAGTTCAAGTATTTTATCTTACACCAATACAATTTTAATTTGGTTCTTTAAAAATCACTTCTCCAAAAAACAAAACAAAAACAAAAATCACTTCTTTTGTTATTCTCTATGTGCTAAGACATCATTCTCATATTGTCATTTAAAAAAAAGTTTTTTGTGGTGCTGAGGATTGAGCTTGGGGCCTTTCTTGTGCTAGACAAGCCCTTGGACCTGTATTTATTCATTTTTTACATTTTGAGATAGGTTCCTGCTAAGCTGCCCAGGCTGGGCTTGCATTTATGATCCTCCTGCTTCAGCCACCTGAATAGGTGAGACTATAGGCATGCTCCACCATGCCCAGCTTGGCGTTTAATTCTTCAGACGGGAGCATGGCTGTAATCTCAGCACTTAGAAGCCTGAGGCAAGAGGACTGTGAGTTCCAGGTGAGCCTGAGCTACATAGTTTGAAACCGGCCTGGACTACATAGCGAGACCCTGTCTCAAAAAGCCAAAAATCACTGTAGACATGACCTCTTCTGCTTTCTGTACAGTGGTACAAGCCAGTTTTGAGTCACATCCTGTGAGCTGCCCATCTGGGCTCCTTCGGGCACAGTGTCTGATGAGTCTTTCCCAGGTTACAGGTCACCGTCGTTTTCTGCTTGCTCAGTTCTAGTTCAGAGCTACACACGTGGGCACTGTGATGTGGGGACCCTACAGAGCTGGGCAGTGTCTTGGTTCATCTGCCTGACTGGTGTCTTGGCCTCGGAAGGTGTGATGTCCAGCAGTGACTGCTGGCTGTCTCTGACCAGCGCTGTGGGAAGGGGGATTTTTCGGGGAGCCGCAAGGCCAGATGGTGGTGGCGATGGCAGCTGTTGAGAGCAGGGCAAGGCAGGGCGAGTGGAGACGCAACCACCCGCTGTCTAGGCCTGGCCTAGGCCTTGCTGGTCATCTAGAGTTCTGAGGAGGAAAGGGTGACATCCTTCCATGGCCTGGATGGACAGGGGCATTTCTGGAGCTATGTACTCAGCTGTTCTAAGTCCTGCTCCATTTTCTGTCAAACTAACATGCCCTACGTTATCTCCTCAGAGGTTGTGATCTGTGCCAGAATTATTCTGTCTTTACTAGGGCTCCTTTGAATTTGTTACTTACATCCTGTTTCTCATGTTTTGAAGACCTAAAAGGGTGTGTGGCGCTGGTTGTCATTCTAAGTTGGTGCTGTGCATTAAGGTGTATCACTCTCACTTTTCTGGAAAGATGAAAAATGTCTCCCATTCCTTAAAACAATAAAAAATAAGGCATTGATAACTGTAAAATGTAACAAAAAGGACCCCAAAACACATTTACTTCCTAGTGATTATCAACACCCAGGTCAGGGGAGAGCAGCACAGCCTTGCAGTGTGGCCTCACGCTGTGGCTGCGGCGCTGGCTCTTCTTCACATGCTGCAGGCTGTAACTCATGCCTGGGAGTGGCCGGACTCTCTGTCCTCAATGCTGAGTCAGCTGTTTGAGCGGGGGCAGCTCTGCGACACCTGGATTTTTTTTGGGTTTTTTTTTTTTGGGTGCTAGGGATTGAACTCAGGGCCTTGTGCTTGCTAGGCAAGCACTCTAACCACTGAGCTAAATCCCCAGCTACGACACCTGGAGACAGGTGCTGGCCCACCTTGTGGGGAGGGCAGGCGGCCCTGCCATGAGGCCAGCACCTAAGGCCGAGAAACTGCTTCGGTGCTGAGCTGCAGAGGAAAGGCCACCCCCGTGCCTAGGGCTGTCACTCTGGGTGGCCTCCCATGCTGCACAGCCCCTCCCTCTGGTTTGGGTTTTCATTCTGCTCTCCCTCCTCCCATGGCCCTGCAGCTCGCCATCCCCACAGAGAAGGAACATAGTTCCTCTGGGGCCAGGAGGGCAACATGGATGTGATGCAGCCTCCGCAGGTCTGGTCACCCTGCAGGGGCCTCTGCCTGCAAGGTCACAGCTCTTGCCCAGGCGCCAGTCACCACTTGGACAGAAGTCCTGGATGGAGACGCCATTGGGACTGGACCTTGAAAAGTCCCCTGCCACCTCTGCCTCAGTACCCAGGCTTTTCTCGAAAGCCCCCTGGCTACTTCAAGTTCTCTCAGGTAGCTGGGAATCTCTCATCCCCTTCCCTGTCCAGCAGAGCCTGTGCCCCAACCGAGAGGAGGTTTCCAGGAGGCTTCCCTGAGGGCCAGGTCTGACTCTCCTGCCCTGGCCCCTGCTTCTGTGCCTCGCAGCTGGCTGTGACACTGGTGAGGCCTCTGAAGGGCTCAAGTCCCAGGGTGAGGCCCACAGGTAGGACGGGTACAGGCCTGACACATCAGTGCCTGAGCAGCAGGTGTGGTCAGACTGGAAGAGCGTGTGTTCTGGTGTCTGTGTGCACGTGTTTGGGGACAGTGGTACCTGACATTTGTCTTGTGCAGCAGACCAGTGTGGAGCTGTGCGGGAGCCACACACACAGGCCAGAGGGCTGACCTTTACCATCATGGGCCGAAGCTGGCTGGGCCCAGGGACCCTCCCAGGTTGGACAATTCAGGCAACTTAAAAGGGAGAAACAGGGCTTAAAACAAGTGTTTGGCATAAAGTTCTGTGTTCAAGGAAAAACCACAACTCAAGGCCAGAAAAGGCCACAGGAACTGTGCTGGTACCCCGAGAGCACCGTATGTCCTGTGCCAGAGGAGGGGCAGAACTGGCCATCAAGGAGCTGGAAGCCTCGGGGACAGGAAGGCCCTGCTCTCACGAGAGGTCATTTCTGAAGCCCCCCATTCCCCGAAGACAGGGAGAGAAGCAGCTAGGGCCATGTGCATCCCTGATGGTGGTGTGACTCCTTCCAGGGACCGAGCGCGAGTGAAGGCCTCCAGCCTCGCTGCTTTCCTGCTGGCTGCCCTGGGGACATACCACAGCTGGATCCTGTCGTCCTGGACCGGCAGGATGGGTCTCCCTGAAGGTGTGGGCAGCCCTGGCCTCTGCTCCTGGAGCACAGGATGGCGTCCAAGCCTGCAGCACACTGTCCCCAGGGACCCCAGGAAGTGCTAACTCAGTCTTAGGGAGGAGGACGTGGTTTGCGGCTGGAAAGAAAAATATCATTTGTTCAAAAATTAAAAGAACAACTTGGAAGGAAGGAAGTTTAAGACACACATTGGCCCCTCCTAGGAGGCCAAGTGCTGCTGCGTGAACTGTGCATGTATATACAAAGAGCATTTTAATTAATTTATTTATTTCTTTACACATAACTGAAAGTGATGTTACAGTACATAAGTTATTTACAACTGTGCAGTAATGTGTTGCAAAATAAATTATCTAGAAGGCAGCAAAGTACATTGTGAAGGTATATAAAACTGTACAGCTTCCGCGGATACACTCTGTATAGGATTATTGGCTCTGTAGTGTTTCAAGTTACGTTCTCAGAAAGAGAAACAAAATGCCCAAGATTAAAGGAAAAAATATACAAACCACGTGGATTTGACTCCATTAAAAACACTGTCGGAGAGTCCTGACTGCATCCCTCTGCGGCCAGGCAGGTAGCAGCCAGGCCCTCGTCACACTGGGGTCCCCAGTGTCCCCGTCTGCCCCAAGGATGGGGCCAGGATGGGGCTCTCCTGCCTCTGACCTGGAGGTCACTGGTGAGAGGGCGGTGCCTTGGTTCACGTCCCATAGATGATCAGAACGGACAAGGAATCTGTGGCACTCTGTCCTGTGGCTCCTCCGGGCCCAGCAGGCCCCAGGGCACTGTTTTCCAAGGTGGAGCCGCTGGCCCCTGACACGCCGTCTCCTCCTCCTGCTGGGTGGCAGGGCTCCGTAGCCGGGCATGATGCTCCCGCAGCAGCTGGTAAAGGAACGGGCTCCGCCTCCCTGGCACCCGGCCAGTCTGGAAGGGGAGGCCCGGGCCAGGTGCGGTCTCTCGCTCCTCCCACCTGGCGGTGTGCTCCTCCCTTCTTCACCTCTGGGACTCATTGGCAGCTCTGGCGACTGAGTGGCCCTTGTCTGTCCTACAGCCCTCCTGTGGGTGTCATGCCGGCAGCAGCACAAAATCATCGTTGACATCAACCATCGGCACGTAGAAGGAGGGCACCTCGTTCACACACAGGGACTTGTGCCCAGCAGGGTCCAGCTCCTGTGCCTTCAGCTGCCACTCCATCCTCTGCACGGCGTTGAGTGCTGCCGCCTCATGCTGCTGCCGCATCAGGAGACATGTCTGTGGGACACACAGGGGTGAGGGGCGCGAGCAGCCCAGGCCCGCCCTGCCTCCCGGGGCCAGCAGGGTGAGGGCGCCTGAGCTACAGACCCACCCAGGCCTAAGCCAGGAGCTGTGTGGCTCAACAAAGCCAATAATCACCCGCCCCGGCAAGGCCGGGCCCCCTGGAGCCCACTGCCGGTCCCCTGGAGCCCACTGCCAGCTTCTTGGGGCCCAGATGGCTGGGGACTATCCAGGTGCACGGCCACCCGTCAGGGCTGCACAGCGCCGCCCCGGCACCTGACTGACTCTGACAGCAGCTATGCTCTCAATGGTAAGTGTTCTACAGAGGTTTGTGGTGGTGTTTCCTTTGTATGTCTGGGAGAAATGACACCGGTTAGACCCGCACACAGGGCTGGACGGGGGTATTTCTGGGCACCAGTGAAGAGATTCCGGCAGGTGCAGCTGTGCTGAGCACTGAGGCACCTCAGCTCAAGGCAGGCAGAGGGCCACTGCTCAGGACCTGTGCTCTATCTACCCTGCTTCTGAGTGCATGAAGGCCTCTGGGTTTCCAAATGGACACTGTGCCCACATTGCTAAGTTTCAAACTACTAAAATAAAACTGCTAGACTGGGATATAAAATCAGTTTGCCAAACAAGGATCTATCAGTTGACACTTGCTTCCATTATGCAGGCCGACCACCAGCACAAGTCTTTCAAACAGGACCATGTAATTTCTGGTTCTAGTTAATCATCACACTGAGCATCTCTGCATTAACATCTGGCCATTTTCCAATCTCTTTAATGAACACGAGACAACAAAAGTCCTGAACAAGATACTGGCAAACAGAATGCAACAAATCAACAAGATTATACATTTTGGCCAAGCAGGCTTCATTCCAGGATGCAAGAATGGTTCAACACATGCAAATCAATCAATATAATCCATCACATAAACAGAAGCAAGGACAAAAACCACATGATCATCTCAACAGACCCAGAAAAAGCCGTAACGTAAGTATAGAAGGCCCTTATCTCAATCTAATAAAAGCCATTTATGACAAACCTACTGCCAACATCATATTAAATGAGGCAACACTGAAAGCTTTCCCTCGAAAATCGGGATCAAGACGAGGATGTCCACTATCACACTCCTGTTGCTAGAAATATTAGCCAGAACAATCAGGCAAAAGAAAGGAATAAAAGATATATGCATAGGAAAGGACCAAGTTAAAGACCCAAAAAATTCCACCAAAAGATTCCTAAGTTAATAATCAAATTCAGTAATGTAGCAGAATACAAAAACCAACAGCATTCCCACGCACTAATAATGAGCTCACTAAGAAAGAAATCACGAAAACGGCACCATTCACAACAGCATCAAGAGTCGAGTGTGGTGGTGCATGCCTGTAACTCCAGCATTCAGGAGGACTGCTGTGAGTTTGAGGCCAGCCTGCTCTACAAAGTGAGACCCTGTCCCAAAAAACCAAAATAAACCAGACCAGACAAATAAAAGACCTTTAACAAAATTACAGTATAAGCACAAGGCCCTGAGTCGAACCCCAGTACCCCCCCCAAAAAAAGGGGGAAAATAAAAACAGTACAGTAAATTCCTGATTTACAAATGAGTTCTGTTTGGGAGAACTGTTCAGAAGTTGAATTCATTTGTAAGCCGACAGTGAGTCTTACAAACTCACTTTCAGGACTTGCTGTACTCTGAAAAAGGAGATCAGAGAAGACCTCAGAAAATGTTACTGGATAGGCAGAACCAATACAGTCAAAATGGCAGTATTTCCAAAACTGCTAAGACAGATTTAATGCAATCCCCAAGTACGAACTGCATTCCTCACAGAAGTACAGAAAATAATCCTAAAATTCACATGAAACCAGAAGAGACCCAGAATAGCAAAAACAATCTTAGGTAAGAAAAGCGAAGCTGGAGGCTTTGCAATCCCAGACTTCAAGTTATATTCCCAAGCTACAGTGAAAGAACAGAACGGAGGACACAGAGACAACCCCAGACACGGTCAGACACCAGATCTTTGACAGAGGGGCAAGAGCATGCAGTGCAGGGAGGAGCCTCTTTAATAAACTGTGTGGGGCAAACTGGCTTGCCACATGTTGAAGATTAAATCTAGACTCCTGTATTTTACCATGTACTAAACAAAATAAAAATGGATTAAAGTCAATGTTAAATACTTTATCTGTAAGAAGATAAAATAAGTAAAACTCTTGAAGACATACATAGACAGGTGTGGGGAAGACTTTCTGAACAGAACCCCAATGGCGTAAGAAAGAGCATCAAGAATCAACAAATGGCATCATAGCCAATTAAAAAGCTTCTGTACATGTCAGGTGTGGTGGCGCACACCTGTAATCCCAGCACTCGGGAGGGTGAGGCAGGAGGATCACTCTGAGTTCGAGCCCAGCCTGAACTATGTAGTGAGACCCTGTCTCAAACAAACAAAACCCCAAAACAAAAAGCTGCTACACAGCAAAGGAAACAACCGACAGAATGAATGGACAACTTACAGAATGGGAAAAAAATTTAGCCACCATTCCTCAGAAGATTGATATCACAGAACTCAAAGATGGTAAGAGGAAATAAGGTATTTTACAAAAGGGAAGGGGACCAAGAGCTGGAAGGAGGAAGAAAGAAGGGGAAGGGAAGAAGATGAAAAAAGACACGTTACGTGCATGTACCAATGTACCAATGCCCCATGGGGAACGTAATCATTAGGTACTGCAAACATAGACTAATAAATAAAGATTGAAAAAAAAAGATTTGACCATTTTATATGCTCTTTCCCAGAATGCCTTTTTATATACTTTTTTCGGTCTTTTTATCTTGTTTCTGAGAGTTCTTTTCACATAATGAAAAATATACTCGGCCTTTTGTGTAAACTCACTACTGTGGCCTACTCATTCACCCAGTTTGTCTTGTATAGCGAAGTCTTCCCTGGGTCTTTCACTTGGGACAGGCACCTGGCAAGGCCCGTCGGGAGCTGACCCAGTCGGGTGCCCTCCGCATTACTCTAGCATCTTCCAGTCCCCGCCAGCCTGTGCACAGCTGTGTGTGCTAACTATTGGCTGCTCTGTTAAGTCTGATGCTGTGGAACATGGGTGGGATCTGGACACTGAACTGGTCCCTCGGAGGGAGGACAGCAGGCGCAGGGCAACTGTGTGTAAGGGGAGAGACAAGTGTTTTCCTCTGTACCTGGCCAGTCGGCGCACTGAGTTTCTCAGCTCTTGCAGGCATCCAAATATGCGGCCCAGGCAGCTGCAAGTGGAGCGGCTGCTTTCCTGCTGTCCTGCAGTCCCGCCCTCCTCCCCTGCCACCCTGGCAGCGCATCCATGATGAACAGGCAGCGTTCTGTGACCTCTGAGGGCCCAAGTCCTGTTCACTGTTGACAGGAGCTGCGCACCAGGGAGGACACTCCAAGGAGGCAACGGGGACGGAGTAGGACCGAAAGCAAACAGCTCTCACCTTCATGCGGTCGTACTTGTCATCCACATCCTGCAGCCAAGAGATGAACTGGCGGGCATTGAAGCGATCTCGCACTGACTTGTTCTCGTCACCCTGCGAAAGAGGCATGCGTGTTGGAGAGGCAGCATGGGCAGGAGGAGGCAACTGCCGCACGTGTCCTCTCTGGGAGAATAGAAGCCGCGACCTCATGCCCGAAGCCTTCGTGTAACCCTGAGGCTGAAGGCAAGGACCCCCCTTCTCCCACCGTTCCTGGGCATGGGAGTGTGGAGCAAGGTTTCCGTGTCTGCGGGCTGGTGATGGCATCTATTTCAATTCCTTCCCTTCACAAACTGCAAGTCATTTGTTTCCTTCGAAAAGGATGCACGAGAGGCTCAAAATTGGCTGCCCCATTGATCTTTACAGCCTGTGATGCAGATTTCCTCACCCAACCTCATCCTCACTGTGCCAGCCTGGTTTGGAGATGGAGCTTCCATGAAGCAACAAGGAGCCCAGGGCTGAGAACTGGCTGCAGATTTAGTCCGGTGGTGGTGGTGGGGGGTGTTCCTCCCTGACATGCCCAGGCAGCGTGGGCCTCGACCGCCTTTATTTTTGATGCAAAAAGCAAAGCTTCCCAACAGCTAATCCTTAAATCAATCATGCAGTGACCAATGTTTAGCTTTACTTTTCTATACATACCTGTCGTTATGTATAGAATATAAGATGGAGAAAGTGTCCACACTCTCAGGGTGGGAAGTCTTTAAAGCAAACCCTGCAACCCCAAGGTTCAGATGGCCCTGGACAGCCACGGCAGGGCAGGCCCAGAGGGGACCCTGGCTCAGAGGACAGAGGAGAACCAGAGGCAGTGTGGAGAGCCACACACACAGATGTGTCAGGAGATCCTGGAAGCACTCCCAAGGCTAGGTGTCCCTGGCAGCCGAGGCTGGCACAGCAGGGCCTGGTGGCGATGCTGGATGGACAGCAGTCTGGGGGCTCTGGGTTCCACCCTGCCAGGGAGAAGCCTCAGCCCACGTGGGTCAGGTGAGCACCTGGCCAGGGGTGACAGGCCCTGCAGCTGCCACCACCCACTGCCCAGGGCCACCAGTGTGCTAGCTCCACTGTTCCTTAGGAAGTTTAAGTAGAAAACGGAGCTGTACTTTCCTTCCCCTCTGAAGGAAGGACAGCTGTGCTCCTCGTGATGTCGTGTGCACACCCGTTTCAGGACATGGCTAGGCCCACACCTCCTGTCCTTCCACAGGCTACAGGGAGACAGATGACCCTCAAGGGACGCAGTGTGCCATGCATAGTGATGCTGAGCAGGCTGTTATGGTTCAGGATAGAGGTTGCGCAGGGGACATGAATTTACGGGGGCAGCTGCTTCCTGATGTACTGCGTGGTATGCCAGGCTTCTGATTCTTCTTGGGAGGGAGATCCTGGGTGGATAGCAAGTGAATGTCCCTGGCTGGGGACAGCCACCCACCTGGCTTTCCAGAGGCATATTGTAGACCTCGGAGTCCAGCAGCATCGTGCAGGCACTGAAGGGCACTGCCTGGTTGGCAATGGTCCGGGCTGCCCGGCAGTGGACTCGTAGGATCTCCTGCTCACAGGACACTATGAGCTTCTCCTGAGGGAAGAGGTGCAGGGTGAGCACGGGCACCCAGGTACCAGCCCCTCGTGCCCAGGCCTCGTCTTACCCGCTCAATGCTGTGCTGCAGACGCAGCTTCCCCCGCACGGCCTCCTGCTGCTTGAAGAGCTCCTTCAAGGGCTCTGCCAAGGAGGGTGGGGGTGCGATCTGCAGACCGAAGAGAAAAGGATCAGCAGGCTGTGGGGTGCACATGGCCCAGTGCAGGCCCAGGAGCTTCCTGGGATGCACTCTGTCCCCGGCTGCGTGATGGTGATGTGAAGGGAATGGCATGGGACAGAGCACCTGTCTGTGGTGCCTTGTCCAGGAAGGAGAGGGATGGGGATGAGTGCCCACCTGCACCACAGCAGCACAGCAGAAGTGCCATGGCAGGACAGCCCCGCAGGGCCCACTGTAGGCTCGTGACCCCAAACAGAGCATGGTGCCAGCACCCAGGCCTGGTGGTCTGACGCAGGGAGGGGAGAGAGCCTGCCCACGTCCCACAGAAGAGGATGAGGCTGCCGACGGTGCTACCACCACACTCCAGCCGCGAGAGGTGTCAGGGAGTAGCAGATGGACCCAGGTCTGACACTGTGCCCTGAAAGACCCACGAGGTGATGGCAGGGCCGAAGCAGGGCAGGTCACAATGGCACAGGACACCTGCTGGGGTAGAGCTCAGACAGCCTGTATCCTAAGACAACAATGGAGATGCTGGAGGGGTGCTCCTGCTGATGGCAGAACTGTGATCAGTCAGCATGCAGGGGAAGGAACAGCCACACTGGATGGCACAGGCAGATCCACCACAGGTGCTGCCTCAAAGGGCAAGAAAGGGAGAAGAGGGACACACACGGGACTCAGGTCTCTTCCCCAAGACACAAGCGAGCTGCAGAGGGAGACGTGATCATTTCCTAGGGGAGCTGGCTGTCAGCACCTACCCCAGGTACTATGGTAAGTTTCCAGAGACCAATGTCTGACATGATGTGGCCAGGATCCCACGTAGTGAGTGTGAGATTCTTACCACAACTGAGCCCTCGCATACCCCGCCATGCCCTGATGCACGATGAAGAGACAGGGAAGGCCCACTAGACTGTGCCCACAATGGGCTCGCGGACCCATCCTGCTGCCCACAGGTACTAGGAACCCCTTGGAAACTCAACTCTGCTGCTCTGTACTTTGAACTTTTTGGTTAGTCTAAAATCAGTTCAAAACCAAAACTTTGGCAAGGTGATCAGACTGCAAAACTCGCTCATTCCAGCCCCAGGGGCAGCGGTGATGGTGGTGTGTGGTGTGTGTCCCCCCAGCATTAAGTTTTCCAAGGAGATGTGGCCTGTTGGGGCAGAGAAACCTCTGGGTGGGGAGCTTAGCACAGGTGCAGCCCACCTTTTGCCAGTCCTACCCAAGAAAGCACAGGGCCTGGCACTGCTGCTGCCATAAGAGGAAGCTGTGTGGCTCTTGTGCCCCTGGCCTGCCCAGGAACACAGTGGTGAGGCTGAGGGGTCCGATGCATCAGCCTGGCCCTGCCTACTTCATGTATGGACAACGTGCAGACATTGGCAAGGACTAGTTATATGGTAGGGGTGTAGGGGTTACTGTTTTCTCCGTTTTCCAAATTCTCTTCAGCAGCCACGTCGCTATTTTGACCATGAAAATTTAGGCAAGATAAAACGATGGAAAGTCTTACAGAACAGAATTCTTAACCTAGCCAGGTTTTTGAGTGCAGTGGCCTATACCTCAGTCTCAGCCTGGTTCCCGTGGTCAAGGCACCTGGCCTTCCTGCTGGGTGCAAGCTTGCCACACTCTCAGATTTCCCATGGGACCTGTGGGGAAAGCTCACCCTCTTGTGGGCAGGGTGTTATGGGGCTGCCCTGCCTGCTTAGGGAGGCACAAGCTGAGAACATCTCTGTGAAGGGAGAGGGCAGAGCAGACACTGCAGCACCATCCTCTGCCCAAACCCTGCGCCAGAGTAGCCAGCAGGGAGAGGGTCCAGGCAGTTGGGGAAATAGCCTGTGCCTCCAAGCATCTGCTAGGCGGCAGGAGAGCATGCCTGCCAGCAAGCCTTGTTTCTCTCCAGGGCTGAGTCAAGACGTGGGTGTAGCAGGAGGGACACCACCCCGCTCCAGCAGGGGGCGAGGAAAAAGCTGCCTGTGAGTAGAAGGCCAAGCAGGGCCTGTGGACAGGATGTGCTGCTGGCCAGGAAGAAATGGAGACCCACAGAGGGCTCAGGGCTTGGGGGGGTAAGGCCAGGTAGAGTGGCAGCGGCTGCAATCCCAAAAGCCCAAGGACAGAGGCAGAAGAGGGCACAACCCACCAAGCCAGGCCACTCAGTGATGCAAGGAGACCATGCTGGCCCATCCCTGCACTGCATGCAGGGTGCAAGGCTGCTGAGGCCTTTCACTGGGAGTGGAATCTGGCAAGAGAGGGGTGCTATGCAGGTGCCCCCAGTGGGGGGCCGCAGCTCAGAAAGCAGCCCCATGAGGCTGGGTGTGTACGACCAAGGGCTGGGCTGCCCAGTGTCAGTGCAGACGCTGGACCCTCACAAATGACAGCCCTGGGGTTCTGCATTTGGCACACAATGTCCTCGTGTCCAGAGATGCCAGGGACAGCACTCACCACAGGGATGTGGAGCTTGCTGAGCGGCTTGCCGTCTAGGAGGTAGGACCCCGTGTAGGTGACATACTCGGCATAGCACTGTGGTGCCTGTGGTGTGATGTAGCAGAGGATCTTGCGCTTCTCTTCGATCTTCTTTCTGATCTGAAGGTATTCAAAGTATGGGTTGGACCTGTCACTGTGATAGGGCTCAATGTCGTCCAGCTTGATGGCATCCACGATGGCGGCCAGTGTCTGCTGGATGACCTCCCGCGTCTGCTGTGTGGATGTGTGCAGTTGCTGCTGTAGCTGTTGGCTGGAGCGTTGGAAGCGGCGCTTGCGTGGGTGCTGGGCCTGGGTGTCCTCCTCCTCCGGGGCACGGCCCTTGGCCCGGGAGGCTGGCGTGGGCGCAGGCTCCTTTTCCACGGGTGGTGTGCCCTGCTTGCTCTGGCTCGCCAGCATCTGGGCCCGGTTCCGGGTCATGCGCTGAGGTACCTCCTCCACCCGGGGAGCCTTGGGGGCTTCGGCTGCAGGCCTGGGCTCCGGCTCTGCAGCTTCTGGCTGCACACTGCCTGGGGGCCCCTGGGCTGGGGTGGCGGCAGAGGTGGCCTCAGAACCATCCTGGGCCTGTGCAGGGGTGTCTTGGGTGGGGCCATCAGGGGCACAGTGGGGAGCAGCTGAGGGGTCTTCAGCCTCAACCTCACCTCCACCCTCCAGGGGACGCTGTTCTGGGGGAGCAGACACGGGTGCTGAGCTGGAGTCCAGGTCCTCAGGGGCCTGTTCATCTGCCACTGCCTCTGCTTCCACAGTGGCTTCCAGAACCACATCCAGCTTTGGCTCCTCTGAGGGCTCAAGCTCAGCAGGGAGCCGGGGAGCAGCCTGCTCAGGGGGTGGCACTGGTTGGTCTTCGGCCACAGCCGCAGGGCCGTCCCCACTGCTGCTGACCCCAGGGGGCACAGGGAGGGCCTCTCCTGGGGGAGCAGGGCTTCCTTCCACGGGCTCTGTTCCAATGTCTGGGGCGTCCTTGGGCTGGAGAGGGAGCTCGGGCAGTGAGAACGGCCCCAAGTCCAGGTCGTCCTCAGCGCTGGTGAAGGCATCATGCCAGGGCACGGGCTCCACTTGGCCAAGGGCAGCCAGGCCATGACTGCTGTCCAAGAAGCTGGTCTCCAGGGCCCCGAGGGCCTCCACATGGGTCACCGTGGAGACACATGTGGGCTCAGACGCCTGCTCGAGGGGCGCGTCTGGGAGTGGCTTACAGCTGCCAAAGAAGGACTCAAGCCTGGCAGGGGTGGTGTAAGGTGTGGCTCCCTCAGGGGTGGTGATGGTGACAGGGATGGCTCCCACTCCATCATCTTTGACTTCGTCCAGGCCTGGCTCAGGGGCTGGCAGAGGGTAGGAGACAGGAGAGACAGGATATGGGGGCTCTGCAGTGCTGAAGGGTCCTGGTGTGGCGGAGTGGAGGGACTCGGCAGGGCAGTAATGTTTCGGGGACTCTGGAAACCTCTGGGGGGACTTCAGCAGGAGGTCAGCACCAACTGGCCAGCTGACAGGGGTTTCAGCAGCACTGGCGACCAAGGAGGAAGAAAGGGCCTGTTCGGCAGCAGGGTGTGCCCACTCGACAGGCTCTTCGGTAATGACAGCACTGAAGGGACCCTCATCCAAGGGTTCCAGGTAGCTGGGCTCTGGGGGGATGATGGCAGCCGTGGCCTGCTGGTCCTCTGTGGCGTCCAGTGGGAGGCCCAGGTCCGGGGGAAGGGCCCCCTCTACAGCCGGGGCTAACAGCTCACCCCTGGGAGAAGGGGAGGCCTTGGCTGGTAATCCAGAGAAGATGACCTCGGGGGAGGGTGTGGTGTTGACCGTGGAGGCAGGGGGACAGTGCAGAGCATCCACCTTGGGTGAGGGGATGCCGTAGTCGGGGGAGTAGTATCCTGGTGACAGACAGGCAAACTTCTCTGTGGGAACAGGTGGCAGCGGAGCCTTGTCTTCCAGTAGATGCTGTACGGGGGAGTCGAAGCTGGAGGCTGCAGGGACACTCTGCTGCCTGAACAGCTTGTCCCCAACACTGAACTCCTCCTCGGGGGTCCTCCTGATGTCCACAGAGATGGAGCGGTACAGGTTGGTGGAGACAGGCCTCGTGGGTGTCTGGCCTGGGTTTTCTGAAACCCCACTGGAGGCCATGGAGAACCTGTCAAAAAATGGTGGCGAGCAGGCGCTGGTGGATGTGGCAGATACAGGCATCGAGTGCTGGGAATCGGCACAGTCAAACACCAGATCAGGGTAGTCATCGGCGCTGCAGGACGGCGTCCTGGGCGTGTGCATCACCTCCTCATAGCTGGGACAGGACGCCACCGAGGTGGGCGTGGGCACCCCAGTGGGCCGGCTCTGCTCAGGCCTGGGCGAGGCCGGCAAGACCTCCTTGAGCGCTGGCCCTGCCAGCCAGTCTCTGCACTCCGCTCCTGGCCCTGGCTTGCTCTCGGTGGTGGGTGGTGTGGGAGTTGAGTCCTTGAGCTTCTTCTCCTTGAAGGGAGGCTCTGGCCCCAGGGGCTTTTTAGGAGGAACCTCCAGGCTCTTCTTCCGCCCGTCTTCGGCAGGCTTGGTCTTGTCCTTGAGCTTGGGGTCCCCAGACCTGTGCCTCATCTTCTCCATCTGCTTCATGCGCTCCTTGTGGCGCTTGTGGCGCTCCTCTATCTCCAAGTCCTTCTGGGACAGCATCCTCTCGAAGCTGGTCATCATCAGGTCACCATCTCCCAGGAGCTTCTCCCGGGGCCGGGCGTCCTTCCTGCCCAGGTCTCTGGCCAGCGGCAGCTTGTCATTCCCGTTGCCGATCTTCGCAGAGTCGGCCTTTTCTCTCTCTGAGTTCTCCTTAAACTTCTCCTTCAGCTTGGCCTCACTGAGTTTCAGGCCTTCGTCCCGGGACTTCTCCTTGCAGGAGTTCAGAAGGCTGTCCTTGTCTTTGCCAGCAGCCTTTGGCTCGTCCTTGTGGTGTCTGAGGAGCCCGTCCGCGTGCCTCTCCCGGTGTTTCTCCTTCTCATCTCTCCATTTCTCCCTGTGCTTCTCTCTCTTCTTCTTCTCCTTCAGGATGCTGATGGTACTAGACCCGTAAGGCTTTAGTTCCTTCTCTATTTTCTTGGAAGGTTCTCTCTCAGAATCATTTCTCTCTTTCTTTTCAGAGGAAAATATTTCGATGGTCTTATCCAACTCCTCTTCCATGTCAGCTTTCATGGTGTAGGCAACCCCATAGGCCTCTGTGTCCAGGAAGTCCTTCTCATACTGGCTAGAGTCCTTCCTGGCACCACTGTCCTTGTAGTCCTCACCCTTCTCTTTCTTCTCGGCCTTCTCCTTCTTGGCTCTCTCACGGTCATGGCTCTTCTTGGAGGAGGACGAGGAGTGCCTGTGCCGCTCCTTCTCCCTCAGCTTCTCTGAGAGGCAGCTCTCTCTGGCCTTGTCATTGGGCGGCTCTGAGAAGGACACCTCCAGAAGGGTGCTCAGGCCAGGTTCCTGGCCACGGTCTGTGAAGCTGTCTGAAGAGACCTCACTGACTTTGTCATTGGAGTCCTCTCGGTACTCATGCAGTGCCTCCTCCTCCAGCTTCTCCAGCAGGCTCTTCTCCACCTCAGCGCCCCGCGAGCCCTTTCTCTCTTTGGAGTGCTCCTTCTCCGGTTTCTCCTTGTGTTTACTCTTGGCCTTGTCCTCAGTGGAGTGCTTCTTCTCCACCTTCTCAGGCAGCTTCTGTTTGTTCTTCTTTTCTTGGGTAGATTCAACTGAAGCCCTGTCTTTCCTGTCCTTGTATCTTTCTGAACACTCCTTGTCCTTCTTCTCTCGGTGCTTCTCAAAGATCTTGTCCTTCTTGTCCCGCCCACCTTCAGTAGCTGCTCTGTCCTTCTTCTTCTCTTTGGGTTCTTTCTCTCTTGGCTTCTCTGCATGTTGCCGGTCGGAGGAGGACTTCCGGTGTCTGTCCGAGAGATGTGGTTCTCTTCCGTCTTCCTTCTCCTGGAGGCTGTCCACCCTCTGCGCATCCCCAGCTTCCCCAACCTTGAACCCGCTGGCTATGTAGTCATCTTTTTCATCTTCGCTTTCATCTGTGAATATGTCTGCAATGTACCAGCTCTTCTCTTTTCCTTTCTTTTCATCTTTTTTTTCGGAGAAGTCTTCTGAGAGAAGTCCAGGGAACATCTTCTCCTTCTTCTCTCTCGCTTGGTCGAGGGATGCTTTCCTGTCTTTGCTGTGGGCCTCTTTATGCTTTTCCTTGCCATCTTTCTTTTCTTTAAAACATTTGTCAAATTCTTTGTCCTTCTGACATTTCTCAAGGAGAGATTTCTCATTCTTGTCTCTATCCAGCGACTTGTCTTTGTATTTTTCCGCTCGCATCTTCTCCTTCCTCTCCTTCTCCAGGCTGTCCTTCCTCTCCTTCTCTCGTGCGGCATGGTGCCGTTCCCAAGGCTCCAGGCCCTTGGCCAGGTCACAGTCTGGCTTGTCCCTGAAAGTGCTCTCGCAGCCACAGTCCTTCAAGTCCTCTCGATGTGCCTCTTCAGGCCGGAGGCGGGTGTCCTTGCGCTCCCGGGAGCCATCCAGGCCATCCCTCCGGTCCCGCCCACCTTCGGAGGACTCTCTCCTTTTCTTGTCTTTCTCAGAGAGGTAGCTGGGGAGGCCTTTATGCTTTTCCATCTGGTCTCTCCTCTTCTCAGAGTTCTTGTCCAGATAGTCTCTGTCTTTTCTTCGGAAGAAAGCGTCTCTGAAGTCCCGTTTCTCACGGGCTCTGCTGTCCCGCTTTTTCTCCTTACTATCCTCCTTCACTGTCTCTAAGATGAGTTTGGCCACAGAGTCGCTCTTGATGTCCCTGTAGTCTGTCACTGGGGAGTCCCAGCTGTCCTCCCCTTTGAAATCAAAGGAGGAATCGGACAGATCAGAGAACCACCTCTCCTGCTGATCGTCAGAAAGGCTGAACTTGGTGTCCTCACTCTCCAGAAACTGAGTTTTGCTGCAGTACTCGTCAAATGCAGCATCATCCCTGTAACCCTTTTCCTTTTTGAGCTTCTCCTTCTCCTTGCAAGTCCTGTCCTCTTTTACATCGTTCCTCTTCTCTAACTTTGAGGAGCGGTCTTTGGACTTTTTCTTCCGCTCCTCTTTGTAGAGCTTCAGCTTTTCCTCTTTGGGGGACTTTTCCTTCGTGGCCTTCTCCCTCTCTGCTTTACTGGAACGGTCCTTTTCCTCCCGGAAAGACCTGCCGATGTCTTTGGCCCTCTTCAGCGACTTCTCATCTTTGGAGACCTTCAGTACCTCCTCTTTAAAGATCCACTCCTTGTCGTCTGACTTCAGCTTGCCGAGTTTCTCTTCTTTCTTAAAATGGTCTCGGTCATGCTTTAGCACTTTCAGCTTATTTTCTGTGGAAATGTCATTGTCTAAGAGGATGGCCTTATCTGACTTTTGCTTGGAGTCCTCATATTCATACGTAAAGCTTTTCAGTTTAAGTTCCTGGCTGACTGAACACTGTCCCTTCTCCTTGTTTTTGTGTTTGTGTTTTGTCTTGTGTTTTTTGACAACTTTTCCCTCCTTGTCCAGCTTGGGAACGGCACCATCTGTGCTGGGATGGCAGGCACCCCTCTTCTCCGGTGGTGCGCTTGGCAGGCCTCCCCTTTTGCGGAGTTCCTGCTTCCTCCGAGCAGGCTTCAGCGATTCTACGCTGGAGCCCTCAGAGGGGCAGTCTGACTCACTCGTCAGTCCTGTGCGTGAGGAGTCTGACAGCGAGCTGACCTCAGACCAAGCTGGGGAGGAGACGGCCTTCCAGTTGTCCGTGCGCCAGTGCTTGGCATGCTGGTCGCTATGGCTGGCGCCATGCTTCGGGGCTGCGGCACTGCCGTGGGAGGAGGTGGAGGAGGCGGACAGCGAACTGAACAGGGAAGGGTCCTTCAGCACCAGTGGGGACCCCTTGAGGCAGCCCGTGCTCCCCACAGAGTCCCTGTCGTCCTCCTCGCTCTCTGAGGACTCGCTCTCTGACTCGGAGGAACAGAACTTGTCATTCCTCTTTCCAAACCGAACTTCTTTGCTTTTCGCTTCTTTCTTTCGCTTCTTCTTCACTTTGCTTTTTTCTTTCTGCTGCCTGGAATTGGACGGCTCTCGTGCCTTGCTGTTGGGCAGCATGGAGTGTGCCGACAGCCTCAGCTTCTCGCTGGCACCGACGGCAAGGCCAGTGTCCTCCTCATCGGATGTGTCTGACAGGATGCGGTGGGCCGTTTTCTTTGGTGCGATTGCATTGTTCTTATAACTCTTAACTTCCATTTTGGGTATTGAAATGAAACTATTTGACTTAGTCTCTTTCCTATAATCCTTCTTTAGCAAGTGCTTGTCGTCCACTGGGGGGACCCTGTCCTGCTCATCATCCTCATCAAACTCATACTCGTCCTTGACAGGGGTCACAGTCTTCTGTGGCTCTGGATTCTTGGCCTTGAGCTTTAGGCCTTTCTCAAACTCAGAGTCAGTGTTATTGCCGTCAACTGAGCTAGATGGTGCAAACGATGGGGCATCCTCCTCCTCGGAGCTCTCTGTTGGGACAGAAAGGTAGAGGTCAGGTGGGTTCAGAACACTCTCTAGAAGGGGCAGGAAGGTCTGCAGCTGTGCAGCCCCAGTTAGGAGGAGGGCTGGCAGCCCCTGCTTCTGGAGAAGCGCTCCTCTTGATCTGGTCCTGTCTGAGGCCAACCTTGGGGGGAAGGAGCCCAGAGAGGCTTGTCAAAGACAGTCTGGGTGGTCTCCCAGCAGACTGCAGGGCTCCTAAGCGGGCCTTAAGTCCCCAAGTCCCTGAAAGCTCCATGCCCCCAAGGAGGCTGGAGATCCTATGTGGCTGTAGGGCTGCCCCTTGGCTATGGAGAAAGCACCTACCCCGCCCCGCTTACCAGTGGAGCTCTCTTCACTGGACGTGTAGGTGCCTTTGCCTAAAAGCAGATTCACCATTGTGGGGGAACTGGCCACTTTCAACGGGGTCTCGCCTTTCCGGTTGCTCTGCTGAGGATTCCCCCCATACCGTAACAGCAGCTTCACCACCTACAAGACATCAAGGACTGCGTCAGGGAGCTGAGGAACACAACCGCTCTGCCTTCCCGGACAAGCGGCAGCCCAATATAAGGGCCCCAGTGTGGGTGCCCAAGCAGCCTTGAGGCGCAGGTGGGTGGAGCTAAAGCCTAGCAGCCTTGGTGAGGCCTGCCTGGGGCAACCTCTGTGGGAGCGCAGCTGAACCCACTGCCAAGGCACTCTGCCTCCCTGCATTGTCTCTACTTTTCCTCCTACAGCCCAGGAGTCTTCTCATGAAGCTCCCCCCGCCCTCCGCCGTGTGGAACATTTAACAGTAGTGCAGATTCTGATATTTTAGGGGAAGCTTTTATTGGGGGACAGTAGGGCACAGAATGGAGGAAACAAAGACCAAGTTTCTGCAAGCTGGTTTATTTATTTTCATTTACATTAGAAAGTAAGATGACCTCTTCCTTGCTTGATTTTACATGTATGTGTAAGGGCAGTTACACGAGTTTCAAACATTCCAGGTGACATTTCAATAACTCTGTTCAATCATTTATAAACAGCAACCTGTGTTTCATATGCGCAGAACAGCAACTCGCTAAACAAATGCAAATACTAAGTCTCTCCTTGACTTCAGTTCTTCCTGAGATAAAGTGCACACTTGTCCTTTCACAGTCTTGCTTCCCTCACAGTGCTACACTCTGCACTGTGTCATCAGCACACAGCTGTTTGTGTCTGAGTTTCTGCTGCTGTTGATGTCACCACATCCTGGTCCTCCGATTCCAGAGGGATCCACCTCACTGATCTGGCAGAACTGGCCCTGCCTTCCCTCATCCTGTGGCTGTGAGTGGAACCCGGCTCCTTGTGAGGCAGGACGGAGGTCCCCACTCCCAGCTGTGAGGCCACTAGCCTCCTAGGCCTGTGGCTCTTCCCTAAAGCAAGCCACAAAGGCTGAGCCCTCTGAAGAGTCAAGGCCCTTAAGAGAGGAAACAAAACAAGCCATCACGTTCCTGACCTTCCCTAACACAAGGACAACTCCTTATCAGACATGTAGTGGGATCTCAGCAATCCTTCTGGCTGTCTCAGAAACCCTCCCACATGGAGCCTGTCGGGCAGCAGGCCCTGCTTCCTGCTGTGCTGTCAGGTCCCAGATGCCTTCCCAACATGACCATGGAGGGGCTGCTGTTGCGGGGCACTATGAATGGACAGAGGGCAGTGTGCTCACCACGTGCACACTGCTTGGTCTGTGGCCTCTCAAGGGACCCTGACAGTGGTGAGGGTGAGACTCTGGTCACATCTGCATCCTGCTCTCCAACAGGACAAGGTAGACGGTGCAGCCTGTGTGTGTCTGCTTCAGGCCTAGAGGCAGCCCTTTCTCCAGGAGGCTGAGCTTGCGTCTGCCATCCTGTGTGCTGGCTGTGCCTCCTCCTTCCAGGCCAGACAGTGACACCGACAGGCACCCAGCTGCGTGTGTGTGGCTGCCCCTCCTCTCAGGTGCGACCATTCACCTGCTAAGTCCAGCCAGACCACGGGGCCGAGGGGGACCCTGTGCTGTGTGAGAGCGGTGCTGCCTTTGGAACTGTGCAGAGCTGGAGGCATGGGGACGGCAGGGCCTTCGAGCCGGGGGAGGCACTCACTCACTTCTCTGTACCCAGAAGGCATGAAGGCTGCAGGACAGTCCGGAGTTAAGAGGGCAGAGCAGGTGGGGTGGGGAGGTGCCCACCTTGTAGTGGCCATTGTTGGCAGCGTCGTGCAGGGGCGTGTCGTCATCCAGACCCTTCGTGTTCACCTCTGCGCCTGCGGCCAGCAGCTGCTTGGCGACATCGTAGTACCCCCGGTTGCATGCCTCATGCAGCGCCGTCCAGCCTGCAAACAGACACTTAGGACATATGTCATTTAATCCTTGAGAACCTCACCCCCGAGGATCTGCTCCATCATAAGGCTGGGGTGGGGCCCACCCTGCACTGAGGACGCCTTGGCCAACAGGTTGGACAAGGCCTGCATTTTCCCCGCTGTGATGGTGTGTCTGCATAGCCAACATCTGGCTCCCTCCCTGAGCTCAATAACCCACAGCAATAAATGACCTTCCAAAGGCAGGGAGCCTGCACCCACAGCAATGCCTTGTCCCACTCCTGGGCCAATGGACACATGGCAGAAATCTTCCACTTACAACAGAGAAAGCCTCAGGATCTCACGTGTGCCAGACAAGCACTCTACCACCGAGCAGCACCCCCAGCTCTATTTTTCGATTTTGAGATAGGGCCTCACTAACTTGCCCATCCTGGCCTTGACCTTGCAATCTTCCTGCCTCAGCCTCCTAGGTAGTGGGGATTGCAAGGGTGCGCCACTGTGCTCCACCTGAAAACGCTCTTGCAGACCACAGAGCTGACTGCTACAGCAGCTACTTCTTGACGTGTCTGGGTTCAGGCCTGAGAAGCTGGTGCACAGGGCCAGGCAGCATGGTCCTGTACCTCAGTGTGCAGCAGGGCTCAGCCCGACTGTGGGAACAATGCCAGTGCCTTGGCAAGGTCCCATTCAGGGTAACACAGGGTGTGTGGGGAGACTGGAGATGACCCAGAGCCTTCCTGTGCTCTGAGGTACACCATCAGGCCTTTTTTTTGAGTACTGGGGATTGAACTCAGGGCCTTGTGCTTGCAAGGCGAGCACTCTAACCACTGAGCTAAATCCCCAGCCCTATCAGGCCTTCTTGAGGAACAGAAAAATGAGTTCTTTTTTTGACACAGGATTTTGGTAGGTCACTAAACTGCCCAGGCCGGGCTGGAACTTGTGATCCTCCTGCCACAGCCTCTCAGAACACAGAGACAACAGACGTATGCAATGGGGTGCCTTGGCTGGAAAACTGCTTTAAAACAAAGGTGGCAGGGTGGCTAGGCTGGCAGCAACGGTGGAGGTACAAGGCGTGTGCCTGGGGTCCCAGTCGAAAGGAGGATGGGGCAAGCAGAGAGGAAACGGCTGCTGAAAACAAGCTGGAAGAGCGTTTCCCGAAGTGTATTTTGCAGAACTACCACCTATTGTTTTCTCAACACCATGCCACCTATAGAAGATGATCATAGGAACAGCAATAGTAGTCATATAAAAATCTTTTTACCAAAAAAGCTGCTTGAATGTCTATCAAAATGTTCAAGTTTACCAAAAAAGAGGCACCGATGGAACCCTAATAAAAGATCATGACACAGCTGTCCTTTTGGATTTCTTTTTAATAATGTGTGACCCCTGACCTGAACTACCTTCACCTTTGATCCCCTGACCTGAACTACCTTCTTTTTGTTTTGTTTTTTTGGTGCTGAGGATCAAACTCAGGGCCTTGTGCTTGCCAGGCAACCATTTCATTTTTAAATTTCATTTCATTTTGTAATTTTGGCGTACAAACTGTAACATTTCACCTCCCAAAGTGTAGTACGCTGATTTCCTCAAATAGAGATACCCCTTTGAGTGATAAATTTGCAAAATGCTGTCTTCATTTTCTGTATTAAATTTCATTTCAATTTAAAAACAAAAAACAAAGCAGACAACTACCAACCTGGGCAGGCGTTCTGTGCCTCCATCCCCACTCACCGTGAGGAGCAGCTCTGGAGGGCACAACGGTACAATCCGTAGAAGGTAGCACAGATGCTACCCAGAGCCCCTAAACCCAAGGGCCTGGCCCATACCGGTCCTGGTCCAGGGGGGAACCCCTACTTCTGTCTTAAACTGAAAGGTGACACATCATCTGGCTGTGCCTCCCGGGGGCCCCTGGAGCAAGTCCTGTGAGGTCCTGTGAGGTCGGGTGACTGACCTATCTCCCTCCCTAAGCAGCCGCAGGATGAAGACCCAGCTGGGCTCACAGCACAGCAGCGCCCTCTGCTGGGTGAATACTTCTTCCTAAGCACGCATGAGACAAGATCCTGGCAAAGGCCTGGGACTGTGGTCGACACACATAGCACAGCAGTATAAATACTTAAAATAGGAAAAAAAAAAAAAAAAAGACTCCATTTTGAAATATGTCGCCAGACACTCCTTCCTCCCTTTCAGAAGCAGCTGATGGCCTCATGCACAGGTGACATGAGGGGCCTACCGGAGCGCATCCCCCACCCTCAGGAGCCTGGTGCCTCCTGGCTGCAGTACTGTGCACTAGACCCTGCATGGGAGCTCAGGAACGACCAGCTTGGGCAGCTGGTGCTCACCTGCAAAATCCTTGACGTTAACATCTGCACCCTCATTGATGAGCTCCTTGATGCGCCGGGCATCCCCTCGAATGGCAGCCCGGTGCAGGCGGGTCTCCCCTCGCTCATTCCTCTTATTCACTTTATCTTTGGTTTTTGAGGCAGAGTTGGGCGTCCCCTTCTGACACACTGTAGACTGGGAAGGGTGCTTTGGTGTTGTGTCTACTGCAGGACAAGGAGGGGACAGGCAGGGCATTACTGGAAGTGGCACTGCTTGGAGGAAACCTTGAGAACCTGACCATTTTCAGGAGGCAAAGGGGATCAAGCAGTGCCAGATCCTACGGCTCCTGGGACAACCCATCCTCAGCTCACCTGGGCTGTTAGCGGACTCCTCGGCTGTCATCTGCATGAGGAGAGCCACCTGCTGGCGCTCGGAGAGTGGGTAGCCGGCCCGGATCCCAGACAGCCCCATGCCAAACAGCAGCCCAGACTTGCGGGCAACAGGCTCTTTCTTGATCCTCTTCCGCTCGGGACCCTGCTTCTCTGTGTGGCACATGAGGGAGAGAGGGAGGGGACACTTCATGCCGAGTCCTCAGAAGCCAGGTCCATGCCTAGCATTACAGAGCACCCACGTTCCCCTGACAGCTTACAGAGCAACAGGCAGGGCTGCGCGGGGGAGGGCGGGTGGCACTGGCACTAACACCACCCTGCCCTGGGAGACACAGTTCCAATACCTCGCGTCAGCCAGTCTGTGTGCTTGGCCTCCACCAACCATTCACTTGCTGCGGGAGCCTCTCCTGAGTCTCACCTGTGCCACACACACAGCGCTGGGAACATGGAGGGCAGCTGAGCCACGCCGACCTGACCTGCACAAGCAAGTCGCTGCGAGTGCACGTGTCTGCACTTGAGTGCTCCTTCCCAGCCCTCCGCCGCACAGTGCAGACAGTGTGAAAATACATACGTGAATCAAGGGCAACTTGTCAGTACTGTACCTTTCCTCTTGCTTCTAGGAACCTCCACTGCATGCCATGGTGCTTCGAGGAGCATACTAGCCTTGCAGTACCACAACATGGACTGAGCTGGAGACATCTAAAGGTATCAACACAGCACTAACAGATACAGGCAACAACTCACTGTCTCCACCTCAGCCTCTCCTGATCAGCAAGTCTGGACAGACGTCCTTACCAACCTCTGTTGGACTGACTGACTGTGCTGCTTCCCTTCTAAGAGAACACAGCTCACATTCCTCCTGCCCAGGCTGCAGGTGAAGCTGCGAGAGCAGACAGTGCCCAGGAGGCATTCTAGTGGCGTCTGCCTCCTCTCCACCCCACAAAGCCCTCTGTGGAATGGGGCGTGCCCTTGGCTGGCACCTGGCACTAGGGAGGTAGGTGAATGCTGCTACAGAGAAACGGCCTGTGAGGGTCGAGTCTGCAGCCCTCAGGAGACTGTGGTCTGTGGTTTCCTTGCCCAGCTCAGGGTAGACGCCCCTCTGTCCACCACTGTCCCGTCAGGTCCCTACTGGAGTTCCCATTAGATGACTGCTAGCCCTTTATGAAGTAGTTTAGCTGCCTTTTTAAAAACTAAATTTGTGACTTGCTGAGAATGCTGACTTGGGCTTTTGGAGACAAGCCTGTCAGCAGCAAAACTCCCCAAATACTGCAGGCAGCCACCAACTAGTTTTTCACAAGTCACACAGATCTGAGAGGAAGAGAATTCCAGAAAGAAAGTAAATGCTGGCCCTGGCCAGGCTGTGCCACAGGGGCCAGCAGCTGCCCAAGTGGGCTGAGTGCATGTGACCCACACTTCCCCCTTGTCCCCTGCTGAACTACCAGCTGAGCTGACCATGCCCCTCCTGTACATGTTCTGGGGTGCTACCTTCTGTGGCAATATCTGGACAACAACAGAGACCAAGCCAGGGGACACTAGACCTGCTGGCTTCTTCTGAACCTGCCAGCAGTCTCGTGTCCAGGACCGCGGATGCCCTAGCGTAGGCCCTGCATGCCCACAGCAGGAGGGGCCAGCATACTCGGGGGGCTTGGGTCTCCCAGAACCACCAGGGGAAACGCCTGGCCTGTTACCACACGGGCAGTGGAAGGTGACATGGGAGATGGGAGGCCTGCTGAGAGCAATGACAAAGCCAACCGAGCACCGCATTTGTCCGAGACTGCCCGGGAAGTGGCAGAGTCCCAGCTGTGGAGACATGTGCTAATTACACCTCACCACTCCAGGGCTCAGCCCTGCTTCTGTGCTGTGTGCGGATGATGGGCTATTAATCCGGTGTCCAGAGACTCCAAAGCATAGATTTTTATTCAAATGGTGTTCTTGCTATGTCATGCAAGCTCTCCTCAAACTCTTGAGCTCAAGCAATCCTCCCACCTCAGCCTCCCAAAGCAGCAGGTGTTATTTTTAAGACACCAAAGTGTATCAGGCAGGGAGCCCAAGCAGAATACACCCTGCAGAAGGCTGTCTAGGATGGCTGGTCTGTAGCCTGCCCCTCCCGCTGGATGGCAGCTGAGAGTGGCAGGCGGGCAGAGTCACAAGGCCTGGGCATCCATCCCTGCAGCCCCTGTGAAGATGGGCAGAGCTCACTGGTCCCGCTCAGCCAAGCGTGTGCTTGATGACTGAGACCCTTTCCCATCCCAGCCCTAGGGAAGAGCTTGTGCACAGTCCCTGCATACTTCCCACACAGCTAGCCCTGCCCTTCAACTGGATGTATACTGTCCCAACAGAAACTCAGCCTGGAAGCGGACCCTGGCTGTCTGCTGCAAAGGTAGCATTCTCCACCTACATCTATAGCACCCGCCTCTGCAAGGGCCACCTTTGACACATATCCCTCAGACCGAGATGCTGTCTACCGGGGCCAGGGTGGTGGGGGGACCACAGAGGCCCCAGAGAGGGAGACCCTGAGCGCAGCCCAGTTTTAGGATGTGTGGCCCAAACCGTGGTGTGCTGCAGGCATGGTTCCCATGGAGAAGCCGATGCCCAGGGCAGGACAACCCTTGAGGAGGGAGGCCGCCAAACCTGTCCCCGGTCCTGGCCTGTCATGTCTGTGGGACGGGAAAGTGGGCAAGAACCAGGAGGAACCGTCTGCCAGCGCTGGGGACAACCAATGAATTTCTCTGGCAGTTTGCTGATTTTCTATTATTCAAAGGGGAGCAAAGTAGAATGTGTATGAATTCTAAGTGGTATCTGCAGAGCCATGCAGTGAGAAACAGCAAGTCCAGGAATTGACCCATTGTATGCCAGGTGGAATCCCAATTGCACTCACAGGTCCCAGCTGTGACCATAATCCTGGAAAGAATTAAATTTGTGGACCAAGGTATGAACCCAGGGTTTTCACACTGAGCTACACCCCCAGCCCTTTAAAAATGTTTTTTTTTTTTAAAAATTCTGAGACAGGGTCTCACCAAGTTGCCCAGGCTGGGCTCGACCTTCAGAGCCTCCTGCCTCAGCCTCCCGGAATGTTGGGATGCAAGTGTGTGCCACCGTCCCCAGCTTCTGCAGCCCCTTTCTTCACACATGTTGCCCACTTGGCCTGCCTTCCTCAGTCTTGGCTGAGTCTCCTGCCCTTGCCCAGCACTGCTGGATGTTGGCCCTGGCCCATTCTGAGTGACTTCTCCTCTTGGAAACCCATCTCCTGTCATGTCATCCATTGAAGGGAAGGCCTTGCTGGGATGCAGGTGCTCTGGGCAGCAACCCAGGGATGGACTCTGGAGTGGAACGGGTGCTGTGGCCGTGTGGCGGCATCTTCTGCATCCAGCTACCGCTGGCACCTCCTCTGTGGTGACCGGTGTTCACGTCTGCACTGCTGGACCCTGCTCATGCCTCCCTACACTCCCCAACCTGTGCAGAGTCTCTTGCCACTGGCTCCCAGCCTCCCTCCTTCCTCTGCAGCCCCCATCAGACCTACAAAGCCTCATTCTCTCCTCCACCTCTCTTTACCACTTCCTACCTTAGTTTGTCATATGCTGCTGTCCAGGCAATTTCTTCAGTCCTAACTTCTAATTCACTAATTCTTTTTTTATGTTGTATGCCCATTCTCACGCAGTGCCTAACAGTTCCAGGTGGTGTTTCTGAGCTGGCCCTGCAGAGCCTGTCAGGACGGCTTTCTTCTAGATTCTGGAATTCTGTGCAGGTGCCCGTACCCAGCTGCACTCTGCACCTAAGAAGACTGTCTGTCTGGTCAGGGACTGTGGGGAGCGCAAAGCAGCAAAACCTGAACACGGCCCCGCCAGCAGAGGGAGAACTGGGGACGGAAGCCTCTCTTCTCTTTGGTACCTGCTAGAAGAGATGGAGGGCCTTAGCTGGGGAACAGTGACTTCTGTTAAAGTGTGTGCACTTTAGCTCGTTTCACAGTATGGTTCTGCATTTGACATCTCTGATTCTAGACATTTCTACCAAGAGTTTTTAGGAGACAATGTCTAATGTAATGCGATAGGAACATCCATAACTGCTCTGTGCTCCTGTCTCAGAATTTGGAGGCTTGGTACACCCTAGATTCTGCTCGGGAGAGGAGTGTTTCATGGTGGTATTTTGAAATAACAGGAAGCTCCCTGGACGTGTCAGGGAACCGTTTCCCTGCTGTTCTGCCAAGTGGCAAGAAGCAGTAACACTGCCACTAACAGCTCCTTTCTGTTTTACTTGGCCTCAAAAGCACATTTCCTCCACCACATACTTGGCTGAGCCCCGATGCTCAGAAGACCATTGATTTACCTAGGCCCTGGATTCCCCTCCAGCGCAGCCAGGTGGGGCTCCAACAGAGCATGTTCTTAGTAGTCTAGCCTGCAGCACCACCCATGCCTGTGACAGTGGCAGTCACTAACTCAATTTCCTGATTTGTATCATTCACTCATTCATTCCAAAATATTTAAAGAAAGCCAAGAGCTTGAACCTGTGTCCTGTGACCCCAGGGGCCCCTCTTTGGTGTCCTCAGGTTCAAGAGCAGCACAAGAGCCACACATATGCAGGCTGACCTGTTTCCAGACCAAGGGCAACAGTGGCCCCAACTCTGCTGATGGTCCTATCTGGTGGTGATGGTCCCACTCTGTGAGGTGACATCCTCAGAAGGCAGGCCCAGCAATGCTGCGTGTCCCACCACCAGACCCAAGCCAGCATGTGAGGAGTGGTGCTGGCACAAGGGCTCAGATGACATCCTGACCGCTGCTACTCCCTCTCCTTGCACCAGGGCAGGCTAAGAGGACAGAAGAAATAAACTACAGTCCAGACAATCACCTGGTGCTCAGAGGCCCCTGTGTTGCCATGCTTTCTGACTTGCTAAGTCAGAGCTGAGGGGCAAGACAATGCCCCATCCATGGTGCTGAGCCGGGATATACATGCTGCTGCCTGTCCTGTGCCACCTGGCCCCATGAGAGCACCGCTGTGTCCCCTGGGCTGACTGCATCCCCTGCTATACAAGTCCTAGGGAAGTCCTGAACTAGGGTGTCCAGAAGATCCTGGCTGGCTCACAGTGTGTCACAGGCCTGCTAAAAGACCAAGTCCTCTGGAATCTGGGGAGATATGTAGTTTTAAGCAGAAGGCCTTCATTTGCTAGTCCATGCTCTCCTTTAAGAAGGAGCTCTTCAAGTCTGGAGAGGAAAAGTGGCTGAGGAACAGCAGGACCACAGACCAGCCAAAGAATTCTCAGTTACGTGAAATATTTTGTCTTGGAGGGTCTTCCTCTGAGTGACACATGAGGTTTCAGGCCAATCCCAAAACCCTCAATGCACAATGCAGACCTAGCCCCTCACCCCACAGCCCTGTACACTGCAAGGCTCTGGGCTAGCCTCCCAACATCCATCTCCCAGGACACAGCTTTATGCAGACACCGGGTACTCCTCTCTAAGACTCCCAGGAAGGCGGTGCTGCCCAGTCCAGCCCAACAGGTAGCTTTCACACCCAGCCTCCCTTGGGGTCCCAGGGCCAGCCAGGAAGTGTGAGGAGAAGCCTGTCTGCCAAGGTTTCTGGGACAGCAGGAGACACCGTCCTCCTTGCCACGCCTGGGAGGAGACAAGCAGCCCTGAGCAAAGCCACCTGGTCCCGCAGACGGTGGTCTCCAAAGGGACAATCCATGTGTGCCAGAAGTCCCATCAGGACCCCTTCCACAGGCCACATGCAGGGGGGATGCCCTTCCCAGCCAGAGATCCATCAGGTTCATAAGGCAGCACCTCCCCAGCTATACACATGGCTAGCAAGCCCACAGCTGCTTCCCCTGGGCTGCCCATGATAATGCCCATCTGGTGAGCAAGGGGGTGGAGCCTCCTTTATCACCACACATGTGTCACCTCCTGTGCCAAGCAAGGCAAATATTGAGGTTGTGGTAAAGTCCGGGGGGTGGGGGGGTGGGGGCGCACAGCATACGTGTACTCCAAATGGTCTATTCCATGAGACACCATGAGTGGTCACAAACTCACAAAACAAACACCTGGCACTGAATGTGTGGCATCAACAGGCTGAGGGAACCACAGAGCAACCAGAGGTAAGAGTAAAGGTGAAAGCAATGAAAAAAAAATCTTGATTTTTCCTTTGTTCCACAAAAAATGTCTTGGTATTGAGGACAGAACAGGCAGCTGCCCACTCTGATAGTCTGATAGAGTGGCTCTTGGAAGGTGCCTTCTGTGAACCCTACAGAAGTGAAGTGATGGTTGAATAACTCATACTTAACAAATTTTAAAAGTTACAGAGAAATTTTTAAAAAAACATATATAAAGGCTGGGAATTTAGCTCAAGTGGTACAGCGCTTGCTGAACAACCTGCCCCCCTTGCAAAAAACACATATGGACAAAATAGGGTGACTCGAGGCAAATCCCAGACTTGATGTGATTTCATCAGACTAGATCCTGTGGGCAGGGAACGAGGGACAAGGAAGCCAGGAAAATACGGGGACCGGGGCTGTTCTGCTGCCAGCCTGGTCGGAGCACCACGAGCACCAGTCAGCCTCCTGCTGGTGGTTGGGCACGTGCCCGCCTGCCCCTCCCCTCTGCCTGCAGCCCGAGTCTGTTTCTGGAGGAGCACAGGGGTGATCATGTCCCAAACTCATGGGTGACCCAGACAACCACAGGCCTGTCCTCTGCAGGTACCACGTGGGTATACAACCTCAGGGGCCTGGCTTGGGTCATGCTGTGACTCAACAGACAGCACTGTGCTGCTCTTGGCAGGCTGCCCCCAGCCCTGACTAAGCAGTGGAAGGCCGCACCTCTGTGGGCTGGACCAAGGGCACCAGGGCCTGGGAAACAGGAAGCCATTCCTGCAGCAGTTCGGTGGTCTCTGAGAAGCTCGTGCCACCTGGGGCAGAGAGGAGATACTCGCTACAGGCCACTTGGAACCCTGACTGGGAGGCTGGTTCCCGGTGATCCCTGCACTCCAGGGCTGAACCACTTCCCCTTCGGCAGGGGTACTGGGCAGCAACTTCTCAGCAGAGGGCGCTAGAAGGACAGCATGAGAAGAAGCTGGCAGGCAGGACCCTGGAGGGTGGGCCAAGAACCTGAGGCAGGGTCTGCCTGGGGTGGCTAAGCCACATACCCTTCAGCCCAGAGGACCAGGAAGAGTCTGTTTGAGTTTCCCTTATACCAGGAATAAAAATCCTGTGGGTGCTAGCACTTTCTCAGCTCCCAAAACTACGAAGCCAAAATAAACCTCTTTTCTTTGTAAATTAAAACTTCATTGCACAAATCTCCTTGCCTCAGCCACTATGTGGCTTCTCCCTGATGGAGGCAGCTGGAGCCCAGCCCAGAGCACCCTGTGGGCCAGATGCATGCCTCTTCCTGATTCCATCCCATTTCTGAGTGAGCTCTGCTCCTCCGCATAGGGTGAGGTTGGTGCCCAGCTCAGGCAACCAGCACTCCAAGTATAGAAGAAAAGGAGACAGGGAGCAGGTGAGTGTGGGAGAAAGGCACTGGAGGAAGAGACAGCCACTAGTCCAAGGGGATCCTGGTTAAAACTTCAGCCTTCTAGGAGAAAGAAAATAAGAGCACTGGTCTAACATGCTCAAAGCCCTGGTTTGATCCCTAGCACTTTAGTTGATCCAACCTTCTAGGACAGGCAGTGCTGCACTCCCAAGTCTTATTACATTAACAAAGCAGATGCACGAGAAAGTTATATATCAAAATCAGCTCCCCAAAGGATAATATACCTTGGAGGACAAACACTACCTATGTGTTTTCAAATGTTTGTCCCTGTTTTCTGCCAAGACAGTGAGTCTGCCCTGTGCTTGCTGGGCCATGCCTGCCAGAGAAAGGAGGCAGTATTAGCACACACAGTTTTGCTCACTTGTGCTTGAGTACACAGGCTGAGCCTTGCAGATGCTCACCAAGAACGAACAGGTCCCTGGAGCATTCTGGAGCCCTTGGGGAGCACCATTCCCCACCACCACAATGAAACGGGCACTGCGGGCACAACGAACCACTAGATTTGCAGAACCAGGTCATGCAAGGGGCACAGGCTCAAGCACTGCCTTCTACAAGATGTAGGACTCCGCCACAAAGTGCAAGCAGTAGCACCTGTGCCATGAGCTCCAGCAGCAAGACTTGCAGAGAACTTTGTCTCTCGAAGGCCTCTTCCAATCCTCCTACAACCAAAACCAAAGCTAACAGCCAACTGCAAACACTCCACTCTGCTATGACAAAATCAGCAGGGAACTGAAAATAGGAACAAGGATCTTCAGGCCTGCTCTAATCTCTCAGTGCAGTACACCCCTGGCACCCTACAGGGAGCCCCCCAACCCCCAGTCTCCCCATTCTGGCCCTCTGGCAAGGGGGAGGGGGGATGGCAGGTTGTTCCTCCACCCTGAACACTCTTCTCTCCTGTAACACAGGGAGGAACACCCACTCTGCCACCCCCCAGCATCAGTGCAGACTTCTGTCCCCAGTATACTGCTGAATGACAAGAGTTGTGTGCATCACCTTTTACCACCTCCCTCGCATACCTGCTGGGAAATCAGCCCTTCCTGCTGGCCTCCAGTTGACCCAGTCTTTGGCCTGCTCCTGTGAGCACACACAGGAACACAAGCCAGGAGAGGTAGGTTAAGGATGTCAGCCACCACAAGAGCCCACAGCTGCAGCTTCCTGACTTCGCCAGTAAAGCTGTGAGCTGGATAATCCACTCTGGGCCTGCATCAACCCTGCCAGTGTCAGTTCTTCCCCTAGTTCCCCCTGCCCCATCTCCCCTAGGTACATGCGAGTGCCCACTCACCCTCACGTGCTCACCGCATCAGTATCTTCAGCCTCTGCCATCCCATCCCGGGCATGCTGCACTCCTGGATTCTGAGGATGCAGGCAGAGAGCCCAGGGCCCACGGCAACTTGCCCCAGACCTCATGCCACACTGGTGCTCTGTGCCCCGCCCCCCTGCTGTGGCTGCAAAGCACTCTGAGACCACCAGAGTGAGGCAGCCTTAGGCCTCCACCAGGAAAATGGCCATAGGCCAGGGCTCCCCAACCGACAGCTGAGGATTGATCATCCCAGGGACACACGCCCATGTGCACTCCTGCTCTGCACCCTCAGGCTCACCCTACTGGCTGTCCCGCACTTGCAGGGTTCCCCTCCATCTTATGCCTTCACTCTGTGTGACCCTGCAGGAACACCATGGTGCAGAGCACTGAGGGTGAGGCTTCCTATGGGCTTCAAGCTGGCCTGATGCAGGAGAGAGAAGGCAGTGCCTACAGGCCGGTCTCTGCCCTGCTGCCCACGCCCAGGGCTGCTCTAGACAGGCTCTGCAGCGAGTTCAGTGGGAACCAGGGCAGGGATAGGGGTAGCCTTGGGGCCGGTACCTGTGTCCGAGTCCTTCTGCTCTCCATTGGCCCCCACGGTGAAGGGCAGCTTCCGCTTGGTGGTACGCTCTCTCACCTCCTTCCCTCCATCACTGCGGTCCAGCTTTGGGGTCTTGGTTAGAGAAACTTTATCTTTATCCTAAAAAAGAAAGTGTTGCTTTCAGACACTCTTTCCAGGTTAAATCCCAAACCAGCTGCAATTTCACTTCCTATGCTAGGAAAAACCAACCTCTCCCTGGGGTAATTAATGGCCCCTCCAGGGGTGCCCAATCCTGCCCACACCCCTGAAGCAGACTGCAGCATGTGCTGCACCTGAGGGGCTCTTGGGAAAGGCTGCCTCCCCAGGGAAGTGTAAAGCAATGATGAAAAGCAAGAACTTAGCCCTTGTGAGAAATCCACCCTCTATCCTGAACTCACTGGAGAGGGAAGGGCTGCTGGAGGCCTCTGCTGGCTGCGCAGACACCTACTCTGAGTACCTGACCTCTGGGTGACTCCAGCCACCACGGCTGCTAACCAGGCCAGGGTCAGTTCTTCCCCTAGCTCCTCCGGTCCTCTGCCCTCATCCTGGGCCTGCCCACCTGACTGCAGGGTAAGGACCCAAGACCCTGACACCAGCTAGTGATCTTGGACAGCCTTGAGTTTCTGTCTGCCTCAGTGGCACAACCACAGAGACAGTGTCCATTGCACACATATACTAAGGACAGTGTTTCATGTGACTTCTGCAGCCTCTGGACTATGTCACACAGGGAGGGGGGAATGTCTACCTGAGGCTCAGAGGTCCCCAAATACACACAGACATGGTAGAATATGAAGCATGGAGGGAGAGGGAGGGGAGGAGCTGCTGGAGCAATAGTGCACACGACGACCCTTTCACCCATGCTGAGAAGGGAAACTTGTCCTGCCAAGCAAAGAGGAGCTCTGTAGCTGTTGCAACCAGATCAGGGAGGGACCCCAGCCCTGGGTGATCTTGGTGGGCCCACGCAGTGAGGCTCACCTAGTCTCAACAACACCCTAGATTACACACAGCATGGCCACCCTCTGTGTAGTAGATGCCAACTCTGACGCTACTGCGGCCAGACGCATAGCCCAGGGAGACACAAGCGCATTGTGCCCACCATCCTAGATGGAAAGGCACTCACCAGAAGCATACCCTGGCCCTGCTTTCTTTCTGGAATTTTCCTCAATGAGCCGTAGGCCAGCACTAGGTGCCGCCCTCAGGAGCTTCCAGATGATAACATCTGTTCCTGGAAGATGCCGAAACACTGTCTTAGACAGCCCCATCACCATGCATGCACCCCTGTGACCCTGGTGCTTCCTCCAGTGTGCCTGGGCAACCTCTGCATGACCAAGTCTGGCAGCCTAGACGATGCATTCCTCAAGTGACTGGGGAGGGCCTTGCCAGACACACTGCAAGCTCTGTGTCAGGAAATGTGCCAGGGGACAGGGTTACATGGATGCACAGCTCTCCCCACACAGGACCACCCTCCTGCCTCTGCAGACAAGAGGCATAGCACAATGCCTTCTCCCAGCAGGCCCACCCCAAAGACTTCCCTCCTGGAAGGCAGGGGTGTCTGACACTGTGCCACCCCAAGGCTAGAAAGAACACACATCAGACAGGAGTCACAACCTGCACACATCATCTTCCTACCATGAGGACACCTGGCCCAACACATAGATTTCACCTACATTTTAAGAAGAAATGCTATTACTCCTATACAAATTCTTCCTGGGGACAGAAAAGAAGAAACATTCCCAACTCATCTCTAAGGCTGCCATGGTCCTAATTCCAGAACTTGATAGAAGTATTCCCTGAAAAGATAATTATGAACCAATAGTACTTACAAACACAGACAGGGAAACCCTTAAAAGATACCAGCAAATCTACTCAAGGGTACATATGGAAGATCACACAAATGATACAAACACTGAAAGGTTCAAGAATGCAAGAAATTGAAAAATGGGTGTCATTAATACTTTAAAAACTAAAGGACTGCCTGTTGCCAGAGGAGGTCTCAGCCCTGTAGCTAGCAAAATGAAGGCTTTACTTGAGATAAGACAGTTACTGCAACTTGTTTCCTTGGTGTGGGATTTGCTCTGGGAGAGAACCAGGCACTCTTTGCTGGAACGGTCTTCCATTCCTGGCTTCCATGAGGCATGGATTAACTACGCTGAACTTCACCTAGAGTATATGGTTCCCAGCTCCTATGTCCCACTTGATGGCCCCCAAATGATCCCCCAACTCATCATAAAACCTGCTGCTCAACCCTCGTTCTTGGTATGATTCAGACTCTGTAGGACATGTGGCCGAAGGCACTTCCAGGATAATTGATCAATGCCTTATTGCGGGGCATGCAATCGCCCACTTCCAGGATCATTTTAGCCAGGCATTCGTCTCAGAGTGTTAGAATCTCCTGCCCTTAGACACTAAGCACAACAAAAAGTAACCTAGTTTAATGATGTGATGTAGTCTTTTTATATATTTGTATGCCTTTAACTCATTTTAATCTAGTGTAATCTTCCTTATGATGCCTTTGAGAAGAGGCGTTTTTAAATAAAACTTGAAATATCAAAAAAAAAAAAAAAAAAAAAACCAACTAAAGGAAAAGACAATGATACAATCATCTCAAGAGCTACCAAACAGCCTGTGGCAGTACCTCCAGTCCTGCTCAGGGACAAGCCTGCAGCTCATCTTTAGCTGGGAGGGACAGGACACACACCCCCACAAGCCTCTCAAAGGTCCTGAAAACCCAGAAGCTGAGCGCCAGGGAAAGCAGAGGTGGTGTTCTAGCCAAGACAGGGACCAAGGCCAGGAGGCCTGTACTCACATTTACTGGGGAAAAAGAAAGAAAAGCAGTATTTCTAGATGAGCAGAGGTCTGAAGAGTCACTTACAGAAGCAAATATTGCACTTCATACTCAAAACTCATGTGTATCAGCCAGGCACGGGGGTGGCACACTTGTAATGCCAGCCTAGTAGCTGGGAGGCTGAGCCAAGAGGATCTCAAGTTTGAGCCCTGGCTATACTACCTGGGGAGATGCTGCCTGTAAGTATGTATCAAGACATAAATAGATGGATAGACAGGGCTGGGGATGTAGCTTGGAGCTCCCTAGATTCAATCTCCAGTACACTGGGAGGAGTGGGACTCAAATGTATCTACGGTGACAGAGGCTACTTCTGGCACAGAGGTCTCGGGTTAAAACCCTCGGGATGTGGGGAATACTGTGAGTCTGCCTCTGGATGGTGACTGTCCTTGGATTTTGAAGTGAAAATACTCACTACAACTGTGCGATTGTGTTGCACTGAAAAGGCTTACACATGTCTTGCACTCCAGTTCCTGGTCTAGGTAACCAGCTCTGTGGGAACACAAACTGCAGCAGGGCATTTGACCTCTCTGCACCTGCTCAGCAGCAACACAGGAGCAACTGGACACATCACAGCATAGTCCTTCTCAAATGCTGAGGCCTTTAACATTAAGATGCCCAAAAAATGCCACAGAGGCTGCAGCGATGGCACATGGGCCACCATGGCCATCTATGTGCTGGACCTAGTTTCTAATCACCCCCACTCTGTGATTTGCCCACCAGAAGCCCAGAGGAAAAAAAGAGGAAGTTGCAACTGTTTGAAAAGCAGGCACGACCCACATGGCATTCATTCACCCTGGGAATTAGCTGTGATTAACGCTTATCTCCAAGTGGCCAGCACCAAAAGAATCCAGGCTGACAGGAAGCTCGCCATCCACCAGCAGCACCAGCCCTCAATCCAGCAGCAGCACCAGCCCTCAATCCAGCAGCAGCCTGCTGCCCACAATGGGGGCTCAGCAATCACGTGTGGATTCCAGTGCGGACATTGCTCACTTGCCAGGAAGCCTGTCCCTACTGTAGCTAATCCTGGGAGTGGAGGGCTTACGTCCTCCAGCTGTGTTCTGCTACTTCAAAGTGGTTCTGGTTACTCCGGGTCCTTTGAATTTCCACATCAATTTCTACCAAACAGCCTGCTGGGACCCTGACTGCATTTTACTGAATTGCTCCCTCAGCTTGGGGAGGTATACACTGAAACCAGTTTCCTGACCAAGGAACATAGTGTAATTCTCCACTTAATTAGGTCTCTCAATTTCTCTCGGCCATTTTTGTAGCTTTCAGGGTACAGGTTCTTGCAGCACATCTTTTACCCGCTTTATCCCAACGTAATCCACATTTTTGACACTATTGTAAATGTATCATTAAATTCCAGTCCCCAACTGTTCATTCATTGTATTTAGAAATACACTTTTGCACATTGTTTCACACTGTGATGTCTTGCTAAGCTGATCCTCGTAGCTTCCATGTATAGCTTCTGAGCTTTTCTCTTTAGGTGTCTGTGAACAGAGGCAGTTTTACTCCTTCTGTTCCAACCTGTGTGTCTTCTACTTCTTCTTTTCTCACTGTGCTGGCCAGAGCTGGTGGCAGGGAGCTGGCAGCAGTAGTGACAACCAGATTTCTTTCCCTTTGCCCTGAGCCTCAGGGGAAGATGTGCAGCCCTTTGTGAATAAGTAACTTATCAGCTGTAGGTTTCCATGGATGCTGTGCAGCAGGCCAAGAGAATCAATTCCCTCATCTTTACTTTCCTGAACGCTTCTGTAACCAACAGGTGACTGGTGTGGTCAAGCATTTCTTTTTGGATCAACTGACAGAATCACATGGTTTTCTTCGTGGGTTTGTTAATACAATGACTTGAACCAACTGATTCTGGGTGTTAAACGAACCTTGGATTTTCAGTATAAAACCCTGCTTAGGGGGCTGGGGACTTAGCTCAGTGGTGAGAGTGCTTGCCTTGCAAGTGCAAGGCCATGAGTTCAATCCCTGGCACCAAAAAACAAAAACAAAAACCCTGCTTAGCCAAGGTATACATCTTTTTTACATACCGAGGAATTTGATTCGCTAAAATTGTTTTTAAAATCTTGTATTTATGTTCACAAGCACTATTGGTCTGTTTTTTTCCTGTAGTATCTTTGGTTTGGAGTTTGATGTAATACTGATGGAACAAGTCGGTATCTATGAAATTATACTTTACTTCATACTATGTACACAACTAGAAATGGATCAAAGACCTACATCTAAGAATTAAAGTGATAAACAAAGAAGCAAATAAGAGGACATATTTTGTGACTTTGCATTTGCCTATAATAGAGAGATGGGGCAGGGGGAGTGGGTTTGGCGGTTCATACCTATAATCCCAGCTTCTTGGGAGGCTGAGGCAGGAAAATTCTAAATTTGAGGCCACCCTGGGCAACTTAGCACCATTGTGTCTCAAAAAAGGAGTGGAGAAGTAGCTCGGTGGTAGAGCATTTGCCTCGCTTGAGCGAGGCCCAGGGTTCAATCTCTCATACCAGGCAGAGGAAGCCCCAAATCCACAGGTTCTGAGCCTATGTTCTTCTCAAAGCAAGAGGGTTTGCCTTTTGTATGACTTAAAGTCAGGAGGAGGAATACAGGGTAAGGAGGACAAGACAGGACTTCTGCTCTGCAATCCCACAGCACACTGTAGGTGACATGGTCACAGAGGAGGGGACATGGGGGACAGGTCTCCCTCAGAGCTGCCCTCTACAGAGATGACCACAGGTGCAGCGCACAGGAATGGGTGGGAATGCCACGCTGACAAGCAAATAGGAGCAGGAGCCCGTGGAATTCTCAGTGCCCACCTGGCACTCAAGGCCCTGTCCTCCGCCAGGACTGGTGTGGGGAGGGAAGCAAGCCTAGGCTTGAAAATTTGGTCCTCTTTTCTCCTCTGCCCCTGCAACAAGGGCAGATAGATGATACTCTCCAGAACCCTACCTGGGAACCCAAGACCTGGGCTCTGCCATGGCCACCACCAAAGCTGGCCTGGAGCCAAGATGAGCCGGAGCCTGGGCCAGAGAGCTGGCTCCACGCTCGGCCCTGTTCTGGAGGCTTCTGTTCCTCCTGGGGTAGGGGTGGAGGTGGGGCTTGCTAGGAGCTGCAATCATGCATGGACCTCACCAACATATGGATGCAGACCCACGGGATGATGTGGCACGAGCTGAGCTGGTATAGTCACGTCTATAGATGAGTTTTGCCTCAGGGAGCATGGCCAACAGCTTTCTGCCCAGTGTGAGTCTGGGACTGCTGTAGAGCAGCTTGGGACTCCACAGCAATGCTTCCACCACAGCATGGCTGCAGGAACCACAGGGTGGTACACCCTGCACAGTCCATGCTGCTGGGACAGCTCTCAAACTGGAGCACTCACTGCCCTCAAGGCATTCAACAAATCACAGAGCACTGCATACCCTCAGAGCCCCTGCTCACTGGTCTGCAGGAGGTGGGTTCCCCTGTAGTCTGGTCTTGACACTCTGGGCTCTGGGGTGCTGGGGATCAAGTCCAGGGCCTTAATCATGCTAGACAAATGCTCTGCCCCTGAGCTATCCCCAGCCCCTAGAACATGCTTGGAGAACCCCCAGATCTCCCCTAAACCACATGTGTCCTGCCATGCAGGGTGCCCCTAGACTGGAGGTCAGGGACTTCTCTCTGGACAGCCTTCTACCTTCCCTGGACTAGAATGACCGCCATAGTATAGGGGTTTACTGGCTCCTAGGAGGCTCCTCCCAGCTTAGACATTCCAGAAAGCTCTTCCTTAGCATGCTGCTGCAGGAACATGTGTCCAATCCCTGTCATCTACAAATGCTTCCTTGCTTTTGGTGGAACGTAACTGTATCTGAGAAACAGGGTCTATGGTGAGAATGAGCAGAAGCCAGTCCAGGCCCCACTGTGGTAAGGTCTCCTTCAGGGGCCCACGCATTGGTGCCCCTGAGTAGCGGGCACAAGCACACTGCTACCAGGACTAGGCCTTCCCAGGCCTCCACCGTGCACCTCCAAGAGGAGAGCTCCACTAGCACAGAGAGTACCTGGGGACAGGACAGCACCTTCACATTAAGTCTGTCTCCAGGGGGGGGAGAAAGTCTGGCTTTGTTGGAGTAGTTAAAAACCAACAATGAAAGTAGGACATAGCTACTTCACTGGGAAAACTCCAAAGTCTGATCTACACATCTTCCAAGGCCGAAGTGCAGACACAGCAGGCACTGCACGTACAGGACTGGCCCAGCTCCAGTGCTCTCCTTGAGTAAAAGACAACAACGTGAGCTGGCCTAGAACACACTCACTTCAACACCCGGCCAGTGGCTGCTTGGGAGGAGCCCTGCAAGGTGGATGCATCTTATGCTCCAAAGCTCTTGATCTGCCCTCGTGCACCAATGCCTGCTCTCTACAACTTGGCCTTTACCCACGTGGCCCCTGGCTGAAATATACCCTCCCCCTGCCCCCAGCTCTCTGCACACCAGACACCTACAACATCACCTCCTCCACACTTCTGAGACCATGCTGGGAGAGCAGTTATTCTCTCTACCACCTAGTCACCTCTGTCAGACTGGCGATCAAAGCCAGCATGGCGCTAACTGTGGTGCACACCTGTAATCCTGGCAACTCAGGAGGCTGTGGCAGGAGAATCCTAAGTTCAAGGCCAGCTTGGGCAATTAAAGAGAGACTTTGTCTCAAAATTTAAAAGCGGTGTGGTGGTGCTGGGAGTGTAGCTCAGTGGTAGCACACTCCTGAATTTCGCCACCAATACCACAAAAGACCAAAAAAACAAGAGAAGGAAACCAAGCATGACACAAGATGCCTCCTTGCTGCCAGGGAGAGGGCTGCTGCACTGCCTGGGTGCAGGCCAGCAGAGCCCCTGCTCTCTGATGTCTTAAGGAAGGATGTTTCAGGGTTCTGGGGCCCCTACCTGTGTTAACCATGTAGACACGAGACACTCTGGGCCTAAACCACATGGCACAGCGCACATCATAGCAGGGCCTGGCCCACCACACCACACCAACCAATTTAGGAGACAGGTCCAATGCTTTCTGGGGAGTTTTCGCTCCCCAGTTACCCAAGATGGAGAGCATGAAAACCTGAAGTTCAAGGGCAGTGGTGGGAGTTGCAGGAACAGAAGAGAGACCTGGGCTGCTATAGGGCTGAGCAGCCTTGCATAGTGCCCCACACTTTCAGTGCTGGGCTGTGCCTATGGGACCAAAACACTTGTCTGAATTCCAGGACATAACCCGGGGAGGTAAGGGAGAAGGTGGTGCCGGCAGGAGATGGTGGTATTCCAAGCCAGGAGGTCACTCCTTGGCTCCAAGGCAGCCCACAGGAACAGGGCACCTACCCTGCTCCTGTGAGTGACTCAGGCCCTGAGCTTGCGCTTTGGGGCCACCTTCACAAGGTCTTCCAACTTGGAGGTGCACAGCAGATAGAAAGCCTTAAACTCCACCGGCAGACCTAAAAGCACAGCTCTTCAAGGGTGGCTTGACCTACAAGGTCCAAAAGGGTCACAAACTTTGGCTCTCAGCTACCAGACCTGCCAGCAAGAGCAATTCTGCCTCCCCTGCCATTGCACAGGTCCCACCTGCCCCAGTGCAGGCCCTACGTTTCCCTCAATAGCTCCACCTCCTCATGATCTCAGGACAGACATGCACATACCCTGAAGCCAACCAGGAATCTCCACAGGATCCACAGCATGTGTAGCACCCACCACTGCCCACCCAGCAGCATGTGGTGCTGGCCAAAAACCAGCCCATCCCTGACTACCTGGTGGCTCCACACTGCAGCACTCACTGCTCCTGGGCAGAATATAAGGTGCTTGAGATAAGCAAGGGGGGAAGGCAGTGGGCACACCACCCAGGCATCCAAGGGTCTCAAGGCACCTCTAGCTTTTCTGTCTATATAGCACTAAGCATGCCTGTGTTCACACACTGCTTCACATTTAAACAAAACTAAGTGAATACAGGACTTGATTTGGTTCATTAATTTTCAGATGTGCAATTCCTGCTAACCTCATCATGCTCCAAAGCCAGAGTACTACCAGACAGACTGAGCTCCAGCAGAGCAGAGCAGAGCAGGAACACCAGTAGAGCTAAGGGGTAGAAGCCCTGGGACCCTCTTTCACAGCCCAAGTGCCAGGAAGCAGACAGGAGGAAGCAGCTCAAACCAGGTGACACCCAGGAACTGTAGTGAGGTGACAGTGCGGCCTGCCTGGCACACAGGCCACCAGGGAGGAGCAGCAAAGTCAAGTCAGGATGAATGACGATGACCTGCTTCTTTTGGGCTCTGGGGGGCCTCCTGCTCTCTGCTGCAGCACCCATCATCACACTGGCCCAGTGGTGCTCCTGCTCCAATTCAGTGCAGCTAGGGCTTGGTGATGGCCACAAAATAACACATTGCAAACCCTGAGTCCGAGCCCGTTTAGTCAGGTTCTAAGTTCATGCCCAGAGTACACTCTGCACTGCAGGAGAGGAAGTGTGTACCCCAGAACTGTCGCCCACCCCCCACTACTGCCACTGTAGGACAAGAAGTGTTCACCCCAGAACTGTGTCATTCCCTGTCATTAGCACTGCAGGACAGGAAATGTATACCCTAACTCTGTTGTTCCCCTGCCCCTGAGCACCGCAAGACAGGAAGTGTGTATCCCAGAACTTGTCATTCCCCTATCCACAGGACAAAACATGCACATGCATGTCCCCCCAGCAGACAGAAGTGTGCATCCCACAACCACATCGTGCTCCTCCCCCACACTCCTTGGCAGTGCAGAACAGGAAGCAGAACCTGGTGTTAAAAGCACGTGATAAAAGCTGGGGACACCTGTAATCCCAGCACTTTGGGAGGCTGAGGCAGGACAACTATAAGTGAGTCCCAACTAGAACAATTTATACCTTTTTCAAAATCAATCAATCAATCAATCAGATTAGGGATGTAGCTCAGTACAAAAGGCCCTTGGTTCACTCTCTAGTACTTAAAAAATAAAAAAAATTTAAAAAAATTAAAAAACACACAAAACAAGCACACAGATGAAATATTGCAGTTTAGATTTATATCTGTTTTCCTCTTCACATTCAGAATAAACAAAACTTGGAAGTTAAATTTTCAGTGGTGTTTATAGTCAGGATAACTGAAACACCGTGAGAGAAATTTTGGGGCTCAGGAACAGAAACAGGCAGCCAAGCCAAGATCACCTCAGACAGCAACTTTTGTATCCAAAAGTACTAGAGAAAGGAAGGGCTTCCCTGGGGGCTGAGACAGGGCACAGCACCTCTAGCCTGTCCAGCAGAGTCTCAGTGGCCTAGGGAGGAAGGGCAGGGGGAGGGGAGCCAGGAGTTACCTTTTTCCCGGTTTGTTTCTCCACCATGTCGTTGCTGAGAGGAAAGTCTTCTTGCTGTGGTGTTTTAGAACACCCACTCTTGGGCATCGTTCTGCTCCCTCACCTGATCTTCATTTACACCGCCATCGCCTCATCATCGACCGTCTGCATCAAGAGAGAGAACACATGGTTAGACACCGTGGCACTCTGGTCACTTAACACCTGTCCCCTCCCAGGGACCCCGATGGACTGACTGCAGAGGGTGCAGTGGCTCAGCCCAGGGCCAGCAGCAGCCCTCTCCACACCAAGAGGGAACCCAGGCCCCAGGAGACACCCCAGAGCTGCAAGAAGCAGGAGCAGGGTGGGCCAAGAAGCTCAAGGTGGCAGAAAGGAATGGCCTGCAGGGTGATGACCTGTTCTGGGTGGCAGGTGCCAGCGCCTCTGAGCTTGGGCCCCTTTGGCACAGGCCATGCCCAGATAGGGAGGCCTGAGCGGGTCCAGGGATTCTGTCACTGCCCAGTGGCCTCCTCTTCTTTCCCACAGCCAAGGTCCTAACACCCAGAGCCAGGCCCTGCCCCTGGGCCTGGCAGACCTCCTCTCTCAGGCTCAGCCCCCAACACCCACTCACCAGCTGGGCCCAGCCCTATCACTCACGCCTCGAGAAGAAGGCCCTGCTTTTCATAAATTGGCCCCCCAAGCACATGGGGCCAATTCTAAGCTTCTTTCAAATAAAGCATCTGGACACAGGCACAGGCATGTGACAGCTCCGAGGGGGTCGCAGAGCCTGCCCCTTCACCTGAGCCTGAGGCTCCAGCTTCTGTTTCCTGAGAAACTTAGGGCATGGGCCACATTTACTCTGTACTTTATTTTCTGTATTGTATGATATTTAAGCATCTTAACTGGCTTGGTGGCCAGGGACAAATTCTGAGAGACAGCCAAGGGCTACAGGCCACTAGAGATCCCCTGATACAGTACAAAGCCTGCAGACAGTATTCAGAGTAGCAGAACTTACTAACCACCTGCCCTGCTGTGGCCCCTCTTGCTCCTGTCCTGCCTCCGGGACACCAGCGGGTACTCGCTCCCGTCTCCTCTGTGGACGCGCACTCCACCCATGATGTCTGGTCTCTCAGGGCTGGCCCATGCATCACCTGTGCCCAGGCTTTTCAGTCACACTTATAGTAGGGACAAGAAGAGGCCTCCCTACTCATGTGCTCCATGCTGTCAGTCAGAAGCCAGTTTCTGCCAACCACACCTTTTAACATCCTCTTCTGTGGAACGTGCCTCAGTGCCATGCTGAGTGAGGTGTGCTGGACCGTGTGCTCTGTGGAACTGAACTGCTGGGTCTACAGCCTCTATTGCAGAGTGGCCCTGCTCCCTGGTTCTTCCTGTCATTAATGTCACACTGGCTGTTTTTGAGGTCACACTTCTATACAACATCTTCTCAAGATCCTGCCTTGCTTTTCCCTAATAACTGATAAAATTTCACAAAGTATCTTTTTGGTGTTCAACCAGCCTAAGAATACATCTAAAGTTGTTCTGGTAGAGGGGCAAAGGCCAGTGACCTGTTCTCCACTGTAACACAGGACAGCAGGGTGTCTCCATCCACGTACTTATGTATGTGGCCAAGGCCAGAGATGATATTTTCTCTCTCTACATGGAACTGTGAATTCTATATTCTTCAATTTCCACCAAAAAACTGGGACATCACAGCCTGCTGAAACTGTATTTTAAGCACCTGATGCAGGGACAGCTACTGGAACTTGTGGCTGTCCACATACGCAGCAGCAATGCACAAGAAGAACTTGAAAGACTAGAAATTAATTTTTAAGAAGTCCTTGCCTGCCTGTCCTCAGGAGGGCACAATCAAGCACAGTAGTAATGGAATTACCCTACTGCAGTGGGTCTGCAGACACTGTGCCCTAGCACCCAACAGCTTGCAGCTAAATGTATCAGGCCACTCCCCTCCAGTCCTTCACTGTTTTGCTTGGTGTGCCAGACACAGCTCTGCCTAGTGATCTCTAGGTGAGAAGAAGCAAGAAGGTGCTGTCCAAGAGCCAGGAAGCAGCCCTCGCTGAACAAGTGTGTGCCACACCTCACTTCTGGGCACCCAGCCCAGAACTGTTGGCAGCCGTGCTTCTATTGTTTGGCCTCCTGGGCCATATGCTTTGGTGGGCAGTACACCTGACAGACTTGGACCTAGAACTCAAAGCTGCCCAACACTTCTCCTTCCACCACTCCCCAAGGCAATTCTTAGAGAGATGGAGGTAAACCCATGGCCTCACGCATGCTAGGCAAGCGCTGCACCCCTGAGCTGTACTCAGTCTCCCCCCAACCCAGTCAGCTACTGTGTTCTGTGAAAAGACACAGAAGCCTCCTAGCCTCAGAAGCTTGCTGGCCATGCTGCACACCAGCAACTACAAGAGTACATACAGTATGAAAGGGCAGGTTTCTTAGCAGCAAAGAGAAAGAAAGGTTCCTACAAGTAAGGGTCTATGACCAATTCTTCAAAGACAAGAGTACATAGGAGAGGGCCGAACTAGAGTGGAAAAAGTCACAGCCCCTAGAAGTTCCATGGGACAGGGAAAGTTCTGCCCAACCTGCTGGTGTATCTAGAAGGAAGCCCAGGTGAGGCTGCATGCAGGAGCTGCCCAGAGTTAAAGCCCTGGTGCCTTATAACATCCACCCTCACCACTAGCCAAGGACACCCACCAGGCACCCAGGGTACTTCATACCACTAAGCTGAAGTGAGAAAGGAGAGAGCCATCCCAACAGGAGGAATACCAACACGAACAGGACATGTGAGGCCAGGACAGAGCACAGAGATGCCAGGACTTTGAACTCCCAGTGAGTCTGCTCAGAGGTTCAGGACAGTATGGGACAACACAAGAACAGGGGCCCCAAAACAGGTGGACCCAGAGAAAACTCCTGATTCTAGAAGACTCTAGAGATGTTTAATGAGAAAACAGAAGATCTGGAAGCTGACAAATGAAAAAACAAAACAAAACAGCAACCAATCATAGTACTAAAGAGCCAACCTCCAGAAAGTCCACCATCACACAGAGGCAAAGATTGATAAGAGAAGAGAAAAGCAAATGTCATAGGACTGCCCTCACTTTAAGGCTGATGGTGAGCAGGACATCACGGAAAACCCCTCCCCCGACAGCTGACCAGGGCCAGATGGCCAGGTGAGCCAACACTTTGCCAGCCACATGGTAGGGAGGCCGGAAGCAGCCAGGCTCTCCTCATAGGAAGGGGGTCAGATCACACAGAGATACTCCTCACCAGGAATGCTAGGTGACAATGTAGCCAGTTAGGGAAAAGTACTATCAGACTGAAATTCTCTATTTGGCCACAACACTAACCAGCACGGGAAGAAATTAAGGTGGTTTTAAGCACGCAGAAACCACTGCAACCTGTCCAGTGCCTTTCCTAAAGAAATCAGATGAGGTCACACTGGCCCCAGCAGACAGACGCAGCCTGCTTCCTGTGTGTGAGGCCCAAGGGCTAAGGATGGTTTATAATTTAACGCTTGAGGGAAGTTAAACTATCAGAAGGATAGTATTTTGTGACATGTAAAACTGATATGGAATTAGCACCTCAGTGTCCATACGTAGCTTTATTGGGATGCAGCCCTCCCATCTGTGTTCCCTGTTGTTGCGGTGCTGGGGCTGGAACCCAAGGTGCCCGCTAAGCATACCCCTTCCCCAGCCCCACCCAGCCTACATAGGTTCTTGTTGCTTGCCTTCTCTGCAAGGGCTGTGAAGACTCCCAAGGGTTCTGTCAGGCCCCGGATGAGTCAGAGCAACCTCCCCTGGTATGGTGGTTCTCACAGTTGTCTGTGACTCTCTTTCAGGGGCTCATGAGGTCAGGGTATTTTCATGACAGTACTAAGAGGCCACGCGCACTTCCCACAGTGTTGGTGTAAATACTGGCAGGTGACAGGGAATAGAGGTGAGCTTTTCACAGTTACGCCTCATCATGGTCATGTGACTGCAGCAGAACCTGTATGGTCTACTGCCATGCTGAATGAAGCAGCAAATACTGTGACAAGCAGAAATGTGCATGAAGTATTTCTGGTGGGTCCGACAGTGCAACCTGAGTTGCAAAGAAAAGCATCTGTGAGTGTGAGCTGCCATCTAAACTGGCTGCTTTTTCACGGAACACAAGTTCCAATGAAAGACTGTCTCTGCGACCCATCAATCAGCACTGAGAATGGGGCCTCCAGTAGTCACAGCCACTCCTCAGTGTCTGCGAGGGTCGTTTCCTTACACGAAACGGCGTGCGTTTGCATCAGCTCACACACACCCACCTGTGTGGGACCGAGGGCAACTCAAATGCTGCGCAAATCGTTGTTACGATCGTTCAGCTGGCTGGATCTGCAGCCTGCAACTCTTAGACACAGAGGGCCGATTGTATGTTCTCAGAGTGAATGAAGTGAGCCTGCCACTTCAGGAAAACTGACAGCAGCCACTGCCAATAAAGAATCTGAGCTTCTAAAGTGAAGGGAGCCCTAACTTTAGATAACATGCGCCCACATCACCAAGACTTGATGGTTCTGTGCCACTGAACAGCATTGAATGTGACCAGTGAGTGATGCCACCAAAGAGTCCACGTTAATAATGTGTAAGGAAACATCTGTCTAACGCATGAGCCCACATCGCCACAGTAACTGATGCAGGGTTCAGATCGACACGGGATGAGAGCACACGGAACCTGAGGCGGCAGAGCACACAGGTGACTGGACAGGCTTCCACTCTCCACATAACCCGAGCAAGCGAGCAAGGGAGGAAGGGAGGACTGGCCTTCTCTGTGTGGGCCAGCAGTGTCCATGCCCCAGGCTGGACAGTGGGCTGCAGAGCAGGTGTTGGGGCCCCACCAGACAGGAGAGAGTGCTGCAGACACATAAATAATGCCACTCTTCTTGCTGCTTTCTTTTGTAAAATGGTTATTTTGCAATAGAAATCCATTACATTAACATGTAACACTGTACTATTTTCAGATGAACTTAACATTTATAAATCTTCTCAGCCATGCTTTTTACACAATAATTAATAGAAATACCCACATAAACAACGGAAGCTCCATGGGACCCACAGACCCCAACTATGTAAAGGAATCAAAGCCCAAGGTGTCTGAGCCTTCTGCCCAGACACAGGCAAGGGAGCCAAGCCACAGAGAAGACTCACTGTGGAAACATCAGCAGAAAACTAAGAAGGAAAAGCAGTTGCCATCTAGGAAAAATACACACTCACACAGAAAAAGAAAAGAAAAGAAAAGAAAAACCCATCAATCACATAAATACTAATTAAAAAGTTAAAATCAGTTATGAAACAGAAGTAACAACAATGAAAGCAGCATGACCCAGCACAGGGCCGAGAGCAGAAAAGGCAGGCAGAGCATGCAGAGCACACCCTGCCACATAGGGACAGGTGGTCTGTCCCTCTGCACCCCCAGCACAGCTAGCTGCACACCAGCATGGAAACAGCGTGCTCTGGCTTCTGCCTTATTCCACACACAAGATCCACCCAGACAGACCACAGATCTAGACATCAAGGGCACAGCCATTGCCAAGACAGGACAGCATTACAGCCCACCATCCCAACATTCAATTAAGACAAATCCTTCACCCTGCACATAAGAAACATCCATTTGTAAAGAAAATATGAAAATTCTGAAACATCAAAATTTTTGATTGTTCAAGGTCACCTTCCCAAGAGGAAATGAGAATGTAGCTGAAAAGCTCTTATCCAGAACATATAAAGAGTTTCTGCAAATCAGTAAGAAAAACACAGACCAATACAGAAGCAGACACAGACCTAAAGGAGCACTTCAGAAAGAGGAAATCAAAAAGGTCACTGAATAGATCAAAGGCTCTCAACTTCATTAGTAATCAAGGAAAGGCAAACTAAAACAAAAATAATATATCCAGCATTGGGGAAGATGTGGAGCAGCAAAGGAAAATGATTCTTTCTGATGGAAGTGTAAATTGACAGGATGAATCTAGCATTAGCTACTGAAACTGAACATAAGCATAAACTACAATCCAGCAATTTTATTCTGGGAATACATCCAAAAGAAATCTGAGTGCAAATGCGCCAAGAGCTTATATACCATGTTTACAGCAGCAGTGTCTATAACAGGCCCAGGCAGCTGTGATGACAACACAGAATACTCCACATGACGGGTGTCCGAGCCGCGGTCCATGGGCTACTTGTGACCCTAGACAGCCGGTACTGTGGCCCCCAAAGACCACAAACTTTTAACGTGATTATGTTCTTTTTAGTGATAGTTTTCATGACTGTGTGGTGCTTGAGCACAGACTGCACAGGTAACACGGGACAACAGAATGCTGTGTCAGGGTGGGTGAAGGCAGTCTAACTCCACCTCCTGAAATAGCCACACACAGTCAGTCTAGAAACTTGTGTGTATCAGGCACTGCAAGGGCTTGCATGACTTGGGAGAGTAAATGCACCAATGACAATAGTAGTATTCCAGACTCCCTACATGTCTGTGCCATGAGAAAAGGCCTTTGCTGTTACTAAACAGACACATAAGTTTTTGTATTTAATTATCAAACTTGGGCTTGTGTTATTTTGTTTTAATGTTACAATAAAAACATTAAAGAATAAAGGAAGTTTGTTACTTCTACACATTATATATGTAACTGTATTATATATTTTATATGTGGCCCAAGACAATTCCCTTTTATTCGGTGTGACCCAGGCAAGCCAAAAGGTACAGCAAAGAAAATAAATGCAGTATACAATGAGAGGAATGAATCCACAATGTTCAGAAAAAAGCATATAATATGTTTACATAAATTTCTGAAAACACTCAACTGCAGTGCATACTTAGGTGACAAAACATGCCTGGGCAATGGTGGCTTGGGGTGAAGTAGGGGACTTGGGACTTGGAGGTTAAATGGGGCTTCTAAGTGAAGGGTACACAGGTGTTTGCTATGGGTAAGTGAACTGTACATTTTTACTCTGTTGGCTTTTGGGTGCTGTTAATTTTTACAATGAATACCGTTTAAAAAGCTAAACAAGTAATGTGCAGAACGTGGAACATGCTATCCCCTGGCAGGGCTTCAAAATGTAGAAGGCACTATGATCCTGCCACAGGACCTGTCCTCCTTCAGGTGGCCCTGGATGTCATCCTGACTGCCTTGCTGAGGGACTAGACGTCACATGGACAAGATACAGGGCACCCCAAGGCTGTTGACATTCAGAGTGAACCAAACCTATGGGCGTAGCACATAACGGCAGAAGAGAATGGAAAACCTGGTAAGGTAGAGGTAACCATCCAGCTCTGAGAAGATGGAGATAAAAGGGGGTGAAAAAAGTGTAGGAAAAATACTCGTCTTACACAAAGGAATTAAGATAGAGACTAAATGTGATGAAGACGATAGGAATGCAGGCATGTGCATTCAAGGTACAAGAAAGTGACTAAAAATAGTCATTGTGGTGAAGCGCTGAAAGTAGAACGAGGGCAGTGAGTCAGCAGACATCCTCCATGGCTTAGTGGTGTAGAAACAAACACGTGGAACTGCCCAGGAAGGCAGAACCAAGGGGAGAGGGAGGTGGAAGGAGGTGTAGGCTGCTCAGGTACTGCTGCAGGACGGCAAAGGACAGCCTGTCACGTCACAACCCAACCATCCATCCCAGGGTTAATCTGCCCCGAAGCAGAGAGGAGAAGATAGAAAAAGATGTGCACAGAGCAACTCAGGGTACTGCGATCTCTAGCAGGCAGCGGGGCACAAAGCCCAACAACTGCAGAGCTATGAAGGACAATAACACCATGGAACTCCAACAGGACAAACAGGAAGGGCAGCTACTGCCATGGAGTTCACCGAGGAAGGAGCAAGCAGAGAAAGGTGGATGTGTATGTCAGGGAGTATACTCAGGACTGTGAAGGAGCACTTACATCAACAAATAAAGGCCTGGGGATTTAGCTCAGTGGTTAGAGTGCCTGCCTTGGAAGCGCAAGGCCCTGAGTTCGATCCCCAGCACAAAAAAAAAAAAAAAAAAAAAAAAAAAAAAAAAAAAAAAAAAAAAAAAAAAAAAAAAAAAAAAAAAAAAAAAAAAGACAACAAATAACAGAAAATGAAAGGCTGGTTTAATACTGGAAAGCCAACCAGTGTAATTTAGCTGGCTAAAGAAGAAAAATCACATAATCGTAACAGTTACCACAGAAAAAGCATCTGACAGATTCCAATGCTTTTGATAAGAATAGAAGTAGGGAGGTAGGAGATTTAGCTCAAGTGGTAGAATGTTTGCCTACCAAGGGCGAGGCCCTGAGTTCAATCCCTAGCGCGCGCGCGCGCACACACACACACACACACACACACACACACACACAGAGTAAAAAGAGTGGTGGCACGACCTGTAATCCCACCACTTGGAAGGCTGAGGTAGGAGGATCACTGTGAGTTCAAGGCCAGTCTGCACTACAAAGCAAGATCCTGTCTTAAAATTAGAAAAGAGGAGTAGAAGGAAACATCTCTGACACAATAAGGAACAGCCACAGAGCCACAGCAAATGTCTCCATGGTGAGAGCCAAATGCTTTCTTCACAAGATCAGCAAGATGGCAAGATGTCCCGTTGTAACCACTGCTTTGGGAAGTCCTGGCCAGCACAGAAGCGAAAGAAAAGAAAATCAAAAGCATATACATCAGAAAGGAAGAAATAAAACAAAACCATACCTCAAGATGACATATCTACCTTCAAAATCACAAGGCATCTAAAACTCCTAGAAATAAGAATTTGGCAAGTCTGCAGAATAAAGACCAACACACAGATCCATCACGTTTCCACAAATGTGCCAGGATCAAACATATGCAAACAGAAACACAGACACAATATCATTTAGACTTGCTCCAACTAAAAATGAAATACCTAGATTCAAATCCAACAAAACTACAAGAGCCTATAAAATTTTGGGGGAAAAGGAGAAAATTTTCAGGAACTAGGGCTAGACAGAGTTCTTACACATGACAACAAAAGCAGAATCCCCAAAAGAAAAAAACTGATGCTATTAATAACTTCTGTTCTGTGAGAGACCTAGATTAAAGGGTGGAAAGACAAACTGCAGTCAAGGAGCATACATTTACAAATCACAAGTCAGACAACGAATGAGGTGAGTATGTAGAACCAAGGAAGAACAAATCAACAGTAAAAAACAATAATTCAACCAGAAAATGGACAAAAGACACACAGAGACATTTCACTAAAGAGATACAGATGATAAGCACACATGTGAAGAGATTGTGAAGAGTTTTAGCCACGAGGGACTGGGAAATCAAACCACAGTGAGGGCCGAGCATGATGGCGCACACCTGTAATCCCAGCACTCAGGAGCCTGTGAGGCAGGATGATTGCCAGGAGTTTGAGGCCAGCTTGGGATACACAGTGAGTTGAAGACCAGCCTGAACTACAAAGTGAGACCCTGTCTTAAAACAACAAAACAAAATAAAACACCGCAGCAAGCTAGTAATGGTACACATCTACCAGAAAACAGCTACAACAAACAGAACAGTGCTACGGGCACAGAGAAGCTGGGTCTCTCAAACTCTGCTGGAGTGAACATAAAACAGGCCAGAAAAGTGAACATAAAAGCTCTCTGAAAACAGAGTACTTACCATACACCCCAACTGTACTCCTGGGCATTTATCCCAGAGAATGAATCTTACACCCACACAAAGACCTCCATACATATGGTCATGATGGAAAAGCCCTTCAACAGATGACCAGATAATGCCCTTCTTCCATTCCTAACATGATGTCTCTGAGGAATGAAAATGATGAACTACCGATACGTACACTGGCCAACATGGTCAACTTCTAGATAATTCTGCCTGGGTACAAAAGCCAGCCTCCTATGGTCACATTCTGTATGGCCATCTACACAACCAGAGAACCTATCAGGAGTTCCAGGATATAGGTATGGGTGAGACAGGGTTGTCAGGGTGACTTGTGAGGACAAGACATGGATCCCTCCATGCCACACTTGCTGCAGGTGGCCGCAGGCACTGTGTCCATGGTACAGTCGACTGAACACATTGGTTTGCAGTGAGATCTCCCAGGGGGCCTGCAGACTGCCTGCATCTCAGCCACCCCTGGGAGATGCTGGGGGAGCTACAAAGAGTGTTGCTATTTTAGTAACTTCTTGGACGTCAACAATTACTTCAGTATAAAAAGGGTTTTCTTTTCTTTTAAAAGAAAATTACAGAGATGAGGAAACCTCCAGGTATGATGGCAATTCTCTGTATTTTTATTGTGGTACTGGTTGTCTTTCAACTGTACACATTTTCCAGAACCTACAGAACCATGCATTTTAAATGGGTGAATTATATGTCAAGTATAATTGTAAAAGCTGTTAAAAATAACTGGCAAAAAAAATCTTAATTTCTAGCCAGGCGTGGTGGTACATGCCTGCAATTCCAGCATTTGAGAAGCAATGGCAGGACTGCCATGAGCTCAGGGCCAGCTTAGGCTACACAGCAAGACTCTGCTTCAAAAAGAATTTTTTTCTAAATTTTAATTTCTATAGAAAGAGGGTTAGATATAGGTAGACTTCTTTTAAAAACCTGCTCTGTGGTTTTGATTTTGGAGTCATGTTTTACACAATTTAAAACATTAAATATAAAAAAAGTAATCTCTAAAAACTGAAAAGGAGAAGGGAATAAACTTAGCCACGTATCTTTTCAGCAGCAGGACACAGGCATTCACTACTGTCTACTGTGTAACAAGTGACCCCCAAACTCAAAGCATTCAAGTAACCACACGCAGTTCTGGGGGCAGTGCCATGGGGCTCTCAGAACCTGCAGTGGGCACCAGCCAAACCATGCTTCCCAGGCGGTTGCTCACACACCTGGCCAAGCGTCGGATCCTCACACAGGCCCAAACACCTCCTCACACGGGTGTGCAGGGTCCACCAGGCTGATGCGGATCCTCAAACCAAGGCAGTGACTGCCCAGCAAAGGCAAGGAGGAGGCAACAGTACAGCATCTCTGCCCCCTTCTGCTTCTGAGAAACAACTTATGAAGGCTGATCCACACTTGAAGGGCAGGAACAAAGCTCCCCCATTTGAAGTGGGGACTGCTAGAAGATCCGTGGACATTCCGTAACTACAACTCCAGAAACTCTGAAAACACAGTAACTTGTCTCCAGAGTCCTACTCCTGTATGCTCTGAGGATAACAAAAATTTTAGAATACTGTAAGTAAAATATGTTCCTATTTTCAGTAATGACATCGTTGGCGGTTGGGTCACAATTATTCTACGACTGCTGAATGCTCACTCATGCCTTGCTCAGCCAAGTACTGGAGAGGCAGGCAGATGTGAGCCAAACAGCAGCAGGTAGGGTGTCCTGGTCCAGCTGCAGCTGTCAATCCTAAGCACTGACACCCTCTGTTCAAGGCTGATTACAGCACACCACTGACAAGACCTTGAGATCACAAGGGTGGGCCTAGGAGCAAAAGTCTCAGCGCCTCCTCTTGGATGGCGGCAGGATTCCCAGGTGCCAGGAGAGAAGGGGCCATTAGACATGTGCTCCAAGTGACAGGACAACTCGGGGCTCCACTGGACAAGGACAGGACAGCCTGCATCTGTGTGTTAACAAGGACAGTCATAGTAAAGAACCAAAGCGTCAGAAATAGCCCCAACTCTGTCACCCTAGAGATATGAAAACCCCAAGACCCAGGAGCCCTAGCCCTTCCCTCTGAGGAGTACTGAAGAACTGAGCCATTACTTTAGAAATTGGTAACAGTAACCAAACATGCATTCTTCCTTCCTCCACTAGTGAAAGGGCTCAAGGGTGAAGAGGTACATCTCTTCACACAAGTACCGCAGCCCGCTGGAGACAAGAAGGGCTGAGCTTGGGGCTGGGGATTTAGCTCGGCGGTTAGAGTGCTTGCCTTGCAAGCGCAACGCCCTGAGTTCGATCCCCAGCACCAAAAAAAAAAAAAAAAAAAAAAGGGCTGAACTCAAGGAGCAGCATCTAGCAGCCCTAGGGAGTCAGCGGGGCCAGATCCTGACCATATGGATTCAGTCACAGGACAAAGAGGTACAGCCAGACACTAAGCATGTCCTGGTGTAATCACCAAAGCCCTCCACATACATAGTCTTGCCTGAAATAAGAAAAACTCCATTTTATTAAACAGAGCCAGAATTCAACAGCGTCTCTAGATCCCCTTGTCAATTCACTAGCGTGTCAGGGAAACAGGGGTGCATCACCCTACTACAGGCCACCACACACAGACTTAGAGGTGAGCACCTAGAACGCAGCATTGAGCCCAGCAGAGCCCCTCAGCACTGCAAAACAGGCCTATCGCCACTGAGAAAAGCTGAAGCGACTTAGTACAAAAGAAAAACATGAGATGTTTTACCAGTAATTGTTGGAAGGAGAATGTTTTGTATGTGTTGAGTTAAATAAACTACATTCTTAGTATCAATTTCACTTGTTTCTTTTTACACCTCACTAAGGTTAACAGAAAAATTTTAACTGTATACATGGCTCACATTTTATATTTCTATTGGGCAGAGCAATTCTACAATAAAAAAGACCCAGATGACTGATGGGGCAGGGGGTGTCAGGAGAAAAGCACAGGTGGGAATTTAGATTAAAAAAGATTTCAAGGACAGAGAATTATCTCAAGTGTGCAGACCTTGTTTGAAAGTCAGTCCAAACAAAGAACTTCTAAAAGCTCAGAAATACAGAGCAGAGCACTGTGGCAGCTGACACTGCAATTTCCAGGCTCCTGTGCACTGATGTTCTTGTTTATATTTTTATTTTGACTTCCTGGAGAGGTGTGGCTGTGTGCTAGTGTCTGCAGACCAAATGGTGTGGTGCTTTGGCTCCTGCCCAAGGGGATAGGATGTGGGGAGGCAAGGCAGCACAGAGAGGTCTGGCAGGCAGGATGCCCCACCAATTCCAACTCTCAGCTCTCCCAAGGGCGTGTGATGCTTTGAATACATATTAAAAAGGCTGACAAAATGCCAGGAACTATTTGCAGACTGTGTCAAAGGACTGACTTCCTGAAACCTTAAAGAACCCTCATAAGAAGTTAGTGCCCCACATAGTCTGTACAGGTTACAACAAAAAGGCCTTTTTTTTTTTTGGAGACACGGAGAAACAGCTGCTGGACAGCAGGGACATGGAGCTGGGGGAGGCTCTGTGACTGAGGGCTTGTCTTCAAGGGGGCGCATACCTACCAGGTAAGGGTCAGAGCTCCCACACACCAAAATGAAAACAAAATCTACAGATCCTACCACAGACATGTTGTACAAGATCCCAAGTGACCATGCCTCTGAACTTCCCTTTGTCTGTGGTGCAATAGGCAGATAATTTCTAAACTATTTTTCTTAGAATTAACTTACACTCAGGAATATTCTTTGAAAATAAAAATCCAGGGAGCAGAGTCTACTGGGAGTGTTACTGGTTCTCCAGGATCTAATTCACCGTCTGCTGAATAGTTTACAGGATAGTTTGAAAATCGAAAACCAGGCAAGAGTAACATAAAAAAAAAAATATGAGAACCCCTAAGAAAAGGCTTACTACGTGTGAGACAGAAAATAAAAACTTCCAACTGCTGAGATTTGCTTAGGCACTCCATGCAAATGACAGGAACCAGTTAGAGACAGCAAAGAACAAGCCTGCATTTTAATATCTGTATGACTAGGATATAAGCAGGACCATATTCCCAGATCCCAACATAGTAAATCTCAACTACACTCCCACCAGCACAGCTGCTCAAAAGTGGACATTAGCATAAATCCATTTTCCTTCTTTAGTTATAGGAAACTCATGGCAAGTTCTTAGTATCGCCTTCTAGAAAAGTGGGTTTTCCCCTCTGTTAAAACAAAACCTGTTTCTCAACATCCTCTCGTGACGCTGACAAAGACAAGTGACAGTGCCACCCTCCCTAGCCTGTGTTCGAACCGGAGGATGCCTCTGGCACACTGAGCCATCATCTTTGTCTCTCTTGCCTGGCACAGACCCTGGACCAGCCCAGGCATCCTTGGTGTTTTGGGGCAGTCTCACCATGTAATTTGGGCTGGCCTGAACTTGCTATGCAGCCCTGGCTGGCCTCTACCCACACATGTAGTAGAGAGTTCCCTATGCTGTGGGGCCATGGAGGAGTGGCCAGGGGAGGGGTTGGGGTACACAAAGCACTCTGCGTAGGACCCGCCCACATTCACTGTGGAGGCTGCTGCCCTTCAAGGCCGCCTCACATTCACACAGACTTATAATGGAGCAGCCTCAAACTGCGAAAGGCCCAAAAGCCCACTGGCAAGAGAAGGGATGAGCTGTGGTGGCAGTCCAGAGTGTGCTGCATGCAGCTGTTCACCACAGCATGCTGGGCTCAAAAGCAAGACACGGACAAGCCAGTGTGTTTGCTCTGGGCTTCTAGGGGTCCCAGAGTTCCAGAGGTCAGAGGGTGTTACTGGGGGAGAGTTCTGTATCCTCACGGGCTGGCTGCAAAGGGGTGTGTGACAAGAGATCCATCATGGTGTACAGCTAAAAGGCATGCTATTTCCTTCATGGATGTTACACCCTGAAGAACATCAAGAACAAAATCAGTCTTTTGGACTTCATTTCTAGTACCTGGCCAAGACACAAGGGGACACCTGACTTGCAGCCCGTGGAGCCCACAACTGGGATAAGGAGGCAAGTTTGGCACATGCCTGTCCCTCCCCACCTACAGGTCACCACATGTAGGGTCAGGGATGCAGCCTTATGCTGTCCCTGTCATCACTCCCAGCAGCGGAGTAGGAGGTAGTCGGCCACCACTGGGCTGCAAGGGCTCCAAGTCCCTCCCAGCCCAGGACCAAACTCCAGGGCATCAACAAGTCCCACAGCTCACAGTGAGGTGGGAGCAGCCGGAAGCCACTGCAGCACTGTGCAGCCTCTGCCACCTTTGAGCTTCAGATAGCCACGTTTCCCTGCACACGGTGGGAGAGACAGCTATACCACACTGATCCCTCACCACCCTACACAGGCTACAAAACCAACCAGAAGTGAGTGTGTGGCATCGGTGCTGCCGGGCACTGTGCTCGCAAGAAGCCCTCTGTCTGCAAAGCCCCCCTGCACAAAGACCTCAGGCTGAGCTACAACTCTGAGCCTCAGGTAATACTAAGGACCATGACACATGCAACCAAGAGGCGTCCAGAGCAGCACCATGCCATCAGAGGTTGGAAGGCATGGAGTTGCTTCTCTCACGCCTGGTTCATTGTTTGATCCAGAGAACACCTCTGCCTTTCCCCACGGACACGTGGGCAGCTGGCTGTCTGAACATCTGCCTTTGCTGACACATCCACTGCAAACAGGACCACACAACAGGCTCAGAGTTCCTCCATGACACTCTCAGACGGAACTTTTACTAGTGGTTCTAAATTAAGGAGTGAAGGCCAACATCACAGGAAACTCGACCTAGACACATTCCTGCCAGTCATTTTGAACAGGCTTTGACTGTTAACTGGCTGACATGGTTCTCAGCCACTCGGTTTCCCACCATGTAGTCAACACCACTCAGGCCTCCTCCAGTCGTGGCGCCAGCACAGCCGGGGAACTCAGAACCACACTGCCAGCACCAGCCTGGTGCCTGGTGGAGGTTAGTGCTGAGTTGCTCACTGAACACACCCCCAGGCATGTGCACACCCACATCTTCATGACTGAAACCCAAATTCGTAAGATGCCAGTGCTTCCTGGATTCTCCCAGATTCCTCCAATGTAATCGCTGCTGCCTCCTCAACACTGGTGGGAACCACAGCTGCAAAGAGACAGCAGGCTCAGGAACTGCCTTACAGGAGGAGGGAGGCACCTGCCAGGCACCACCCACCACTGGCCATGACAGGAGACCCAGGTTCTCAGCCTGTCCTCGAAGCCACTCTGGGCATGATTAATGTCCTCACGAATCATTCCCTCTTGGGATGTGTCTATTTCGCAGTCTGACTATATAGCAGGACTCACCACAGCAGAGATAATAAAAAGGTTTCATACAAGCAAAACACCTTAAAAACAGAGAAACTTCTATTAGAAAACAACTGCAATTTCAAATGCCAAAACAAGCAGATACATGGATATGGTATTATGCAGAACACTCACTATGAAATGTCAGAAAGGAGGACTCTGCTCCTGACCCAGACTCCTCCTCCTCACCTCCAGGTGACCACAGCACTCAGCCCCGGAGCTCAGAAGGCTGTCAGAGTTTTCATTACTTTTAAGCCCACTGCACAATGCATGAACACACTGTAGGCAATTCCAACACTACAGGCAAAAGCTGTACACACCTGTCCTCAGTGCAGAGATGACAAAGAATCACCTCAGCCGGAGCCACACAGTGGGGCCTGAGTCAGCGGAACCCAGAAATCTCTTTGCCTTGTTCTCGGACGACCAGTAGTACACTCTGACCTACACACCTAACGTGCTGGACAGTTCTGTCCTCCAAAGTTCATAGCCTGAAGAGAATAACACAACTCTATCCATCTCCTGTTCCGCCCTCAGTGCCACCACCATGGTGACCCTGAAACACCAGCCCAATGATACTCCACTACTTGGGAGCCACCAGTGCCACCACCTTGGCCATCGTGGGATGCCAGGCCTAGGTGGCCTCAAGCACCCCCTGCAGTGAGTGCAGCAGGATGGCCTCTGCAGTCCAGGGAATCACTGAAGGAGGGTCCACACACTGGAGCAGCACCACACTGACGCATCCTCTGGGACACAGACAGACACCTACCAGCCCCTTCCCTGCAGGGCCAGGGCAGCCACCCGCTTACTAGGTGCCGGCACAGGTCAATTCCCTCCAAAACCAAAACACAGGTCTAGGAAAGGCCTGTCTACGGCAGAGATCTGTTCTTCTAAAGCAGAAGCACACTGTATGGCAAAGGTAGAAGTCATCCTCTTTGATTTCCTCACATTTAGAGAATCAGCCAGGTAAAACAAGCCTAATCTATAACAACCAAATATCCACAAATTGATCACAATTATATCCTTCCCCTCAGCACCTATCCAGTAGCCTGCAAGTTCCTGTGTCTCACCTGATCTGAGATCCAGGAGGAGAGAACGTGTCCATCTGCTCACAGTGTTGGCCCAAACAAAACCAGAAACAGCTCTAGACATTGCAACAGCCCTTCGAAGGAACTTTCACAAACACCAGAGGTGGTGACTAAGCAAAACACCTCCCTAAAGACCTGGTGGGGTTTCTGCCCACTGTCCCCATGGTCAGATGAGCACAGAATTGAGCTTGCCACTAAAAAGATGGTAGGGCAGATTCAGAGGTTGGCATGGCTGGCAACACTGCCAGGTGTGCCCTGCACACTTCAAAACTGGATGTGGCACGAATTTAAGCTTAGAGTCCAGGATACACAGAGGCTGACCAGCTGGATGAGTACAGAAACCGCGAAAAGCAATGGGTAGGTAGGTGGGCCAGGGGTTTGTGTGTGTACATCAAGTCCCATTAAGAAGACCTGGCTTCCCTCTTCCAGTTATGCCCAAGTTCTGCTGTGAGAAGATGCCAAGGGCAGCACTCCACTTTCTCAAACCTTTCTGGGGTTCCTGGCATCCTCAACTCAGGGTATAAAAGCATACTGTCTACAGCCCAGCACCATAAAAGCCTAAATTCCTTATTTTCATAAGATAAATAGAATGCAAAGTAAAAAGTACTGCAGGAGGAGACTGGGGCTCAAACAGCTGTGCCACCAGAAAGGCGCAGCTGAAAACCACAATCCTTCAAATCCCTAACCATTGTGGGGACTGAGTCAGACAGCAGCAAAACACTGGTGTCCACACAAGGGGGCCAGGGGCCCAATGTGGAGGCCCAACCATGAGTGACCTTCACTGGTGATTGTCCATGAAACCCCAGGAGGTGGAATCCAGGCTGCCCTGATCACCCGTCTCAAGAATCTAGGCCTGGCCAGCTATGAAGACCATATCAAAGTCAGCAAAGCATATGGAGAAATTAAAAGTTATGTTTTCCTTATGAAGGAGCATTGAAGCCAAGTGTGGCACTGCATGCCTGTAACCCAGTACTCTGGGAGGCTGAGAGGCAAGAGAACCACAAGTTTCAGCCGAGCCTGGGCAATTCAGCAACACTGCGAGACTGTCTCGAAATACAAAATAAAACAAGGGTTGGGGATGGATGTGGCTCAGTGAGAAGGCCCTGAGTTCAATCCCCAGTCCTGCCAAAAAGAGAATTAACTGAGAAAATACAGATGTTCCTCAACTTATGACAGGGTTACATTTCAATAAACCCCATGTAGGTTTCAAAATTCCTAAGGGGAAAATGCATTTAACACGCGTAACTACCAAGTACCAGAGTGCAGCAATAAGGTATACTGTCTTCTGTGATCGCAGCTGGCCAGGAGTTGTGGTTTACTGTCACTATAGCATGTCACTAGTACAGGAAAAGATCAGAATTCAGAACCCAAAATATGGCACCTACTGAACGTGTATCCCTTCCTACCATCGTAAAGTCGAACTGTGTGTTGGAGACCATTTGGATATTTAAATGACTTTTACCCAATGCCTGAGTTTGTCATAGAAAGGAGCAAAGCAGCTTTACTCCTAACTGCCATTAGCCACGAACAACCCCAATGTCCACTGACAGATGAAAGCAGGGATGAACACACAGTGGTCACATCGCAGAAGACAACTCGGCAGTGAGGAGGAAAACAAGATAGCAGTGGGGGGCATGGCTGGTGTGTGCTATGCTCCCTGCACAGCGTAATTCTATTCATACAAAGGTCCAGGATAGACAATGCTACACTGGAGAGATCCAAATGCCGGGAAGGGCAAACTGGAAAAGGTCTGCAGCCACAACAGTGAATGTGACTTATCTGGAAAGAGAGTCTGTACAAATATAACTAAACTAAGGATCTCAGGATAAGCCACTCTGGATTATTTGGGCAGAGCCTAAATCCAGTGACAAGTGTTCTCATGAGAGAAAGGGAGAGGGAGACCATGGAGAGAGGAGCAGGCCGCCATGGGACCTCAGATCAGGGCCCCTCAAGGAAAGGCTCAGCCTGAAGCCCGGGGTGTGTGTGTGTGTGTGTGTGTGTGTGTGTGTGTGTGTGTGTGCACGTGTGTGTGCGTGCGCGTGTGTGCGTGCGCGCAGTTGCCAGCACTTCCCTTTCAGACTTCACCTCCACAATGGTGAGGAGACATTAGGGCTTTTTAAGCTACTGAGCTTGTGACACATACAAAGTTTAACTGAAACCAGGGTGAATGTTTACATTTAAAAAAATTGTTATTACAGTAAAATTGCATTAAATTCCCCTTGAAATTCTCCCCCGCATCTCGAACACACTTATCTCACTGTTCTTACCACTTTCTGAAGCGGTCTGCAAGTCCTCTTTCCTGAATCTCCTTAGTTGCACTGTCATGGCTGCCTCAGTGTCCTGAATCAACTCAAAATGCTGATCTTTCATGCTAATTTTCACTCTGAGGAACAGCCAGGAGCTGCACAGTGCCAGATTCGGTAAGGTGGGTGAGAACACAACGTCATGTTTTTACATGCCTGTTTTTCTGTCAGATGGGTAGTCACTGTATTTTTTTTTAATCATACCTCTTAAAGACACTTAAAAGACTCTTAAAGAAGGATGGCTGGGAAGGACAGGCCAGCAGATCAGCACCTCCAATCCACAGAGACAGGAGTGGACATCTTAAAGAAAGATGGCTGGGAGAGACCGGCCAGCCCACCAGCACCTCCAAGTCACAGAGATGGGAGGAGACATGTTATACCAGCAGCTGGCAAGAAGCTGGAGCTAAGAGCACTGCACACCATTCTCTACAGCTGGAAGTACCTCTGTGAAATCCTCACCTGGGGCTCTGCAATGCTCTAAAGCGGTGCACTGAAAGCAGACAAAACAAGTCTCAGTGAAAGTAGCAAGGTTTCATCAAAATAGCTCCAAAACATACTTAAATTGAGAGGTGGAAGTTCATGGGGAAAAAGCAAGTTATAAATTAGTATATAAGCATGTAGACCCTAAAAATGTAATTTGTACATGAAACAAGGGTCCAGAAACCACCAGCACTGGTGATCTCAGTATCAGGAATGAGGTTTTTAGAAAGCTGTACTTATTTTTAAATTTCCCATCACACATGTATTATCCTTATAATTTGATTATTGGAAATAAGCATTAGATAGAATCTCGAAGTGCATAAAACAATACCTTACTTGTGCAAAATTCGATATGTACTAATCATTTTACCTGCAAGATCTGGCAGACATGCATTTTATGGGGAGAATTAAGAGGTCATGGGGTAGACAGCATGCCCGGGGCCAGCAAGCAGGACACCTGTAGAGCCAGGCTGGAACCCACAGCCTAGAAACTACATCCAGTGCTGCCTGTCAGAAGGCCCTTTTTGGTCCATGATTTCGTAGAAAGTAAACTCTATCTGGGTACAAGATGCATAGGAATAAAAGGATCTGGAGACATGAATACCTCCTTGATACAACCAAAGGAGCAGAAGTGACCAGGCATCCCTCCAGCTTACACCTCTTCACACAACAACAGAGTCAAAGTCCGGAAAGTCAATCAGCAGTCATCCATCCAGGTCAGGCTGCAAAGCCCCAAAGACTCTCTCAGCATTGCTGAGGTACTGAGGGAAAGGAGGCTCTTTCTGAAGCCTTCTCAGGAATCTGGAGGGACCTACATTATTGTTTTTGTTTTTTGTTTTTTCCCAGTAGTGGGCACTGAGCCCAGAGCCTTCTTACTACCCCAGGCCCTCTCCCCCAAGAGATGGGGTCTTGCTGGGTGTGGTGGTGCACACCTGTAATCCCAACACTCAGGAGGCTGAGGCAGGAGCATCACGGTGGTTTCGAGGCCAGCCTGAGCTACACGGTGAGACCCTGTCTCAAAAATAAAGATAGGGTCTTGTTTTCTGGTTTCCACATAAGAAATCTCTTCTGTCTTTATCATTTCATAACCAAGTAGCACAAAGTTCAGAGCGCATGGTAGGTGTGAGGAACACGGTAACGCACCCTCAACCAGCCCCCACCATGGTCCAGGCTGCCACCAGGGCTGTGGGATGTCAACATGAGATACTACACAACAGCTGCAGGCCCTGATGGGACCCCTTCCGGTCTTGTTTCTCCTCTCCAATCTCGATGCTCATCACTCCCATAAGTCAACAAAACATCACATTACACGTGATCTTTCTGCCAAGTTGTTTTGTTGGTTTGCATGCTTTTGGGATTTATCTTGGAAGGCTGAAGCAAGAGGAGTTATATTGATACATGCAGTTCTACTTTATCATAATTTGGGTATGGTATTCACTGTTGAAAAGTATCCATTCTCTTGTTAATTGACATTTTCCCCCAAACTTTTGCTAGTACAAACAACGCTACAGTGAACATTTTCCTATGCAATTCTTTACATAAAGTTTAAAATCCAAGTGAAATAAACTAACCCTAAATGCTTTCTAAAATCCGACAAGTTTCACACAGTACAGTCATCCAAAAACATGCCCTCTTTCACTTCAGATTAGGGCTGATGTGCTATGCTGCACAATTACAAAGAGATTCTGGCTGAACAAAGGGAAATGGGACTTGGCAAACTCTTCTGTGGAACAAACACAGGTTCCAGAAAGATAGTAATTAACAACTTTCATTAAAAAATGGTAAATTCTGGGGCTGGGGCTTTAGCTCAGCAGTTAGAAAGCTTACCTCAGAAGCACAAGGCCCCAAGTTCGATCCCCAGCACCAAAAAAATAAAATAAATTAAATAAAATAAAAAATGGTGAACTCAGGGAATATGTAGCTCTCCATGGCAAGCTGGGTCCAGAGTTCTGAAACCTCAAAGTCACTCAGGGTATGTGAAGAAACACGCATGTTCCTCAGGAGGGGATCCATAGTCTTTAGTAAATTTGTGGGGAGCCCACACAAAAAAGGGTTAGTTAGTTCGTCTTTCTGAGTATGTGCAGAAAGTGTTAGATGACAGCCAGATGAAACCCTGAAAGAACACTGGTGGCACACACCTCTGATCTCAACATGTTGGGAAGCCAAAGCAGGATGATCATAAGGCAGAGCCCGGCCCTGGCAATCTGACCAGCCCTCTCTTAAAGCAGAACAAAACAAAAGGGCTTGGGACGTAGCCTAGTGTGAAGGCCCTGGGTTCAATCCTCAGTAATGTGAAAAAACAAAATAAAATCAAACACCTTTATTTTCAAAACTCAACTTCCAAACTGATTAAAAAATTTACCAACAAAACGGAAGGAGCACATGACTTGACTTCTTCTACATATACTCAGGAAAAAAAAAACAAAACGTAATTTATAACCCAAGTCATTTGATGAAAGTGCTGCTTATAAAAAATATTTTACAAGGAGGGCAGGGGTCAAGATGGTCACTGAGGAAAGCTGAAGTCCACTGTTTAGTCTCTTGACACAAGTGAGAGCAGCTGAAGACGGTGACTCTATACCCCCACAAGTGGGGGAAGGAGACAAGTCTAGCAAATAATACCACTGTATATGGTTCTATTTCTCTCTGCACTAAACCCATCATAGAACTTTTCTTTTTCAATTATTAGGTAAAGTAATCAGGCAGTCAAACCAAAAGAGAGCAGACAATTCAAGTGGGAACAGGGCAATCTGCAGATTCCCACAGGTCAGAGGGATGGTGCCCTTGTGTGAACAGATGCCATCAAACAGCTTCCCAGCCTCCCAGAAGGACCGTGTGGGCTGCTAGGCTCGTCACCATAGCAACAGCTCTAAACATACGTGCAGTGACACCAGCTGATTTCTGAAAGCTGTAAATAGAGGATAACGGCATAAAAAATTTCAGAGTGAAGTAAGGACTACCCACTCCCTCTTCTCTCCCGCTTATCTGATCCCTAGACCCCACTGCTCAACACAGAGTTGTGGCACATATGCAAATGCACTATGAATCCTCTCATATACCAAAGCATCTGCATAATTATGCAACTACAGAGAGCAAAATACAGCCTTTGGATTAATTACCTTTGTGCAAACTTGTGTACAGACAAGAAATGGCCAAGAGATGGCAGAGTGGCAGAGATGGTCCACCGCAGGGATTTCTGGGCCTGCACTGACCTCCACGTCTGCACTACACCCACCTCCCTACACCTGGTCCTTTCTCTCAGGGCCCTCTAGGCTCTCAGCACCACATCCATGACAGGTGCTGACAGGTAAGTCTCCACAAAGCAGCAAGAACAGGTGTGGCAGTTGTTTGCACAGGCAAAGATTACAACAGAAAACTAAGGGCTTTGGTACTGCAGAGCAACAGCTGAAGGTCTGCAGTTCAGAACCTGTTTCTGTCTTTGAAGAACATACTTTTTCCTGGGGTGGGGGTTGGGGAACAGAGGAAAATCTGGAATTCCCTGGAGATGCTAAGATCTTGGAAGGAATGCCTTTAGGATAAGCTAGTAGTCTCCATGTGTGCCCCGGACCCAGTGTGCAAAGAGATGGCCAACATGAACACAGAGAAGAGTGTGAGTGTGGTTGCAGACTGCAACAACTCTGCATTTCCCCAGCATCCTCTTCATTAGTCACAAGATCTACCTACTGTTTCTTCTCCCAGCAGATGATGTGGTTACAAATATGCCTTTTTTCTTATTTCCTTTCTACCACATTTTGAAATATCATACAGAAAACCAGGAAAATCTTTAAATATGAGCTGATATTTTTGAGAAAAAAACAAATTTGTTATTTCATGTTGCAAAAATGTATTTATGGGTCCTATAGATAACATGTCATTATAATCAACTAGATACTAAACAGTCTAAGGAAACACAATTTCATGTCAGAACATGAGAAAAGTTGTTACACAATAACCAAACTTGTTTACTCAGAGTGCTTTTCTGTAGTGACTTATTCCTAATTGGGAAAGGGATGAGAAGAGTGAAAGAAGTGAAGACTCTGAAAGAGTGAAAGAGGATGAAAGAGGGATGAAAGAGTGAAAGATGAGAAGAGTGAAAGAGGAAAAGGCTCATACTGAAGGCTCATACTCGCCCCAAAAAGGCCATTATTTGTATGTTCTAGAATTCAGGATGTGAAACTAACAAAATTTATACACTCATATTTTTTCACAAATTTAAGTGTATTTTGTTTAAACGTATCTATGTTCCCAAAAAGTTAGAAAATCCACACTTTATGGTAAGCACCAACACTTCGATTGTTTTAAAGGTCTAGCTGTTTAAATTCCATTTTTGGCAAATCCTTTCAAGGTAAAAACTAGCTCAGATTCATGTTTGTATGAGTAATTTATTCCTAAAACAGAATGTGTGCTTTCATGTGCTGGGGCTGCTCAAGAATGAGATGCAAAGAGATTAAGGGCCCCTGGAGGGAAGGTGAGGGGTCAACAATTCCTAGAGAACCAGCCTCTTCAGAGTTACACCCTTCACACACATGCACAAATCCCCACTGCCAAGTCCGCAGTGTACTGCGAGGGGCTGCGGTACACATGGTTCTAGGAAGCACCCCAGACAGAAGGAATCCAAGCATGGTGAAAGGTCTTCATCCATCCATACTGCGTGCACTTTGTTTCAGTCTACGCTTTACTGGCAAGACTCCCTTCCTTGCTCAAACTGAATGTAGTCAGCTCACAGAGTGGAGGAACCCACAGATGACAGGACTGTCCCAGGTGCATGGAGTCTACACATTCACATGTGGCCCTGAAGTGTCCGTGGCATAAATTTAAGCACCAAGGATCCCTGCGCCTCAAGCCCAACACAAACATACTATTGTTCACTGGCTGAAATTATGAGCGAGGGAATTAATCTGTCTCAGTCTTTTCATCTGTAAACTGGGAAAAATCGCCATGTTCCAACCCCTTCAGAGGATTCTAGGGCCAGTGCTCCATGAAAGCAAGCAACATACTGTAAGTGCTCAGCCACACTGGCAACTATAATGAATGACAGCTTCTCGGCCCCTGTAGGTCAATGACTGGGGCTTAATGATCCATTTCAAATTACATTTGCACGGTGCTTTAACTTTCATATGTTATTTTATTCAGTGCTTCTAACTAGCCTCAGTTGAACAGATGGCATTATTTTCTCATTATAAATGAGGTGCCTGGAGCTGAGATAATCCAAAGACATCCCCTTACCTCCAGTTAAGACCCCTGACCAGAAACTGCCCCCATCTCTCCTGGACCACCAGAGGTGGTGCTATCACCATATTCCTTGTAGCTGGCTGTCTGTTCATCCACCCATCTGTCTGTCCATCCATCCCAACAGGCTTTATCCCCTGGAGGATGAAACTATTCCTTCTGCCAAGATGAGGCATGAGTGAGTGAGCCCTCCTTTCTCCTGACCTGAAGTCTGTCTCCTCCTGGAGGTAGTGTCTGAGGGCCACTCACATGGTGTCAGGAACTACCGTGTGGGGCCTGCAGACTGAGGGGAACAAAGAGGGCACCACAGAGGTTGACCAGGAGGGCAGTGGAGCTGCAAGAACAGCACTGTCACCAGTGAAAGAGGGCCAGAAAATGCAAAAGGGGTTCTCAAAAGTTTCTATCTTCATACTTGAGACAGTATCAAACTAAGTATGCTCATTTTCTTTGGTTCCATCATAAGACTCCTTACGGAAAATATCAGTGAGAAAAGACAGGTTGTGAAAATGACACAATTGCAGCAAAGACAGACAATGCTCGAAGGAAAGGACCAGTTGAGGTGTTCAAGGTAAGTCCACCTCTGCAACTCCATGCTTAGAAATTGCTCCAAAGGCCCCAGTGGGTATGAATATTGGGGAGCAACTACGACAAAACAGAAAAGGCTAACTTCCAAGGTGACCTTAAAAGAAATGTATACTTCGTGTGTACATACACAGGAAAAAAGCAAAGAGAAAAAGACAAGTCACAACAAACAGCAGATATAACATGGCAGAGCTACATACAGAATTTCTATGGTTTATGTAATAACTTTGTTAAATGTCCTTGCACTTAAATGTAGGGGGACGAAAGTGCTATGGTCCACATGTGCCAGAAACACATGAGAAACTTTGACCTCATGCAGTGGTGACGGGAGGAGAGACTGCAGGTCAAAAGAGCAGAGCCCAAAGAAGGGCTTCCTACAGTCTCAGCAGGGCCTGGGGAGGAGCTTGAGCCATTTTCCCCTCTTCCCCCACCATGTGAGGGCCCAGCGAGATGCAAGGCATCTGGCCTTGACTTCAGAACTGTGAAAAACAGCTTTCTGTTCTTTTAAGTTACCTAGTCTTAGGTACTAGTATTTTGTTACGGCAGCACAAATAGACTAAGACAAAAAGTAAACTAAGAAATCCAGTTGAAAGACAAAGTTTACCAGACTAGAATGGAAAAGGTAACCAGCTCAGAGTGTGTGCATGAACCTAAAACTCTGAATAGATGATAGAGGAGACAGAGGAGATAGAGACAGAGAAGAGGAACTAAAAGCCACTGTAGGTAAATACTGAGCAAACACGAGGTGAGGCTGCTGTCTTGATTGTGGGTATGATCTGAGGCCAAACACATTTTGAGAGCCAGCTCAAGCCACTATAACGCAGCACAAGGCTCCTTTTGTGAGACATGAGACTGTGCCAAGCATCTGATGCACATGACGAGAGCCTCCAAGAAAAGAGCAAACACAGAGAAAACAGAGCCACAGTCATGGGCGCAGGTGTCGTGGTACTTTCATTAATAGATGGACCAACGAGACAGCCCTCACCTCAGCTTCCCACGGAAGACAGGAGATGACAGCAACCACCCATCAGGCATATATACAATCACCTGGCCAACAGTCACACAGCACCCATTTTCACGATCAAGAGCACACCATCATGAAAACCTGATCCTAAAAACACACAGCTCGTGCTCGCTTTGGCAGCACATATACTAAAAACACACAGCTGCAGAGTAACTCTAGGAAACTGGGAAGGGCCAGCTTCTTGAACCACAGCCTAGGGAAGAGGAGGGCAACCAGCAAACAGCACTATAAATCTGGGGTTGGAAACGCACTCCTAAGCACACTGGCCAGACAGGGAATCAGAGCGGATTCTAAAATATTCAAAATCAGAAATTGGGAAAGATGCTACATAGCAATCTGGGAAATCTAGGTAAAGTTTGCTTTTTGGAGAGATGTATTTATTTCTATACGGCATCACAATAATGAGGTTTTTAAAATGAGATTATACAGTATACCCCAAGAAAAGGAAAACACAGCAAAGGTAAGAATTTAAACAAAAGGCAAATACATAACAGAGGATAAGCAAAGTCAAAGCTGAATTTTTTTTTTTTTTTTTTTTTTTTTTTTTTTTTTTTTTTTTTTTTTTTTTTTGTGTTGGGGATTGAACTCAGGGCGTTGCGCTTGCAAGGCAAGCACTCTAACCACCGGGCTAAATCCCCAGCCCCTCGAAGCTGAATTTTTAAAGGGCTGACCAAACAAACAACCAGCTCAAAGACACAACAGGAGAGCAAGAAGACAGAATCGGAGGGGGACACTTTTGTAGAACACATGACCCAATCTCCATTCAGTGGCAGGAGAAGGAGACTGCACTGGACAAAAGGGCAGCTGGGGCACAGGTGGCTCTCCTCAGCCCAGGCCTCAGCAGAGCCATCTACATGCAGTGAAATGAAGAGGCAACACTCAATGAAAACGAGGCAAGGTGTTTAAAAACTGGTAAACCCATGTTATATATTATCAGGTTGGGGCTCACAGAGATGAAACAGGTGATACCCACAGAAAGAGACTTCTCACAAGGAACTTGGCTTGTACAACTGCAGGGAGCCTATGGGGCAGGCAAGAGCTTTCTGAGGGCAGATTTGGGCCCCCACATCCTAGGGTGACTTAGCTCACTCAAAGTAGCCAGTTGTGAGCATCACCACACCTGCAAAACACGATCACAGCAACACCTGGCTTACCATCTGAGTGGCAGGGCACCACAGCTCAGTCACGCTGACACACAGCTCTGACCATGTGATACGCGTGCACTGTGTGTGTATGTGTGTGTGTGTGTGTATTTTCATGCCTATGTACATATACAGAGAAGATCTGTTCTCTAAGAAATGAAAATATGATGCTTTACATCTTTTCCTATTTTTAAAAATCTTATAAAATACAGAATATCAGGGCTGGGGATTTAGCTCAGTGGTTAAAGTGCTTGCCTTGCAAGCACAAGGACCCGAGTTCAATCCCCAGCACCAAAAATAAAATAAAATAAAATAAAATAAAATAAAATAAAATAAAATAAAATAAAATACAGAATATCATTGAAATAACAAAGGTTATTTTAAGAGACAACAAGAAGAGGTGAACTGCAACCATCCCACTATATAATTAAAATGAGGCAAAACGCACACAGTTTTGCACCATTGAGTACATCAGTCAGCTGTAGGCATTTCTTTTTATTGTTTTCTATATTCTTTTTTAAATTTATTAGCACATGTCTACAGTACATAACGTTTACATTCCTTGTGGGGAGTTGATACATATACACAACAAATCCTAATTCCTTTCTTCACTCCCCGTGCACCCCCCACCCCAGGTGCAGGCATTTCTTTTTGGGGGTGGGCATTTCTTCAAATGTCACCATGCTGAGTATTCTTCTCAGAAACGGGTATGGAATTTTGTCAAATACTATTTTTTATTTCTGCATCTTTTTAGATGATTTTACAATGTTTAATTCTGTAGCACTACGGTATATTACATTTTCACTGCTGAACTAAATCTCAATTTCGGAGATAAACCTTGCCTGCTCCTTCTCCTTTTACACTGCGCCCTTGATCTGCCAGACCTGCAGCATCTCCACATTTAGGCCTGTGTGACTGGCGCTTTGTGACCCTGGCACCCTTGTGGGGGGAAGTGCCATGCTCAGGCTTCTGTGGGGTGGCCTCCCTTGTTCCTTAACAGCGTCATCTGGACTGAAGTTTTCTGTACTGGAAGGATTTTAACTAAAAATTCAATTTCTTGAAAAAATATAGAGCCGCTAAGGTTATCTGGTTCTTAAGCAAGCAGAGACACTTTGTGTCTTTTACGGAATTTGTTCCTTTCATCTACGTTGTCAAATATAGGCACAAAGTTGTTGATAAAATCCCTTTATTATCCTTTAATTACTAGGCAGTCACAGTGATCTCCCCTCTTTCATGGTTCATATGGATGATTTGTATCTCCTTCCGTTCCTCATCAGTTTGGCTAAAGGGCTATGGGTTGTATGCAGTTTTCACAGAACCAACTTTTTACTTCGTTGATCCTTTTCCCAAGTGCTTTTTTTAAAAAATTACTCTTTTGAGCCAGGCATAGTGGCATACATCTGTAATCCCAGCACTCTGGAGACTGAGGGAGGAGGATCACTGTTTGAGGCCAGCCTGGAATATATAGACAAGAGTCAATCTCAAAAAATAGAATAAAATAAATTTTTAAAATTAAAGACAAATAAAAACATTATTTTGATAGATTGAAGGGGGCACAAGAAAAACATTCCATTCACCTTAAAAACTTTGAGCAAACTAGGAAAGGAAAATTGCATCAACCTGGAAGATATTCCAGAACCAAAACAAAAACAGGCAGTATACTTAACTGTGAAGGACTGAAGGTTCTCACCCTGGATTGTGAACAAGGCAAGAATATCCACTCAACACTTCAACACTGTGTCACAAGGTCCAGATAGTGCAACAGACAAGAGTAAGAAATGGAATGTATATAGGGAAAAAAAGTAAAACTCTTAATTCACAGATGAAGTTAAAAAAAAAAAACAAACCTCAATCTACAATACATTAACAAACCAAATTGTACCTAGTAGAACAACACATGCAAGGCCTCTCTGAATAAACAGAAACTCATGTGGTTGAGCTATAATTTCTCTCCAAACTAATATCCAGATTTAACACAACCTCCGTCACAAGCCCAGCTCCTCTTTTTCTAGAAACTGACAAGCTGATTCTGAAATCTACATGGAAATGAAAAGGATGTGGGACAGCACGGGCAACACAGAATAAGAATGAAGTGGACAGGATATATTATCTGATATCCAGACTAAATAAAACTACAGTAATCTAGACAGATCAATGGAATAGACAGCCCAGAAATTTGGTATTTGTTTAAAAAAGGTAAAGCAACTGAGTAGAGAAATACCTTTTCAACAAATGATGGGGGAATAACTGGATATCCTTATGCAAAAAACAAGTTTAATGCCAGGCATGGTGGTGCACACCTGTAATCCCAGTACTCAGGAAGCTAAAGCAGAGGATCACTGAGAGTTTGAGGCCAACCTGGGCTACACAGTGAGTTCCAGGCTGGCCTGAACTACAAGGCAAGACCCTGTCTCAAAAAAGTAAAATAAAATAAAATAAAATACCCTCTAACCTTACCACCTACCATATGCAGAAAGAACCTCAAAATGAAACTAAATATAATTACCTAAACTTCTAATTACCTATTATCTATTTTTACTAAATAAAACTACTTCAATTTATATAGTTCTAAACTGTACTAAGTAAACCAAGGTCTAGCAGAAAATATAAGAGAAAAATATTGGTGATATTAGGTTAGACAAATATTAAAGACACAAAAAGCTCAGAGTCTCCCAAAAAAATGCTGTACACTGGACTTCATCAAAATAAAAACTGTTCTTCAAAAGAGGCTATTAGGAAAATGAGAAGATAAACCACTAGGGGAAACATCCAAAGGTGTCTCTGGGACAAACATATCTAGAATATATAAAGAACTCTCAAAACTCAGTAAGATAATCCAATTTTTAAAAATACACAAATGATAGATGTTAAGATATTAAAAAAAAAAGACAGATGCATCATCGAAGAAGATATGTAGTGACCCTTTCCTATGCCCCCTCCCAAAAGGCACATGAAAGATGATCAGCATCATCTGTCTCTAGGGAAATGGGCTACTCCTAGATGTCCCCTGGAAAGGGTCTGAGGACACTGCCCAATGATGAGGATGCAGAGACACAGAACTGCAATCTTCCACTGTTGGTGAGACCACAGAACTGTTTAGTCACCTTGGAAAAGAGTTCAGCAGATTCTTCAGAAGTTAAATATTCATTTGTGCTATGACCCAGAATTCCAGTCCTAGGAATTTATAAAGAGAAAGTAAAATA
>PVJO010000228.1:104668-167741 GCA_004026905.1 Hystrix cristata
ATAAAAGGGAAGGGAAGGGAAGGGAAGGGAAGGGAAGGGAAGGGAAGGGAAGGGAAGGGGGAAGGGGGAAGGAGGAAGGGAAAGGGGAGGGGAGGAGAGGGAAGGGGAGGGGAGGGAAGGGAAGGGGAGGGGAGGGGAGGGAAGGGAAGGGGAGGAGAGGGAAGGGGAGGGAAAGGGAAAGGGAAAGGAAAGGGAAGGGGGAAGGGGAAGGGAAGGGAAGGAAGGAGGAAGAAAGGAGGAAGGAAGGAGGAAAGAAACAGAGAAACAAACAAACAAACAAACAGAGACAGAGAGAAAGACAAGAAAAGAATAAGAAGCCCCCAAAACCTCAGGTATTTGGAAGGTGAGTGGATTATGAGGGCCCTATTTACCTGCCTTGCTGATAAGCGGTGGGGTCTGGTAGAAAGAGGTGGGTTATTGTGGGTGTGACCAGGAAGACTATACCTCACTTCCCACTTCCTCGCTTGAGTCTCTGCTTCCTTTCTGTCATGATATGGGCAGCTTCCTCTGCCCAGGCCCTTCCACCATGCCACTGACCATACAAGGACAGAAACTTCTGCAATGTGAGTCAAAACAAACCTCTCTTCCTTTAAATTGTGGGTGTCAGGTATTGTGTCCCAGTGACAAATAAAGTGACTAAGACAGGTCTATCAACGGTTCACTGGATAAACATAGTGGAATGCTGTTCAGCAATAAAAGGCAACAAAACTGACACAGACTACACCATGTTGCTGAAGAATCTCAAATGGATGGCACTGAGAGAAAGAAACTTGGCATGAAGGACTACAGGGTACATGATTCCATTCCTATTGAATTCTAAAAATGGAACTAGAGTAACCCAAAAGGCATCCACTTCCAGGTTCCTGGAGACAAGAGGGAAGTGCTGATTGCAAAGGGATGCAGGGCAACATCCCGAGGTAAAAGACAAGTTCCATATTATGGATAAAAAGCTCACTGCACCACTGAGGTTTGTGGGGTTCACAGCATATATCACATTTCCACAAAGCACTCAAGGGACTCTAGGTGCAGCCATCGTAAGAGAAGGTGGGCACTGGTGGGCAATGTGGGCGTGGGGGTTTTGTGATAAAGGGCAAAGGTCATTATGTCAGCTGCTGGTGATCACCCCATCGCCATCCCCTAAAATCAAACCAGGAAAGAGGAGACTTTCTGGAAGGGATGGTGTCCAAGGCACGATGGCAGCAGGGCAGACCAGATTCCACAGGGGCAGGCAGAGCTGTCCTGGGGCTGGACAGACCCCGGGAGTGAGGTTGGGGAGGACTGCACTGCCCACCCTTGGGCACCTCCTTAAAGGAATGATTCTCATCTCCTAAGTATACATACCTTGCCTCTATACTGAAGCAAGACCATCACATTTTCTGAACAAAGAAAGGGGTACAATCTCTTTGCCATGTTGCTGAGTCATGGACATGAGGTTCTTTCTGTGTTTGGCTGTTGCACACACACACACTGCCGTGGGCATTCCTGAAACACACCCTGTGCCCACACAACATGACTCCATGATGGGAAATGTCCAGAAGTACAAGTCTCTAGACAGCCTCTCAATGGGGAGGAGCCATGACAAAAGGCACAGGTTTCCTCCTGCTAAATAAATCTAAAACTGCCAGTGGCGCAGCTCCACATGCCTGTGAAAAACTGGACTGTCCACTGCACATGGGTGAACACTGAAGTATTTCAAGTATACCTCAATAAATGTATACCTAGACAAATTACTGTCTTTAAAGAGCAGACAACAAATTTCTCTAAGGCAGGCATGCTGGAGACGAGTCTGCAGTTGAAGGCCTGGGTCACACCATGGCCTTCCCTGCTTGACAGTGCCCAAGGCCTGGAGCCTGTGCGGATGACCAGGGTCAGAGAAACCAGGTGTTCAGGCCAGGCGAGCTCTTCCTGTGACTTGATGGCAGCAGCACAGTTCAACACAGCCCCTGGAGACCTGTGAGCAGAGGACTGCAGACAGCAGGACTCTGTGAGCAGAGAGAGGACTGCAGAGCCAGGTCCTAACACTCACAAGCCCACCACTAGTTGTTCTCAGAGCCACCCATTAACTTAAGGCACTGAGCAGACTGCCCCTCATTCCTCAAGGCTCTTTCTCACAGTGATGCCTACAGTCAGGGTCGCAGCCTTCTCACCCAAGTCCAGACAACACACACACACACACACACACACACACACACACACACTCTCTCTCTCTCTCTCTCTCTCTCTCTCTCTCTCTCTCTCCCTCAGTATCAAAATTTTCCAGACTTGGCCCTCATCCATCAAACTACCCAGCATGCATAAGGAACCCCAGGCAGGCAGGTCGAGTGTTTTCAGCTCAGCAGAGCAGGTTTCTTGAACCCATCTCCTGTGTGATGCACCCAGTGCCTGGTACCACCCAACAAGATAGTGATACCTCCTTCATGGCACCCACTCTAGGCCACCACCTGCTTTCTTAATGACTTGTTTTTTCCTTCCTCTTTTTCCTCACTCTTTCTGTTATTTAGTGGTAGTGACCATTACAATACAGTTATTTTAAAACAAACACATTTGAGAAAAGTGTAAGGAAAGCACTGAATATTTAAGTATTAACTTTACAGGGTCTATTTACTTCCTGTTTTACATCTTAACACTGATGAGAACAGGAAGTTCCTGCCTATCTCTGCAGAGACTCCCAAAGGGACAGCTAGAAACACTGGTACAAGCCAAGACAACTGGAAGGACCTGATAGCTGCCTTCACACTATTTTCAGTGATCAATGGGCTCCCAAGAGACGCAACACTCATCAGCATGAAGACACCCACGATAAGACAAGGTCTTTGCAGCCTGCAATGCACTGAACATTCATTGCCCCAGCCAACAGAAGGACAAGGCAGAGCTGCAGGCAATGGGACAAAGCTGGCTTTCAAACAGGAACCAACCCAAGCTGGGCTGAGGGTCTGAAGCCTACAAATGAGTGACAGGAGCCTACCTAGCAGGGCAACCTGCTGCACAGCCCCTCCCTCAGAGTCCATCAGCAAGGCCATCTCCCTGCTCCTAAATAATATACTGCAGGCTAAGGGAGGAGGATCGCAAGTTTGAGGCCAGTCCAAGCAACTTAGCAAGACTCAGTCTCAAAATGAAATGTAAAAAGGGGCTGAGGCTGCAGCTCAATGGGAGAGCAACTGCCTAGCATGCACAAAGGCCCTGGGTTCAATCTCCAGTAATGGGTGGACTGTTAAAAAAAAATGCCTTTACCCATTCGAATCTTCCAAGGCCTGCATCTTCATAACTAAACCCTGCATGAAGTAGGAAAATTGTCCTGTTGAAATATAGTCCCGCAACCTAGAATCTCAAAAGCCTCCCTTTTCCTCCCACTCTAAATTTTATGAAAGAAACATCTAAAAGCTAATTTGATGGATATGAGACAAGTCTCCAAAAAGCCAGCTGTGGAAGCAAACTTAGCAACACTGTCTATAGCCAGTTGTCTTCCTACACAAGCCACTTGTCCCAGGAGGTCAGAGGGCAAAAGGGTTCTTCAGGACAGGAAACTCTAGGAGCCAGGACTGTCTACTGGCTGTGCTGGCATTACAGTAGACCTCCAACACAAAGACAGGGCAAGGCTCACAAAGTCCATGGTGTTCACAGAAAGAGGTGAAGACACTATGTGCAAAAATGCAATACACAAGCTAGGTGTGGTGGTGCATACCTGTAATCCCAGTATTTGGGAGGCTGAGGCAAGAGGGTTATCTGAGGAGAGCCTAGGTTACATAGTCAGTTCAAGGCAGGCAGGCAGGCAGGCAGGGAGGAGGGTAGGAAGGTAGGTAGGAAGGAAGGAAAGGAAGGAAGGAAGGGAGGGAGGGAGGAAGGGAGGAAGGAAGGGTTAGGAAGGGAGGGAGGAAGGAAGGAAGAAGGAAGGAAGGGAGGAAGGAAAGAAAGGGAGGGAGGGAGGTAAGGGAAGGAAGCAAGGTAGACTGGCACACATGTTTTAACCTCAAAACATGAGAAAAAGTCTAAATGTTACCGACTCCTCCCAGGCAACAGACACAGCTGTGCAGGACCTGCTGCTGCCCAGTGACTTCCAGCTGGCAAAGGACATGAGGGAAAGAGCAAGGGGCAGTGGAGCCCCAGCACCTGGCTCCCAATATGATCCCAGCCAAGGCTGCTGTGCCGTGATGCCCAAAAAAGGGCAGGTGTGAGCAGGCACCAAAATGGAAGAGCCAATACTTCCACTTCTGTTAGAAACTTTTCACCAGCCAGAGCCTTTTGCCTGAAAGACAACTGAAGTGGGCAAGGACTCAGTAAGAAAATGCAAAGTTACCATCTGTGGCCTTGGCCCTGCATTGTAGACTTATCTCCTCCAATTCCATCTGCCATTAGCAGCACATCAAAATCAATTCAGAACCCAAAACACAGTCACAGCAGCAGCAGCACTAGGAAAGCACGCATTTTAAAATAAAGGTTCCGTTCCATTAATAAGCAAAACAAAAAGGGGTGAAGATGCATCTTTGAACTTCACCTTCAATAGATGTGTGCATACACATGCACACACACACACACAAAGAGAGAGGGTCACTTCTGAAAGAGTAGGTATCCATATACACTGTCCACTCAAAATAAGAACTGAAATACAACTGTTCTTATTCCATAGCTCCAGAGACCAGGGCTCAGAAATGTTAACTGATGTGCCCAAGATCACAAGAAAGGGGACCTATGAACAACCAAAGGCCTCTCTCTGCCTGTGATTCCACCTCTGTCCCCAGCGTGCGCAAGTGCAAGAGGTGAGTACCAGCCTGGAGAGAAGAAAGGTGGGTAAGCAACGGAGGACCCACAGGGGAGAGGCACCACCCATCCCAGGCAAAAGCCCAGCCCCAAAATCAGACATGGAAAGCACCGGTGATCCAAAGATGGCACATGCTACTGCTGCAGACAGGAGTTATGCAAGAACTTGAGAAGCCTTCTCACTGATGGCACAGTATTTCTTTTACTTTTAAAAGTTCTGATCCATACCTTTATTTAAATGAAACCTGTACAGATTACAAATAATGGAGGCATTTTAAAAAAAAAATGTGTTGTGTGTTCTCAACAAGTCAGAAGAGACATCTTCTGTCAGAGGTGTACAGTTCTCTGGGCATCAGGCTCTTCAGAACCAGCCATCCATTGAATTGCAAGGAAATGGAGGCCAGGCACAGAAGCAGTGGAAGGGCACACTGAGGAGAGTGTTTCCAACCCGACAACTTCTATTCCAACACTGGCTCTGAAAAGAAGGTAGCACAGTGCAAAATTTGGGGCCCCCAAAAGCCTGTGGGTCACCTCCCAGGGCGCCTGGTGTTTCCTTGAGCCCAGGAGCCCTGCTGGTCCTGAGACAGTGACAGGTCTGAAGGCCAATGGTTCAAGCCCCAGGTCCAACATCTCTATTCTCACAACTTGCCATGAAGTAACCACAGGGCAGAGCTGGAGAGGAAGGTGCACTGGCAGAGCTGTGGAGGCATGGGGTGGGGTAGGGCACTCTGCCAGACCCAGGAGTATGCTCCAGGGGACAGGATGGGGATAAACAGACTTCTTTACAGCAAGTGCTCACCTGAGAGTTGTAAGAGCTGCTGCTACAGACCAAGCCAACTTGTCAAGGAAGACAGGAAAGGGAATGCACTAACTGGGTCCTGGCTAGCTGCAGACATCTAACAGGGAACCCAGAAACAGGTAAAGGCACAGAAGAATAGGCCTTGTGCACTGCTGGGGGGAACTAAATGTAGTGCTGCTCCTATAAAAAACAGTGCAGAGGCTGGGGATTTAGCTCAGTGATTAAAGTGCTTGCCTTGCAAGCACAAGGGCCTGAGTTCAATCCCCGGCACCACCAAAAAAAAAAAAAAAAAAAAAAAACAACAAAAAAACCAACAGTGCAGAGGTTCCTCAATAACTTAAAAATAGTGCCACATGTTCTAGCAAGTCCACTTCTGGGTACTCAAAAGAACTGAAACCAGGGTCCCAGACAGGTATCGTATTCCCACATTCACAGCTCACCCAGCAGACTCCCAACTGCTGATCGTAGTTCCCATCAACAGATAAATGGGTAAGAAAACTGTCCAACAATGGACTAGTGCTCAGCCATTAAAAGAAGGGAGATCTTGGTGCACAGAACACCCTGAATGAGCCTTGAGGACCCTGTGCCAAGTGACGCAAGCCAGTCAGAGGACAAACACAATGCCACATTTGTATAAGGAACGTAGAGGCAGACAGTAGATTCAGGAGGGAAAGGCCCAAGATGGGACTGCCTAGCTTCTGCTGACTCTACTGAATGCCCAAGAGCCCGCAGGAGGAGACCAGAGTATTAGATGGCCCATTCTCGGACATCTTTCTTTTTTATAGAACACCGGGGTAAAAGTCCGGAAAAGTAGTGAGTCCTTCTGAACAAAAATGAGATACAATTACTATGCTTGATTTCTGAGATCTTTTAAAAACAGTCACATCAATGTTTTCTGTTCTTTTTAACAATGGAGAAGCTGAGGCACCAAACTGACTGAACTCAAGGTTACAGGTCAAAGGTGTAATCTTAGTAACCACCAGGGCTGCTGAAGGTGCTGCATCCACCCCAACTGGAACCACGTGCAGAAGACTGGGCAGCCACAGTCCCTGCCCTCCTAGTAATGTCATAATGTGCACGCTTGTGTCACCTACCAAGAAGTGTCCACAACCATAAACGTGCATGCTTCAAAGTGCACCCAGAGGGAGCTGCCCTGCCCAAGTTCTCTCCTGGCTCAGTCTCAGGTCAAAACAGAGGGCTTGAGTGGGTGGAGAGGGTGGGCGCAGGTGTGGAAGGAAGAAGTGGAAATGTGCAGTCAGTACGCAGCAGAGGGAAGAGACAGTGGCCACATACTTGGAACCACCTAGACAAGCAAGCCAGTGGTCTCACAGACCTGCTGAAAAGCAGGTGTTTAGAAGAAAACAGACACAAACTAGACACTTGAACTTTAACATGTTTTCTCTCCAACCACCAGAAATCTGTACAGATACACAGTGAGGTGGAGGTTGACCTGGTGGGAGGTTGTGGCAAGGTCAGCCTTGAAAAGGTTGAGAGGCTCTCAGAAGGGGCCTTGACATTAGTTATGGGAAGCGTTAGACAACAGAGTACTCAGCAGCCTGATGTGAAAGTTCACTTTTGAAAATCACAGAGATTTCCACTACCTGGACCTAAGGCGCTGCCTGCAGCAAACCTTAGTAAAGATGTGGAGCTACCAGCCCTGTGCCCTGCACTCTGGCAGATGGGCACACTGTGCAGAACTGTTAGACTTTGTGGTATTACTGATGCCACTTCCTGTGTGCCACTTAACTCGTGTCAAGTTTCAGTTTATTTTTTGGCCTAAGATTCTGAAACATTATTCATTGTTATTTTACCTTGTACTAGTAAAAAGAAGAGGATACCTAGTTCGGTAAAAACAGACATTAAGCCAGGAGAGACAGCACATCTGTACTCCCTGCTACCCAAAAAGATGAGGCAGGAGGATCACCTGAGCCCAGCAGGTAAAACTGGCCTTAGAAACCCCATGAGACACTTAGGAAATACTATTTATGCTGGTATTCTTCAGGAGCAAACAAGACACTTCTCCGGTGCTACAGCATCTCCACCCAAGATAGCACATGCTAATTTTATGTGTGGCGAAGCCAATCATCACTACTTTTATTTGATAAAGCCATGTATAACTGATTATCAATCAGCTTACAGTGCAGAAAGTGGAGTTATCAAAGATCCGCATCAGAACAAATTTTGCCTAAGCCAAAGCCAACAGCTATAACACTAACTGAGCACAGATTTTCTGTGCTTCAGATTTTACCCTAGGCAAGGCCCCACACACCTGCTGGACATGGTGTCTAGGCCAAGATCAGGAAAGTGCTCTTCCCTGCACGCACCATAGGTGGCGCACATGCTGCCAACACAATGGCACGGGTGCAGACTGCTCCAAATCCCTCCCACGGACAGTGTGGAGATGAGAGTGCCATGGCAGCCACTCCACCCAGTCCACCCATGGACAGCTCTTCAAACAGGTGCCCAGCCTACATGGAGGAGTGCCACAGCCACCTCACAGCCCCACCGTTCCTGCCTCCGCGTTGGGTGCTGTGGACTCGAAAGTTCAAGCTGGTCCTGCCTTCCAAGGCATGGCTGCCAGGCAGAACTGTCACTAAGGTGAGGGCAGCTGTTCATTCAGCTCCATCCATCACAAAGGTACTGCCCATCTCCATTTCTCCATGTGGAGCCTGGAGCTGAATGGTTTCAACACCTCTAACCATCTTCATACTCAAGTCTCAAAACCAGCAGTGCGAGATACTTGCATTTTGGTCTACACTACCTTCTAAGTGATGCAAAGATAAGATACCATTTACTTCACTCCTGCTGCAAAACCCTAAGAACAGTGTCAGAGATACCCAAATCAGCTTCACATATTTTAGTCAGTTGATGAATGGTATTTAAGTGCGCATGGTGAGGTTCTTAAAACTAACATACCATAAGCCTTGCAACGTTTGGAAGATTAAAGGACAGCAGGAGCATGAGTCAATGCTGGTACTTTCAAGAGTTGGGCTCCTACTGACCACCTGAGGCCAAGAGGCACAGCACTCTAGGACAGCCAGCCCACCCCCCAATGAAAGGAGCAGACTAAATTGGTTCCTGTGTGCATATGCATGCACCACAGGGCTCCAGGGAGAGGCAGCAAAGAGTCAGAGCCACCAAATTTCTCTCAGTGCTCCTCTGCCTCAGACACTCTCCTAGTTCTGCAGGGGATCTGCAAACCTCAGCAAATGCAAGGGTGTCTTCTCCTGAGCCCAGTGTGTGTCTGGGTGAGGACTCTACTAGCTGTGCAGAGTGAAGTTAAAGCCACAGGCTCCTTGTGTCTGCTCTGGATGGGATCCAATACACATCCCAGAACTGAACCACCAGTCCTGCTGCACAGTAAAGTACTCCCACCCAACACAGCCCTGGCCCCTAGGACCAGACAACTCCAGTCCTCTGCCAGTATTCCACCATATCTCTTCCAAGTATCTGAATCCAAGTGTAGACAGGGCTCTGGCATCCTTGCTAAGCACTCACACCTTTCTACAGCTCTAGAACCCTGTTCCCAAGGCACAGAGGCCTCTCAGCTCTTCTGAGTCATTATCTCTGCACTCTCACTAAGAAACCCCACAAAACCCCCTTCTTCCTTCCCAGAGGCAGCACAGACAGGATGTGGGGGGCCTTGGCGTCAGTCAAATTTGCCAGCTGCAATTCTCAGAGGGCCAGGAAAGGCCATGGGGCAGCAAATTGCTCATTTGGGTGAAGTGATCATTTCCACTGCAATTCAACTTCACAACTCATGGCTTGTGCCAATTCATCTTGTTTATGTTTCACAGTTACAACTCTGGAACACAAGCAAGTATTATCTCCTTTGGTGTGATACAATCAGAAACAGCATGCACAACAGGAAGGCCTCCATTCTGGGAGGAAGAGCAGCCAGCTCTGGGAAGCCACTGAGGTTCCCATCACCAGGCGATCACATTTCCTCACTCAGGAATCAAAGGTCGAAAAGATAATGACTGAGGATTCAGGGGAAGAAGAAAGTAAAAATACATAAATTGTGGAAAATAATCCTATTTATTTTTAGAATCTCACTCTAGATAAGACCTTCAAAACATATGCTCTGCAGATGAACAAGGCGCTCAGACCTCCTGAGAAACTGAAGGCTATGAGGAATGAACCAGCAGGACCTCCCCACCTCAGTTCAAGAGGGCCAGCAGGATGCTTCCTGCAGGAAGGGTGCACAAGGCAGCCCCTCAGGCGCCCTTTGGATCTGTTTCATGAAGCACAACCAACATTTTGTTCAAAGACGCAGGTTTCAACAGAAGAACCAATTCTTTGCCCAGTTTAACCTGTGAGCTAACAAATGAGTTTTTCTCAAGTGCCAGCTCCTTCATTCTTTCTCTACAGCAGCAACCATGAGACAAGTACGAGCACAACCCTGCATACCACACCCACTTTCAGGACCAGGGGTGAGGCAGGGCAGGGCAGGACTGCACTCTGGACTAAGGAAGCCTGTAGTCACACAGCCAACCCGACCCTGGCAACCTGGAAGCAAAATCAAAAGTGGAGCTGAGGAAAATCCCCAAATTCTATGAGAAACAAGCCTTTGATGTACAGTTGCACCATCAAATAGACAACTGGAAGTCTGAATATAACAATAAATACCGGATACATGCTACTCAAATCCAGTGGGAAGACAAAACTATCGGTGTTTTCAGAAAACATGCAATATTTTCAGATGAAAGAATCTGACCAGAAACACATACATTTGTGTTTCAATGTTCTTTCAGTCTACCAACTGAAGCAGTCTCTGCATTTCGTCCTATAACAACAGAGCACACCAGTTCGCTGTTTATGCTTAAGTGCTAACCAACCAAAGGTTAAAGTTTAGGGCTGAAAAGTTCTAAAACCTTTAAAGGAAAAACTTAGGAAGCTGACAAATCTGTGTTCAGAATCTAGTACAACAACCCAAATTTCTGTGCATTCTATCAAATTCTTTTGGAATCTCTGCAGAGCCCGGCTCACTATTATTTACTACACAAAGGGGCCTGGAACATAGCCCAAGGCTCCATGCCTCTTCCAGTGGGGGGAAGAAAAGGGCCTCCCTCCCCAGCCCCGGAGCCTGGAAGACCCTTCCCCATCTCACAGGCTCTACACCCCCACCTGTGCCCTCATGGGACACCTGGACATCCACACAGGAAGTGCTAAACCACTACATTAGAGACCCCCTCAAACTGTTGGGTTACACTGGCCTCTGAAATGACCCCAAGCAAAACCAACAGAAAAACCACTCAGGCAATTTAAGATTAAAATAGGAAATCACTATTGTCCTAAGACATTAAGTTTGTGGTGGTTTTGTTACACAGCAGTAGAGAAGAGATTTGCATACCCTTCAGGATAAGAACCGTATGAAATATGAAAACTGGGCAAGATGTAACTTGAACACATTTAACTCAGAACATAGTACACCCTTTGCATGCATTTTCCTTCTCATTTTGTCTTTAAAATGACACTGAGAAGCCAGTGTAATGGCATACACCTGTAATCCCAGCACTCTGGGAGGCTGAGTCAGGAGGATTCTTAGTTTGAGCCTCTCCTGACACAACTCAGTGAGATCCAAACTAGAAATTCCACTCGACCTAGCTTTCCCCTTCTAAGTATTTTTGCCAAAGTGTTGAAGACATCATATTACAATGATACATGCATACCCATACTTATAGCAGCACAACTCATAATACCTAAGTCTTGGAAATGGCCTACATGTCCATCAACAGATGACTGGATAAAAAAAATGTGGCATTTATACATAATGGAGTTCTACTCTGCCATAAAAGATAAACTTCAGTCATTTGTAGGAAAATGCATGCACCTTGAGATCATAATATTAAGTGAAGTAAATCAGACATACAAGGTTATAAATATCGCATGGTTTCTCTTATGTGAGAATCCCAAACTACAAATAACTAAATAAAAGATGATAGGAAGTAAGAAGATAGGTTCTTCTCAAATGGTAAGGGGATCAACAGATGGAAAAAAGTACTAAGATGTGTTATGTGCAAGTACCAGCTCCCCACAAGGAATGTAATCATGATACAAAGCAAAAATGAACCAATAAAAATAAAAGTAAAAAATGGGCTATGGGTGCAGCTTAGTACAAAGACCTTGCGTTCAACCCCCAGGACCACAAACAATACAAAACAGCTCTGAGAGCCACCAACCTCAAGTGGCACTGTGTTTCCCAGAAGACTGTATCACTCTGGGTACAACATGACCCCTGGCCCCAGGGAGTCCACACTTGCTGGCTCTGCCCTCTACCCTACAGCTGCCCACCACACCTAGCCTGGCAGGTAGATGCCCGGCCAGGTTAATATAGGTTCTGAGCATCGCAAATCAAAACAGACAACACAACACTAGTCCTCAGCTGTTAGCATGGAAATCATTTCTTAGAAACAAACTTTTTGGAGGAGCTATAATATCTGTTTTATAAGAAACAAGTCTGGAAGAATAGATTTAAAATAAAAAATATTTAGTAAAACAGTCTTAAAAGTGACAAGAGTCTTCTTCCCTCCTTAGACTTCCACTGATGATGGAATCTGCTTAAGGGATGACAAGGGGAAATCCCCCAATCCAGGGCCTCGCACATGCTAGGCAAGTACCGTACCACTGAGTTACATGCCTGGGCCCTAAAGAGGTGAATTCTTGAAGTGGGTGAAAGAAGTTCCAAAAGCCCACAACTGGTTTCTGGAGAAAAGGACATGTAAATGGAATGTCAAAAACTTCAGATTCCATTTCATGAAACACATACTTGTGAAGCCCAGGGAATCTTAAGTATTCTAAAACTTCGGACCCTAAAGCATCTCACAAACACACACACACACACACACACACACACACAAATAAAATATTATCTGCTCAATATGTCCATCATAATTCAACAGATTCATGAAAGAAGTAGAGGGAAATGCAGAGCACAAAATACACAGCTATCCCTGGGGACACAAGAGAAGAAAGCTCTGAGAGATGCCACATGGCGTGCTGCAGAGCACCCGGGGGAGCCCCAGACAAGATCTGTCTGTGTGGCCACTCAGCAGCATCACTGTGCTAAGAGGCACCTGGCCACAGTGAAGCAGCTCCAGGACTTTCGCAATGTACTTTCAAATCTCTCTTTGCTCTTGGTCTTTGCTGGCCTACATGACCAAGAAGCAGGCATGTTCACTAGGAACAGGGGGGCAAAGCCACCTGCATCTGCTGCCCACGAGCCTGCTATCAAGAGTCCATGCAAGCAGGACCCAGCCTCAAGGCGCTCACAGAAACCATCCTCCATGTGCGCTGGGCCCAGCCGCCTGAAAACAGCAGGAGTTTATTAAAGAATAAACTAGCACCTCCTGGGCTTGCCACACAGTGTCAAGATCTGTTCTCACTGGGACACAGCAGCCCAAGGGATACAATCCTGGGTACTTCCAGGGGTGCCCATGGCAGGGGTCAGCAAACAATTCTGGAGAGCAAGATGACAAGCATTAGGCCTTCCAAGCCACATACTGTCCCTGTCCCTCATCTTTACTGCTGCAGGAACAGCCCTTTAAGAATGTGGAACCATCCTGAGCAATTTGGGTACCCAGACAGAGACCACAGGCTGGGCTGGATCCACAGGCTGCAGTGCACTGGCCTTGGACCTGAACCTAACAAGCAACCAAACTGAATGGCTGGCTACAGCCCTCCTCTGCTATGGTGCAAATGCTGAGAGGCCCCTACTTCAACTCCTCTGCTGCCCTCAGATGAGGGGGCGTAGGCGCTTCAGTGCAAAAGGCAATTAAATCCACATAAGTCTGTGTGTTCCCAAATCTCCCGTGTAACACTGCAACACAATACAAGGGTCCACAGCATGCGTGAGCTCCATATTCTTGAAAGGGTGGGGTAATGCCCAGGGTAACAGATTCAGGCTCCTGCTGATGGATGCGAAGCAAGGTGGCCATTTCCACAGCCAGCAAGTTTTGCCAATGCTTCTCTGGAGAAATCCAGAGACTGCTCAGTGTGACGAGCCAGCAACCTGGCCAGCAAAGGTTACCAGTTACCCCCATGAACATGCAGCTGCTGCACCCACCCAAGCAGCTCTCAGCCCACATCACAGCCTAGTCCTGACCCCATACCATTCAGCCCCAATCCCCAGACTCAGCCCTTCTTCAGTCCAGCAAGTCTACCTTGCTTGGAGTCTTCCAGAAATCCTCCATGGCACGAAACCTCTCTGCAGAAAAGGGTCACGGAGGCAACCCCAACCGCAAACAACTGTGACTTCTGCACACTGGTGCTTCAAGCAAAAAACACATGCTACCTGTTTTACCTGAAGGATCAAGGGCATGCTGCTGCCACCCCAAAACTAGTGTATCTACTCCAAGTGCTGGGGACTTAGCACACCCAACAACATGAACCAGGACAAGTGGCTAGGGATGGTCAGCAGGATAGTGTGTCCTAGATACCTCATGCATTGCTTCTCATTTCCTGTTCTGGATTAAAACCAGTTATGTTTCAGGGAAACAACATTGAAACAGTAATCCCAAATAAGAGATCCCGTCTAAATTCCCTCCTTCAATTTTACTAAATATAAAAGAAAAGAAGATTACTATGTTCTTGTTAGTCTTCATGTTACTTCTATGCTAGTGCCGTATGTCTTCAGGATCCAAGAGGAAGTTCCAAATCTAGTATCTGCCCTATAAGAAACCATACTTGCAGCAAACTAGTGCATTTATCTGAGACCACATTTATATGGTTTCTAGTTTTGTTCACAATGCTTACACTGTTTAGTGGTTTGAACATTAAGTCCTAAATCAAACCAGGTTCCAATAATACACTTTGTCCAAATTAAACATGTTTTCAAAGCATTTTTGTGCAGCATTTTCTCTTACTCTGAATTTAAAGGAAAACAGAAATCTCAATAAAAGTTCTCAGACCAAGGAGGTGAACGGGTAGCAACAGAAGGTTCTCCCATTTGTACAGGGTGAGCAGGCAGCTTATGCAGTAAGGGACTGGAAGGACATCCCAAGGGTGCCCAACTTTCCATGAGAATGGACTGTCACTATCCATCTCTGTCCTAATACCCACCTCCGGGACACAGTCCCTCTAGATCAGAGCCCCAAGTGCCTAACCTCAAGAGGTTCACGCAAAACACGAGTCTCTCATCTCCAAGAGGCCTGAATCAAAACTAAAGTGACACAGCAACCCACACCTAGGTGTGTGCCCAGGAGAAACAGAAATATATCCAGAAATATCCATGTATGCAAACAGCAGCTCCATTCACAGAAGCCAAAAAAAGAAAAAAAAAATGTCAGACATCCACCACCGATGAACAGATACACAGAATGTGGTGTGTCTACACAGCAGAACACAACTCAGTCACATATGAAACCAGGATGGACCCTGAGGACAGGTTACTCAGCAAAAGAAGCCAGACAGGTGTGACTGTTAGGAGCAGGACCTTGGTGGTGGAGCACTTACCCAGCTTGTGCAAGGCCCTGGGTTTAGTTCCCAGCAAACACGAGAAACAGACGTTCTCAACAACAGGTGGGAGCCTTGTGATGGTGAAGCTGTGTTAGTGTCTTGCCTGTGCCGCCAAACACAGTGATTTACCTATGCCATAGAAATGCACAGAACTGAACAGACACACAAACACATCTGAGTACAAGGAAACTGGGGCCATCTAAATACAATCGACGGCCCGGTATCAATGCCACTATCCTGGTTGTCAAATTGTTCACTGTACAAAATATTAACCACTGGGGAAAGCAGGGAAAGCGACCAAGGGATTGTTCTGCAATGTTTCTTACATCTGTGAGGAACAATTAGAAAGAGAGACCAACAGGGCTAGCTACCTGTGTAGGCAAATGCAAGGAAAATAAAGGCTTGGGCTTTGAAGTCTGTTAGAGACACCACTGAAATATCTGCTGTTAAAATGACAGGATATCTGAGAATTACTTTAATAATCTCAAATTTTGAACATTTTATGGGAAAGAAAACAAATGTTTAAAAAACATAATCAAGTTTTTTAATCAACAAAACCAAGCTGGCAAAATGCTAGTTATTGTTCAAACAGTACACAGGGCACCTTTCTCTCAGATTTCATAGATGTTTGAAAATATTTGAAAAAGGAAGTCTAAACAAATATTTAAACTTTCTATGTTAAATGATAAAGTTGTCAGTCTTAGGCTCACTGAGGGTCATTCTCAAACAGTTCGCTGTCCTCACATTCTTGTCTGTTAACTCTTCAGACACCCTGAAGTTTCCTGAGGGACCCAAACCACCTCAGAGAGCACCACCACAGCACGGAGACCACAGCACACTCCATGTGTGCACACCCACAGCCACACATACGATAACTCAGGGAGGCCAGGGAAGCCACAGTAAATATTTTCATTCTAAGAAAGGCATTTCCAAGTCATCTTGACTCTGTCTTTCTCCATTATTACTGCCATAAAGAGCTCTTCTGCCACATTTCAGGACACTGGGCATCACATAAAGAGCTTCTGCAGAGTGACATTACAAGAACAGAAGTTACAAAAGGCCTCCAAAGATTACCCTGCTCGACCGGAAGTTAAGTAACGTTCCCAAGGTTCTGAAGCAAGTTAATGGTTGAACTTGAAAAAAACAACAAAAACCCAGACATTTCGAAAATAAGTGGTAAGGCTGCAGGGTAGAAGCAATGTTCACCAGTAATACTGGAGCTGCTGTCCTCTCTGAAAGTACAGGAAGATAACTCCAAGGCTGGCAAGAGAAGCCACAACAAGATAAGCCATGTGACTGATGGCTCTCCGGCTGTGTCATCTAGAGCCCAGGGACTGCCTGAGCCACAGCAGAAATAAGCTCTGCAGAGTGGGTGGCTGGTGGGATGCTAACTACAGCTGCAGCATCCCCAGAAACCAACTGCTACAAGGAGAAAGCACTAGTAAGTGACTAAGACCAGCATCTGAAGTTCGTATTCCCATGAGTCCCATTGCTTCGCAACTCTCATAACACAAAACCTGCAGGCCCATGAGAACACGGTGGAACACAGTCCTGTCTGAGCATACTCACTCCACACTATTCTCCTGCCTCCCCAGGACAGCCCTGTAATCCAGTGCCCAGGACCACCTCACGTGTGCAGGTGCTGCCGGGGTGTGGTTATGAGACTGCCACAAGTGCTGTTAGTCACTTATGATTAGGATTGCCATGAACTGCATCTGTCTTCGACTCTAAACTCTGAGATACAGATGTGGGCCCAGGTCTCGGCAAATTTTGTGTACCAGTCAGGCTCAGGGGTAAGAATGGAGCTGGGTATGACCTGGACCAGTCAGCCTCTTCCTCTGCATGAGTGCCAGGGGCAGGTCCTTGAGCAGGAAAGCACCACTCTTCATTCAAGGCTCTTCTTCACACCATGCAGAAAGGCTCTCCAGGAAACATGGGGCATAGTGTCCATTCCTTCCTCTCTCCACCTGGACCCAAACATCCTTACTTCCTGACAGGACCCCATGCCAACATCGTCAGGGTTTCCCCTGAAACCTTGCCCACTGCCTGCCTTCACCTTCCTTGTTCCACCCACTAGGGCCTGGTGAGCTCAGTGTCCCTTGGTACTTCCTTGAAGTTTCCTTTCCTCAACTCCATTCTCTGCCCGGAAAGCCCATCAGTGTCCTCTACCCATACTTCAGACTACACTTAGGTCAGGTCTTACAAAAAGCATCAAGAAGTGCCTCCACTCTTCCCAAAGCCTGGCCTTCTTCCTTACAGCACTCTCCTCCCAACACCTATGAACTGCATGTAATAACTTCAGACTACCCCATCTCATTCCCTGAACTGATGTGTGAACTCTGAGGAATGGGGACCCTAAAAAATAGTTCACACAGCACTTATTACCTAGCAATGCTGGGCATGATGGAGCACGCCTGTAATCCCATCACTTGGGAGGCTGAGGCAAAAGGATAACCTTGAGTTCAAGGCCAGACTGGACTACACAGTGAGTTCAAGGCCAGCCTGAACTGCATAGCGAGACCCTGACTGTAAAAAAAAAAAAAAAAAAACAAAAAAAAAAAACCCACCTAGCAATTACTCCCAAAAGAAAAGGCTGAGGGCTGCTAGTCAAGATCTGCCACGGAAGTCAATTCCCTTCTTTGCTGTTTCCCATCTTACCATCAACTCTCTCACTTTTCTATGTTTTGGCAACAGTCAGGTTGATGGAGGTTTGTTTTTCACCTTCGCTTCTCCAAAATTGGAGTAAGGAAAACATGCAAGTGTAAGTAAATGGCAAGGAGATGGGGTGGCACCAAAGAGACAAAAAAATTTAAATTTATGCTAGACAATTCTTTTTTTAAAACGTTAAGTACTGTGTCAGACTTTAAAATTTTATAGTAGTTTAACATAAATCAGCTGTATTTTCTGCTTATTGATTATAGTAATTCTGTTCCCCTAAAGGATTCTTAGATTAGGGGTCAACAAGCTACAGCCCACTACCTGTTCTTGCAAGTGAAATTTTACTGGAACAGGACCACACTCCTCTGTCCACTTACATGTCTGACTAGTTCCAATGGAGACTCTAAGTCCAGGTAACACACTGACACCTTGGCATTTGCTTTGCTCCGTGTTCAGCCCTTCTACCACAGGATGAAACACGACAGAAATTCTGCCATAGCCTGCTCTCTAACGGCCATTCTGAACAGGTTTTGGTGCCTAGGAGAGCTGCTGCCTTAGTGCGTCACCTCCTCTCCTATGCTGGCAGAGTGTACCACCCACACAGCATCCTTGGGTCACTTCCTATATTCTATGAATAAGATGGCAAAAGCTCCCACACAAGAGTTTAATGAAAGTACTTGGACATCTCTGTACAGGTACATAAGGAGAAAAGGCGAGAATTAAAACCCATGAGTTCACTAACTACACATTCAGCATATGCATGTGTATGTAATGATTTCATAAATACAGATATGTACACACTGATTAAATCAGATCACTGTTCAATCTGAATTCTCTATATTAGTTTCAAACCATAACATCAAAGCCTGACCAAGATAACAACCTCCACAGAAAACAACAAAACACGGACCTTAAATGACATTAAACTAAAAGTCTGTGTCACAGAGCTATCAATAAGCCTGGCTGAGAATTACAGTACCAGGATGAGGAATGGCCTACTACCATGGCTTTCTTGGAGTCACTGGTGTACATGAAGACCTTATACATTAACAGGCAAGGAACAAGACACCTAAATTCATCCATAAGCCTAGGATTATAACCTAGTAACACGCAAAAGCAATCAGTTAAGGAATGGCAAGGCGAGGAAGGCTCCATGACAGCCGGCTGTACATCTTCTCTAGATACCTCCCTATTCATCTCCACAACCGAACACACCCATACCCTAGAGCTGCAGCAGCCAGGCAGGGTGCAGCGCCCATCCTCCCTGATGCCTGCCCTGGACTGTTGGGCTTCCCTCCTGTAAAGAGCAGGAAGAGGCAAGAGCAACAGAGGACAGGAGATGCGCCCATCTGGGAGCCCCAGGAGTAAATCCTGCCCTTTGGTTTTACATCTTTTCTGAGTGCTTGGGGTTGGGGCTGCGGTGGTCTTTCAAAGGTTGAAAATGCTTTTGGAACAGATCACTGTGAAGCCCCATGCCACATTAAGGAGCATCAAGGTCTGTGGAGTTTGCAGTCTGCCGGACTAGGTAATGGAACTGAAAACCTTAGGAGCTCACAAGAGTAGGACATAAGCAGACTCCTAAGAGCTTACCTTGAACATATGCGGCAGGACTACCCCGAGAAGGCCTTTGCGGCTGGCTATGGAAAGATAAGGTCAGCCCACACCTGCCCTAGCCATTTCAGACCACAAAGAGCAAGGTACAGAAGAACTGCAGGTCATTAGAACACACACCCAAGAAAACAAGGCACATTCAGGCATTTCTGTCTTGTCTTCCACATCTAAGGTTTCTGACAAACACCTTCTCTTGGCTTCCACATAGAACGAAAATTATTTTTTAAAAACAGCTTAGATCAAGTGTTGCCATAAGTGACTTGAAAACTGACCATGGGGGCTACAAGGCCAACAGACACAAGGCTCCACCTTGAAGGACGCCCACACCCACAGCCTGTCAGGGCATCTGAGCACCAGCTCATGGGACTCTGGACCAAGCCAACACCAGGCATGATCTGGACCATGCGGCATCTCACCGGCCACACTGGAAGCTGGTTCAGCTGTGGAGCAGCACGGGCTTGCAGGGCGTGCCCCTGCTTGTGGCTGAACAGCCTGGGTGGACACGGAGCACAGAGAGCATGCCAGGTCCACTTGGGGTGGGGTGTGTGTGCATGTATGCAAAGACAACTCTATCTTCAGTGCTCTAATTTTGAAAATATTGAAGAACAAAAACTGTACAAAGAAATAACCTGTTGCAGAAATTACTGTTTCCAAAAAAAAAAAGAAGACGAAAAGAAAAATACTGTTTCACAGTTTCCCAATTCTCAATTCTCAAAAGCAAACATCTCCATCTGCATTTGCTAAGCACTACTTTCTTTCTGCACCTCCAAACCACTCAAGTTTCAATTTAAGCCCCAATATAAATGGGTGTGTGTCCAAGTTCCTGTCTCTACCAAGAAACTTGCTGTGGAACACTATTATTTCCAATGCCCAGTTGCCAATAATAACCCCAGTGCGAACCCCTTCTCTGAAGTGCAAGAGCCCCGAGTCTGAGGCAGACTCCTCCTGAGCGTGGTGATGCCACAGGTGCTGCGCTGCACAAGCAGAGGGACCTGCCTGTGAGGGAGGAGTCCAGTCTGCTCCACGGCAGACACCAGAAGAGGGTAACCTGCAGAGCCACAGCATGTGAAGCCTGCTGTCCAGCAAGGAGAAGCACACAGAGAAGGGGTCTCCAGGAGCCAGCCAGCATGGGCTGCATCACTAGAGCTGGGACTCAAGGAGGGGAGAGAGAGAGATGAGGGTTCTGGCCTTGGGGTTTTTTTCTGGCAGAGAGAGATGAGGCCTATGCCCGACATGGGGTCCCTGAGGCTAGACACAGTGACACCTGGAGCCAGCCAGCACAACAGCAACGCCTGTCCCTCAGATAGTTTTAACAGGTCCTGTCACCCAAGTCTCTGAGAACACAGCACAGTACTGACCCAAAACAGGGTATGGGGCTAGACAACAGAGAACAGCTTGCCAAGGCCCACCCAAAACTCCCAATGCACCAGCACTCACACACCTGGGCTACTGTACATAGGACAAGAGCTCTTCAGTGTGACAGCCCTGACCTATGTCATCAATAAAAGGGCAGAGAGGCTGGGGATTTAGCTCAGTGGTACAGAACTTGCCTAGCAAGTGCAATACCCTGAGTTTGATCCCAAGCACCAAAAAAAAAAAAAAAAAAACCCAAGGCCAGATTATGACAAGAATCCTAGTTGAAAACAAGCTGTATGATTTTTCTAAGGGACTTACTGAGATGTCATGCTTTCCAACAGCAACAGAAAGATGGAAATCCGCTGCCAGTTAAATTCCAGGTGGCAGCAGAAAGGGAGGAGGCCAACATGGATGGGAAGAAAACGATGGGCATGCATCATCATGTGCTCTGCAGACCTGTGCTTCTGGGATGCTGGACAACACTCCACACATTGCACCCCACCACTTTGGCCCTTGCACATAAGGAAAGCCACAGAGACGCTCCAGCAAGCTCTCTGTCAATGCCTGCTGCGCCAGAGCAGCCCAGAGGGCTGGGCAAGCCAAGGCCTCTACACTGTGGACTACCACCACACACCCAAGGTGGAATGCTTGGTTGGCACCCACAATGCCGCTGCCATGGCATCTGCCTCCAGCTGGATGTGCATGTCCCTGGTTGATCCAGGGCCCTTCCAGAAGAAGCCCTGTCCGTGCAGAGGACACCTGTGCACAGGACAGAGCCTATATCGGCCACAAGAAAAGCTGTCTCTGAAGCCAAACCCAGCACCCTTCCTTGCCAGGTTCCCTCCTAAAGGTAGCCCTGCAGCCCTCGAGTTTTGCATCTCTGGTAGGACAGATGAGCCTCAACCACAGCCAACATGGCTGCAGATGTGGGACTCTCCCTACAGGGTGTCTATTTGCACGAACCCACAGTATCCCCCAACACTCCTGCAAGGCAACACATTCTGCAAAAATGGGCCTTTAGAATTCTCATTAAGAAATGGATGTCCTAGCTGGGTGCAGTTGAACCCACCTGGAATTCCAGCACTATGGGAGACTGAAGCAGGAGGTCAATTTTCACCTCACTCTAAGTCATTCAGAAAATCAGCACCCTTCCATTGGAAGTCACCAAGGGAAGATGCAAGCCTTCCTTCCCCAGCGGAAGTCCAGATTCTAGACTGGAGGGGTTTATGGAAAAGAAGGGTAGAGGTGGGCCCTTCCTTCCTTAAATGACCATTCAATGTGAAAATGAAAGGACAGTATTTTAATTGTAAAAAATTAAGGGTTGGGATGTAGCTCAATGGTAGAGCATGTGCTTAGCCTGTACAAGGGCCCTGAGTTCAATTCCCAGCCCTGCAAAAGAAAGAAAGGGAGGGGAGGAGGAATTAATATTGATACACTAAAATACAAACAAATGCCCTACTCTCCAGAAATCTTCAGCAAACACTGTAGTGTATTTTTAGCCAAAAATGTCGTCATACTGCACCTAGTTTTATAACTTGCTTTTTCAGTAAACATTCTCCACTTCCCCATCTCAGATTACAAGTGTTACACATGAGCACACTTTCCCTTATCTCAACATGGAAACCTGGAATACCCAAATCTGATGCACATCGGTTCCATGCCAAATCAGAAAACTGCAATGACCCATAATCCTAACCTACTTCTCCCTACTGCTCAGTTTGCTAGCAGACAAGCAAGAATTAAGTGATCTGTCCCAGGGTACACGAGGATGGACAACAGACACCTCCCTCCTGAGTACAATATGCAGATGACGTGCCAGTCACCACCTCCTGGGATATGACCAACACGATTAACACCAAATGCAGCACTGAAAGACACTCCAGCATCAGGGCCCGTTGGTGGGCCAACTCCCCACCAGGAGGGAGCTGGGGGGCTGTTTCTTAGATCACTTCCCAGTCTCCATTCTTTGGTGGACACTAAAGAAACACTGACGCCTCTGGTCCCTGAGGCACAGGCTGGTAACCTAAAGACAAATGATGCCCGTTGTCCTTGTTAAGGGGAAAGGCAGGAGGACCATGAAGGGAAAGTGACTAATTTGGGGATAAAAGTTACAAAATAAAGCAATCTACCAAAAGCAGTGGGATGTAAGATTCCCTAGGAAATCCAAAAGCTCCTGCACCTTGCTTCCTGAGGAATCAAAATGGAGAAATGCCCTACATTGCATAGTCCTTCCAACAGCAGAAGATGAGCCCTAACACAGTAGACAAAGAGACTTTGTGCCCACCCTTTCGGGGGTTTCTGTGTGGGTCAAAGCCTAAGAGAACACCTGCTGTTTAATATGTGTCTGTGGCAGAGGGTGAGATCACTAGGAGCAAAAAACAGGAGGGCTGAGCCTCCCAGGGGTGGTTAGCAGGTTGAAAGCTAGAAAGGGCAAAAGGCAAGAACCTGCAACCAAATACACTGGCACTCAGTGGGTACAGGCTGGATTCTGCCCTCCTACTCTCCTTTTACATGCACCCACAGGATCCTCAGGGCCTTGTCACACAAATCCACTTTCGCTCCTCAGGTCAGCTCTCCAAAAACAGCAGCTAGGAAAAATCTAAAGCATCCCTCACCCTCCACTCCCCTCAGGAAAGAGAATGTCCTTTAAGACTTGTGCCAGACTTCAGACTCAAATCTGGGAGCAGAGGGCACAGAGGGAAGGACCTGAACACTCCTGTAGGAGGCTGCTGCCGAGCCAGTTCCCAGCCACACCCAGACAGCCTGTCACTGGTGCCACCCACTGAGGCCCGCAAGTTCAAGCGCACATCAGGAAGAAACTAGACTTGTCTAAAAGGAGGGAACTTCCTCCTTCTATGCAGGCAGCCACCTGCTCTGAGGTTATCCTGAGCCAGTAAGACCAAGACGTAAGTCAAACAGTCACCTAGGTATCAAAACAGAACTGAAATTCAGAGCACAACGCCTTCCTGCACACTCTACTAATAAAAAGAGACAAGGGAGGGGAGAGGAGTGGGGAAAAAAAAAGAATTAAGACAAAATATGTACACAGGTACAAATCCCCTACCATGAACGTGATCATTAGGTATGGCAAATATGCATGGGGGCGGAGGGGACGACAGAAACAAAAGGGGGGGGGTGGCTCCAGAGACCTGCAGCTCCACACTGAGAAGGGTTTTTTTCTTTTGGATGGAGGGATGCTGGGGATGAAACCCAAGGCCTTGTGCATGCTAGATATGTGCCCCACCACTGAGCCACATACCAGTCCAGAAGGGTGCCCGTGAATGAAAAAATTACCAGCGCTGGTGAGCTTGATCAAGGAGTTGTAGGAGGAAAGAGCAAAGACACTCAAAACATGAACTTTTCCTCCCTTTTGTCTCAAGCAGGTGGCCATTAGTCCTGCTGCATATTCGTAACAACCTATATTTAATTCCTCAGAAAAAGCAAGCCTAACAGATGGCCCAAGGGTTGTCAGAACCATAGGAAGTCAGTGGAGAGCTCATGCCACACGTAAGAACACATGAGAGCACATACTAAGAAGGGGTTTTACACAGCAATCTGCAGGAGAGAAAACTTTCCAAGGTGTTAAAAATCACGGTGGAGCTGGGGATTTAGCTCAGTGGTAGAGTGCTGTCTAGCAAGCACAAGGTCCTGAGTTCAATCCCCAGCACAAAAAAAAAAAGCAAAGAGAAAGAAAAAAAACCCACAGTAACAGCGTTAACTGTCTGAATACCCTAAAATTAGCATGCTGAAACGTAATCTGTACCATGCTGGCATTGAGAGGTGGGGTTATTTGGGGTGTGACTAAATCATTAGGGCTCTGCCCTCCTGTTTCAGGCCTGGAAAGGCCAGAGGGAACCAGCACAGACCCTTTCTGTTTTCTGCCTCTGCCTGGTAAGGACATAGCATTCTCCTCCAGGGACGCCTGAACAAGCCTCCATCCCGACCTGTGGACCCCTTGATATCAACACTTCCCAGCTTCTAGGACTAGGTAATCTCAGGTAGCTTGCAACAGTAGCACAAACAGACTAAGACAAGGACAAAAAGGCAACTCAAGAATTGTCTTCCCTTTGAAAAAAGGACCAGAGACAAAAAGAGTGATGATGCCGCGTCAGAGGCACTGTGAGGACTATTATAGCTGTCTATTAAAGAACCATCTGGATTACAGGCCAGTAGCACTGCTGTTTCACAAGATGGTGTCTGAAACTGTTCCAGTGTTCACCAGCAGAACCTGCAATCCTCAGTCTGTGGTCGGCCAAGTGAAGGTGAAGATACAGTCCTCCAATCTGAGACCCACAGACGGGAAGGTAATTCATGTACTCGAGTTCCCCCAGCCCTGGCTTGTGTGTGCCGACAGCAAAGCAGAACAAGGTACTCAAAAGGGACAAGGTGTTTCACTTTTATCTAAATACCTTTTCCAGCTTCTGACGGCCTGCACTCCCTCAGCCTACGCCGTGGAGCACCCTGCAGATCTGGCAGAGCATGAGTGCCACCGCCGACTCCCCTGGTCTGGCGCTTTCGGCTTAGTGCGGCCGGGCTCTGCGCTGCCGCTGTGGCCCATGGGCAGAGTCAGCCCGGTGGCCCGGCATTAAACCAAAAAGAAGATGTCCCTGTATGATGACCTGGGAGTGGAAACCAGTGACTCAAAAGCAGAAGTCTGGTCCAAAAACTTCAAGCTTCTGCAGTCTCAGCTTCAGGTGAAGAAGGCAGCGCCTCACTCAGGCAAAGAGTGAAAGGTCAAAACAAAGTACTGTCCTTGCTCCTGTCACTGACTTACAGCGAGGTGGCTCTGCAGACGACCAGCAGATTGTGGAAACACCGCCACATGTTGCAGCAGGCCTGAAGGACCCTGTCCCCAGTGGGTTTTCTGCAGGAGAAGTTCTGATTCCCTTAGCTGACAGATATGATCCTATGTTTCCTAAGGACTATGAGACAGTAGTGAAACACCAAAGAGAGCAACGACAGAGACAGTGGGAGATGGAGAGACAGAAGGAAAGAGAAGAAAGAAAAAAGAGGCATAAGACAGACATGAAGCTAGTGGGTTTTCAAAGCAACCAGATCCAGATTCTGACGAAGACAAAGATTATGAGCGGGAGAGGAGAAAAAGAAGTATGGGAGGAGCTGCTATCACACCACCTACTTCCCTTGTAAGAGAAAGACAAAGAATTACCCCGAGATTTTCCTTATGAAGAGGATTCAAGATCTCGATCACAGTCTTCCAAAGCTGCTATTCCTCCTCCAGCGTATGAGGAACAGGACAGACCAAGATCTCCAACTGGGCCCAGCAACTCCTTCCTTGCTAACATGGGTGACACAGTAGCACATAAGATCATGCAGAAGTATGGCTTCCGGGAAGGCCAGGGTCTGGGGAAGCATGAGCACAGGCTGAGCACCACGTTGTCGGTGGAGAAGACCAGCAAACGGGGCGGCAAGATTATTGTGGGAGATGCCACTGAGAAGGGCGAGTCTCAAGATGCATCAAAGAGGTCAGATTCAAATCCATTAATTGAAATACTTAAACGTCCTACTAAAGTGGTCCTACTGAGGAACATGGTTGGTGCAGGAGAAGTCAACGAAGACTTGGAAGTTGAAACCAAGGAAGAATGTGAAAAGTATGGAAAAGTTGGCAAATGTGTGATATTTGAAATTCCTGGTGCCCCTGATGATGAAACAGTACAAATATTTTTAGAAATTGAGAGAGCTGAATCAGCAATTGAAGCTGTTGTTAATCTGAATGGGAGGTATTTTGGTGGATGGGTGGTAAAAGCATGTTTGTACAATTTGGATAAATTCAGGGTCTTGGATTTCGCAGAACAAGTTTGATTTAAGAACTAGAGTCATCTCCGATGATCCTTAAATGAGCTGCAGACTGAGCAGAGACAATGATCCTTAAAAAATGTGTTCTGAGCAGAGATGGGCAAAGCTGGTGAATACTGGGACTGCCGGAGAGACTTCTGATATATATGTTGATTGATCCCTTTTTTATTTTGATTTTTAAAATATAGTATAAAAATCCTTTAAAAATAAATTTTAAAAAATACCTTTTTCATACCAAGACCAGAGGAAACCTCAGAAAAATCAGAAAATGGAAGTCTCTATGATCAAGTCACTGATACCATTTGCAATACAGTATGTAGGTAACAATAAAGAATACTACTTACTTTAACAAAAAACATTCAACAAAGCAAATAAAGATAAGACAAACTCGTGCTTTTCTCCAAATTTTAAGGTGAAGCTGTACTTCACAAAAACAGCAGAGGAGCCATCAAATCCAGAGGCCAGCACTTCAATACTTACAACGTCACATGTCAGTGACAATGAACCTGACCATAAAAGATATTCTGACTCAGAGACTCTGACACAGAGAATGAGCCTTTTGATGATAATTAGCACATACGAATTATGAAAGTTCGATTTTTTTAATCAAGAAGTATTAAAAACCACAAAAATGGGCCTGGGGGTGTAGCTCAGTGATCAGAGTGCTTACCCCACAGGCACAAGGCCCTGAGTTTGATCCCTAGCACCAAAAAACAAACAAACAAACAAACAAACAAAAAACCACCCATGAAAACAAATGTGAATAAACTGAAAAGGGACCTTTTTTCACCCCATGGCAAGAGGACACTGCGTCAGATTACCAGTTATAGGACCAATCTTGCTTTACCCTAGACATCCACAGGGTTTTTGACACTTGTCCAGCTGAAAAGGTTGTGTGGCTGTGTTGTGTATGTATCTTTTTGTGTCAAAGGACATTTAAAATTCAGTTAGGATAAATAAAAATGGCACTTTCCCATGAAGAAAGGAAGGAAGGGAAGAAGGGACACAGGCAGGCGAGGGGGGGGGGAGATCTTCTCTGGCTGGCTGGCTGACATGGCCTCCCCTCCATAGAGTGCCGGAGAGTGGATGCTTTGAAGTACAGAAAGCAAAGCTGCTGAGAGCATCCAAAGCTATTTTCAATTCTGCCAACTATTAAGCCACAAATAAGACATGCTTTATCCTACTTGTAAAGTTTTAGTCTCTCTCATATTTTCTAAACAGATCACTGTGCTCTTTGAGAAACCACCCAGATGTTTTGTATGCCTCCCCAAAGCTAGTATTTTAAACCTTCTATGATTCTTCCACTATAACTTTTTCAGAAATAGGTTTCCAGAGAAAGTTCCAAGAAATTCCCAAAAAAATAAAAAATAAAAAATAATTCCCATCCTTCATGGTGAAGAACAGGCATCCAGTGGTTTACAACCAGAATGCCTAAATCTACATTCTGCTTGAAGCAAGGACAAAGGACACTGACCCACCACAATGGCAAGTGACAGGTGAGACATATCAAGACAGGTGAGAGGCCACACTGCTAGGCAGATCCACTGAACCTGTGGAGCTCTCTGGAAATTCCTACTAAGGCCACCCTCCAAGGCACAACAAACCTTCACCCACCTCCAAGATAAGAAAAAGCCCGCTGGGAGTGGAGATGGCACAGAGGGCAGGACTGGCCAGGTCTCCGTTCTGCTGCGAGCACCAGGACAATGGGCCATCCCAAGCAGTCACAACGCTGAGTTTCCCTATTTCACTCAAACACTTTCAAACACTTGTAAGTACAATTCATTTTAAAGAAAACCCCGTCTGGCGCAGTCTTCAAGGTTGTACCCGAAAGCAGGAGTGGGAAGGTCTCACAGGCATCTGCCTGCCTCAGCTCTGCTGCTGGGCATGAGAAATGAGGAGGACGGTCCTGGGAGGAGCAATCACATGTGCAGGCCAGGCCGGTACCTTGGGAGCTCCAGCTCATCTCAGGAGCTCCCGAGACTTCAAGGCAGCTATCCCAATTCTCATTTGCTGCCTGCTCCATAGTGACCCCAAAACCTTTATAACAAACCACAGAGGGTTAAATTTTAATATTTTAGCTCATTTTACTCAAGGACAGAAGAAGTAACTCTAACTTCTCTCAATTCACTTTTTTTTTTTTTTTTTTTTGGTGCTGGGAATTGAACTCAAGGCCTTGTGCTTGCAAGGCAAGCACTCTAACCACTGAGCTAAATCTACAGCCCCTCAATCCACTTTAAAAAGTAAAGGACAGGGGTTGGGGATTTAGCTCAAGGGGTAGAGCATTTGCCAAGCAAGCGCAGGGCCCTGTTGAGTTCGATCCCCAGCACCCCCCTCAAAGAAAAAAAAGTGAATGGCTCAGCGGCAGAGCACCAACTCATCTGGCATCTGCAAGGTAAAGGAACATGCTGTCAACAAAGTGAGGGTAAAGGACAATTAGTTTTGTCAAATTTGCCTGTGAAAGAAGCAAAGGATCTGCCAAGGATTCTCCTACTCCTCAGACTTTTGCTGTTAAATTCTTAAAATTATATTTTGTCTAATTTTAATGGAGGCCAAAAAATAAGGAAATCACTCTGCAAAGTTTTCTATTAACATAATGACTCAATAAAACTACTCCATGTCAACAATCACTTTTACACTTGACTTCAAATGAAGCTGGACAACACACCCAACCTTCCCTTCCTGGGGCGGTACAACCACATGTGCAAAATCAGATGTGTGGGAAACCTGTTCATGCTCTTCCCTGCTGACAACAGGAAACACTGATCATGCACCACTTCCCAGCAGCAGGCCTCCCTCGTGGGCTGCGATCCTGAAAAGGAGCACACTCAGCCCAGCCAGGTCTCTGAGGAGACACAGCAACAGTTCCCCTGGAAGGATCGCTGCAACTTGGGTACAAAGAGGACACAGGGTTGCTACCAGAAATCGGTGGCCTTTTATCCTGAAAGAGACCAGCTGGGAATGGTATTAGAAAAGAAGCCTGCAGGACATAAGCAGGGCCAAAGTCACAAACCTTGACTAGTTAATTTATCCCTTGTCTTCCAGCTGGTGGAGAAAGACACCTACACAAGGCGATACCTTTTTAAAAGAAAACAGCTATGACTATTAGGATCATATCATGCCAACCCCGTGGGATCACATTCTGATGACACTATTTCTTGTAAGCAGCATCTTCATGAAATGGGAGCTAAAGACTCAGTCCCACATCTACCAGAGCTATGTATGAGTGGACTTCAGTCACTGTGCCGCACACCAGCACAAAACCTGACAAGCTGCCTGCACACCAAGACAGGTCAAGGAGCAAGAAGGCCTCCGTGATGTTGCAGGTAGAAGGCTGCAGCCAGGGTATGTGCACACAAATATAGGCACAGCCTGCTGAGTGAGCACCAGGGCTACTTGGGGATAACCAGGGCTGTCTCGGACAGTCTTGGTCAGTGAGAGGGCTGCCCTCAGACACGAGGTAGTGTCACCCTGCCAAGAGCCAGGTACAGGGTCAAATAGGCGGGGACATGCGAGGCCTATGGCCCCACAGAGCTCAGGAGGACAGACAGGTCACACCTGGCTCCACCAGAACAATGAAGGAATGAGACAGCAGGGCCAGCTACGGAGCACTGCCCAGCAAGTAAAGACATGGAGAGATCTCTGAGGGTTGGCCCAGAAATGCTCCACTCGCACCGGAAGGCAGGGCTAGGTGCACATGTGTGAGAATGTATGTAAAACACAACTTCAAGCTTTCATTTCTACACTGGTGAGAAATTTCTGGAAGACTGCACTCATCTATTAGGCTCCTTTAAAATATTTTTAGCTGGCCATGGTGGCACCCACCTGTAATCCCAGCACTTGGAAGCCTGAGGCAGAAAGATCACCAGGAATTCAAGGGCAGCCCAGGCTATACAAGTGAGTTCAAGACCCTGTCTCTCTCAATCAATCTTTTTGACTCTGAAATATTTTGGATTTATAAAAAGCTGCAAAAGTAGTTCATAGTCCCTGTACACTCTTACTCTAATGTTAACACATACATAAGCACAGTAAAATTTCCTAATTCCAAAAAGCAGCATGGACACCAGACTACCAGTGCCCGCACAGACCTGATTCCCATACAGCCATCTGCTCCAGTCCAGGGTTGCACAGCCTCAAGAGTACCCTCCCTTCTCCTGTTAACCAGACTACTTTTAATGTTATAAAGGCATACTTTTAAAATCTGCATAAAACCAGGTGTGGTGGCACATATCCTTAATCTCAGCACTTGGGAGGTTGAGGCAGGAAGATCATCAACTTGAAGCCAGCCTGAGCTACACAGCAAGACCGTGTCTCCAAAAATCTAAACTACCTAAAGCAGAATGGCGGCAGTTTCTGCCACTGCTTGTGGCTCAAACATGAAGAGCATACAGGAGTCACAAGATTATTACAAAGTCAGATAGTCTGTGTTTATCACAGGAGGTTTGTACATTAGAGAAGACAGGGTTGAAGGAAATTACACAAAGCAAGAGTTCTGGAGTCTTGCAGAGGGACCTCCTCAAGAAGGACGCAGCCTACACACCTGTCCTGGCTCACTATTCCAGCCACATCCTGGCCCACAGGCTGGGTGCAAGAGCCAGGATGGCCTTGCCTTGGGCACGGGCATCATTAGCCCAAAACTGGGCTCTAGTGTATCCCAAAGATCTTAAAAAGCAAGAGCTGAAAGGAGCAAACTGAATCCAAGGAACTGTCCAGATCCCAGAACAAAGCTCAAGAAATTTTATAGGAATACAAAATTACCCAGCCTGCAACAAAGTAAAACTGACAATGTCTGGCAATGCATCGGATATTATCAGGCATAGAAACTCGAACAATTTGAGCTAAATAAATAAAATAAAATCTACCTACCTATGTGAGCCCACACGGACGTAATTTAACATTGGATCTGCCTCACAGCAGACACCCCTCCCCCTGCACTGGGCTGGACGTGGCAGTGTGTGAAAGGGGAAACAGCAGCTTTGTGCAGGTGCCTGGCAGGCAGGCCTCACCCAGGTGAGCAAGGCCTCCTGCCAACAGCATGCACCCCAACACCACCTGCGGCAAACCAAACCCCGGTCTATCCAGAAAACACCAGGCAAACCCAAACAAAGGGATATCTTAGCAATACCGGACAGATGCTCCTTAAAACTGTCACAGCCACAAAAGACAAGGGAAAACTGAGGTCCAGGCTGGGGACAGTGAGGACACGGTGACCAAATGCACTGGAGTATGCTGACACAGTCCTGGGGCAGAAAAGGGATGTTGGGTGGGAACTGAGGCACTCTGAATACAGGCTGCAGCTTAGTAAAGAGGAATCCATTCACGCTGGCTTTTCAGTTAGCAAAGGACCACGGTAAGATACAATGTTAGCAATTAGGGCATGCTGGGCAAGAGAGACAGCAATTATCTGCTATTTTTACAATTTTTCTCTAAATCTGTAATTTTTCCAAGATAAGTTGTTAAATGAACCGGTTAGTAAGTGAAGAGTTATATATAGTATGTACATTATAATATTCAGAACAAAGAAACGGTCAAAGGAAACTCCAACTTGATGACTTTGCTTTAATTTGCATAACTCTTACATGTATGTAGTACTGTAACATAACAGAACATGGAACCACAGTACTGTATACACCAGCAAAAATTACAGTACTGTATAAACAAGGTATATACTGTACAAAAAAAAAAAAAAGGACACTGAGGCTGTACCCCCCCAAAAATAAAAGCCAGGTCCTAAATCCAAACAGCACACCTCAGTCGTAAATCTGAACAGTCATTATAAACAAGTAGGTCGTTAAATGAATAAAGTCCATAATTTAAATGGAAAGTTATGCCATGTGAAGTACCTAAATAAAACTAGACACACACATGGATTTGTGCATAGAAGCACAAACCCAATCCAAGAGAAGGACTTCAGATTGGTTTGATTTTGTTTGTGGTGCTGGGGATGGAACTCAGGGCCTTTCACACACTACGTGAGCCCTCTATACCACTGAGCTACACCCCTAGACCCAAGTTAAATATTTTTAACATGCAATACCCAACTCCAGACTGCCAATAAGCAACTCACTTTAAATATAAAGACAAAGGCCTGGGAATGCAGACTGCCTCTGGCAGTTGAGCATTCAGTGGCCGAGCACTTGCCTAGTAAATGCACAACTGCCAGTGCACCACCCTCCCTCCAAAAGAAAAACTTTAAAGACACAAATAGTTCTAATTTAAAAAGCTGGAAGAGGATGTAGTATGTTCACACAAGTCAAAAGAAAGATGGAACAGCTATTTCATGTCCAACGAGATATTTACAGAAAAAGATTGCTGGGATGACTTTCATCTCCCCGCAACAAACAGGTAACCTGTCAAGAGGCCTGATTCGAGCACTTTTTGTGCAGCAGCTGAATTTCCAACAGAGCTGCACCTGTGCACAGAACCACGCCCCATCAGATTTCAATGACTGTCCTCAGTAACTAACAGGTTAGGGAGACAGAAGATGAGTAAGGATGCTGACTGCCCGTGTCTGAAGGACAGCAATAAGCTAAGACTCACTGCCTGGAAGGTGTTTTAGGTAGAGTTATCCCCCTTTTTATGTTTTCCTATATTTTCTACAGTGAGTAAAAAGTGGAAAGACAACTACAATGTTGGGGTTGAGGGTGTAGGCTTGGTGGTAGAGAAGTCACCCAACATCTAACTGGAGGTCCTAGGGCTGGGGATTTAGCTCAGTGATTAGAGTGCTTGCCTTGCAAGCACAAGGGCCTGAGTTCGATCCCTGGCACCACAAAAAAAAAAAAAAAAAAAAAAAAAAAAAAAAAAAAAAAAAAAAAAAAAAAAAAAAAAAAAAAAAAAAAAAAAAAAAAAAAACACAAAAACAAACTGGAGGTCCTAAATTAGGGCTGGAGTTAGGGTTAAAATGAAGGTGTTTTTCCTTTTTGAAAACTTCATCGGGGGCCTCTGTCCTCTTCCAGGTGAGGGAACCCACCAAGCACCACATGAAAGTTCTGGAAGCATCTACTCTGGGCAGCCCATGGGTCACAACCAAGCCTGCTGCACCTGTGCCTCAGGTTCCACCTGCAGAAGTCAGCTACTGATCCACTGGCCAGGATATTCCATGTGCTTCAGACAGCTGGCTGAGCTGCACCCTCCTAGGTTACCCAAAGACACATGGGCTGTGCTTCTCAGCCACTACACTGCTAGAATGAACCACAGAGCTGCTGTCCTCTTACCTGTATTTAAAAAAAAAAAAAAATTAATAAATAACTGGGAACAGATTTTAATCTGCTCCTTCATCTAGGGAAAAACACATCCTTGGGAGAGATCTTGTGTCTAACCCCCACCCATGACCCACCTGCATCTGAACAACAGTGGTCTGTCTACCTTCACCCAGGTTCTTCCTGTTCTCTTCACCCAAAACTCCCTTTCTGAACTCCAGGATATTTCTTCACATTCTACTTATTATTCAAAGCCCACCCAAATGCCACCCATGGGTGGAATCTTAGGTAACTCCAGGAAACAGGCCTCCCTCACTCCCCATTACACTCCTCATCACATGGGAGCCTTGGCAGGCTTTGCACACCTGTACCTTCTTGGTAGACACCGGCCCCATCCACCTGCATCAAGGGCAACACCACGGCCTCAGGCCCAAGCACAGACCAGGGCTGAGAGTATTCCCTGTGCACACTAAACTTGAGTTTCTCAGTGTCAGTGGAGTAACAAAGACAGCAGCCCACAATGATGCTCGTACCCTCATTCTGGAAACCCAGCAGAGCTGTGCTGGGAACCTTACACACGACAGAGGCTAAAGACTTACACAACAGAAGGAATACTTCAGACAGAACTGCCATTTTGATTTACATGAGGCTCAAAGGACAGCACCCCACACCCTCCTGCCCCCGTCACAAAGTTCTTAGAGGCTGATCTAACACTAAGCACTACAGACAGAAAAGCAGCATGTGTCAAACATGGGAATGGGAATGTCACTGCCAGTGCCTCAATCCTGGTGAGAGTCTACCTACTGTGGCCCTGGCAAGACAAGCTCTTAGAGGCCACTTTACGGCTCAGGCACTATCTAACCCTAAGGTGAATCACAGGTTAGCAGGAGCTCTCCCTCTTGTACTCTCTGGGACACAGGCCAACCCTCAGGCGGCAGTCCAACTCCGGGCTCATTTGTCACTGGAAAACAGGTAGCCTGGTCTCTCCCAAGCCTGTGACATCACTCTCAAGAAGCAACACTTCTCTTAACCTAAGGCCACCGCTCATAAAAGAGTTAAGTGCTTTCTCTTCACCATCTTATTAAACCTGAAGTTCCTATTTTAGGGTAAGGAGTTGACAAGGTTGTACACAATCTTTCCATGATAAATGGCCTAAGGAGTTAAACACAGAGGGTCCCAGAATCCTCATTTCAAGTTAGGCTCTAGCACTGCCAAGAACCTCAAGGTCAAGCAAGGCCTTCTCGCAGCCAATTCAGAGGCAGAAATTTTTACAAGACTACAGTACTTAGCACTGGGTTTAGAGAACACTGTAAATGCAAAAAGATCTCCACACCAACAAATGCAAACTGTTATGTTTTAAGCCACTACAATCCGTATCATCTTAAAAGACCTGCAAAATTTGCAAAAACAAAGACAAATCACTGAAGCAACTAACCAGATGAACTAACTACAGGGCATGATTAGAATGAGCTAAGGAGGTAACACCACTGAAATAACTAGAGAGTGCTGGTCTAGGAAATCAGACACACACTCATTTTGAGGCAGCTCCTGACAGGAAGAATTATGCAAGTGAAAGTGAACTGGGTGCACTCCAGGGAAGGGCAGTATGCTGCCACAGGAACTGATGGGCTACTTCCAGCTCCTCATCCTGGGAGCAGAGTCCAGGTAAAAAGGACCGTGACGCAGGCTCTTACATAAGAAATCTGTGGTGCCCTGTGGGGACACCAACAAACCACCAGATCAGGTGAAACAGAAACAGCTGGGTGCCTACACGGTAAGTCTGTGTGTAGCTTGTGAGCAGAGAACACAGATCCACTCCGATGGGACCAACAGCTACACTTCCAGAAAGCTCCAGGAGGGACTCACAAACCAGGGCCCATCAAATCAGGACCCTTAGAAACTATACAATGTCCTGAGCCTACATACTGGGGGGAGAGGTACTATATACAAGCAGATTCTCACGCAGGCACAAAAATTGAGGGTGGGGGAGTGGTGCAGTGCTGGGGATCAAACTCAGGGCCTACCACTTGAGCTAAATTCTCAACCCTGCAAAATTTTTAAACTGTCAGTAAGCACTCAGCCTGACTTGACTTACTCAGCTGCAGTTTCTCAGACAGACTGACTAGTTCAGCACAGCTGTTTCCAAAGCCTGGTCTGAGGACTGTGGGGCTCCTACTAACCGTTCCAGGGAGTCCACAGGTTTGAAACGCCTTCGCAGTAGCACTGCCTCTTACTGGAGTGACACTGACCCTGATGTGCAACTCAAAACACAGCTCAGGGTCTGAGCCGGGACTGAACCCCAAGAATCTAGAACCTGTCTTGTGCACACCTGCCTGGCAGGAATCACTTCCGCACTGCATATACACTGCCTTGTCCTTGGGAAACACCATTCTTGCATGACAGAGGGACTGATTGTTCAGATGTGGCACTAGCAGATCCTTTCCAGGAAATGAACAAAAGGAGATGCCTTCTTCAAAACAAATATAAACCAGTCTGTGGTCCACGCTAAAATTCAAACTTGCAGTCAAAGACTACAATTTTGGAATCTCTGTACCACGAGCAGATAGCTTCTGAGGACTAGCAGCCCACCATGCATAACCCCACAACCCTCGTCCTTGGGACCCTCATGAGACAATGTGACACACCTGGTCAAAGACCCCGGTGTGGGTAGAAGACCCCACTGTGAGGCCCTAAGACTCAAGCATGACATAAACACTAGCTGGGTTGGTGTCATATCAAAGAAGATCTCCAAAATTATACCCAAAAGCTACTAAAACACTCTTCCATTTCCAACAGGACACTTTTTAGACTTCAAAGAAAATACATCACATCAGACTGCAAAAGCCCATGTGGGAATCCAGCTGTCTGCTATTTGACTACACGTTAATAACCCTCTAATCACTAAATTTTTGTTTTGGAAAATAGATATTTTTAATAAGAATGTGCTACTTATAATAAAACACAATGGGTTCTTTAGCCCTATATTTAAATGGAATTAGCATACAAATATTTTCTCAATTTTTCAGGTGTAACTTGGTAAATATCAACAGACACACCTATCTAACCAAATTTATTTAGAGGTCCTAGGGACCACTGGCCTCGGACTAGGGCACCAAATTCCAAGACCTCACTCACGACAAAATCCTTTTGTGTCCAACACTTTGGATTCCATCATTAAATGCTATGGGCTGGATGAGAAAAGATGAATTTTTCTCCCAAAGCAACTGCAGCTTTCTGAGTGCCAGGCTACACTGTTCCCAGTCAGCAGCCCAGAGAATGCAGGACCAGAAGACCCACGGGGCACCTTCTGCAGTCTGAAGCAGCACCATGCTGGCCCCAGCACAAGAATAGGGATGGCAAGGGCACACCAGAAACTGGCCTTTAAGGCAGTAAGAAAACATTATTTCACATCTTCCTTCATCCTGACCAGTACCACCCTTCTAATTGCAACAAGGAACTGGACCCGGAGAGGAACAGTGGCCTGGGGAGAAGAGCCTGCTCCAGGGCTTCTGAGCCGATCAACAGACCAGACGCAAGCCCTCTTCCTGGGACTTGGCTCTGCACACCCAATCGAAGCAGTAACCTCAGACTAGGGCTAGAACTCTGAGCATAATCACTTGCTTTTGAGCAGTGTGCAGTGTCCACCCATCATAAATGACCAAAGAAGGCCATAAAACACTCTATGTGTTCCCGGAATTGGTGAAAATGTCAATATACTCCTGGTGTTCTAAACCCAGGTTAGGAGCCAGGCGTGGTGGCGCACACCTGTAACCCCAGCACTCAAGAGGCTGAGGCAGGAGGGTCACTGCAAGTTTAAGTCCAGCTTGAACTACAAAGTTAGGCCCTGTCTCAAAAACAAATGAACGAATAAACAAACAAACAAACAAAACTGAGGGTTTGGGAATTTAGCTTAGCGGTACAGCACTTGCCTAGCAAGCACAAGGTCCCAAGTTTGATCACCAGCGCACGCACGTGTGCACACACACACACCCTGAGAGTTCAGAGGTCCATAGCTGGCTTTGCTTACTGTTTACTTTGCCTTCCAAGAAAACCAGAGACACCAGTAACACTGGTCCACGATATCCTGGGTAGGTTACTGGTATGTCCAGACAGCAGAACATCATTAAGACCCTGAAGGGCAACAAATTATCAGGTCATGAAAAGACAGAGGAGCCTTCAAAAAGCCTGCCTGAAGTGAAAGAAGCCCACCAGAAGAGGCTGCATGCTGCATGATTGGATCCTATGACATTCTGGAAAAGACAAACTATGAAGACAGTAAAAAGATCTGCACTGGTCAGAGGCTTGGGTAAGGAGGGGTGGACATGTGCAGCACCACCAGTTTTTCAGAGCAGTGAAATTCCCTGTGACACCACAATGGTGGATGTGTTGCTGTCCATCTGTCCAAACCCACAGAGTGCACAACACCTAGAGAGAAGTTCAGTGTAAATGTGGACTGTGTGTGACAGTTGTGTGTCAGTGTGGCTCACCATGACAGATGGACCATGCTGGTGTACACTGCCGAGGTTCAGGGAGGCTGTGCATGTGCAGGGTGGGGCCAGTGGTAATGCTCTGGACTTCATGTCAGTTTGCCTGTAAACCCAAAACTGCTGTAAAAATGAATCTTTTGGGGTTTGTTTTTTTTTTTAATTCCATTATGGGGGTCAAACCCAGGACTTCATGTATGCTAGGTAAGTGCTCTGCCACACAGCTATACCCCCAGTCCCAGTCGATTTTTTAAAAAACTGATCATCAGGGTTGGGGATTTAGCTCAGTGGTAAAGCACTTGCCTAGCAAGCACAAGGCCCCTGAGTTTGATCCCCAGCACCAACCCCCCCTACCACCACCACCGCAAAGAAAAGCGATCCAAGTGATCTTTCTACCACAAAGACACAGTGTATAGCAGGACAGGGCTTAAACTTGCAATTCTCAGAATACTGGGTCAGTTCCCAGAGATGAGGGCACTACCTCCTGTCCCAGGGCCTTAGGTTTACATAACAAAAGGTTAGGTCTGGTAACCTGAGGCAGAAACCCTATGGACTGGCCTCACCGTCATCTAGAATCCAGTCTCAACACAGCATCAATATTCCATCTCCAGAAAAAAAAAAAAAAAAATTCCATCTCCAGATGACCCTGCAATCTCCACGCACCACTTTTCATAGGTCTCTGAACTCCTCCAGTTCTAGACCAATGGGTAATACACCCGGACCTGAATAGCAACCCCCACCCACATGGAAAAGGGTACCCAAATACACATGGGAAAGTGCCCTCTCCAGAACTTTAACCAGAATCCTACCGGTCATAAAATTCTCTAGATTATACAGCCATTAAAAATCCTATTTTGGAGTTGGGGATGGTGGAGACTTGAGGCAGGGAGAACACAAGTTCAAGGCCATCTTGAGCAACTTATTGAGACACTGTCTCTAAATAGTTTTTAAAAGGGGAGGTTGGGGGATGAAGATGTTCCTCAGGGGTGGAACACTTGCCTAGCAATTCATGAGCTCCAGGTTCAATCCCCAGAACCACCACTACCCCACACACAAAAAAAGTAAGGTTGGGGTGTAGCTGAGTGTTTGAACAGTACTTGCATTGGGCTTGATCCCCAGACTGCTATAATCCATTAATTATTTTCACATTTGGACTGTGGCACATGTCATAGCACATGCCATGCCCAGCTACTTGGGAGACTGAGAAGGAAAACTGCTTGAACCCAGGAGTTCCAGGCCAGCTTGGGCAATATAGCAAGATCTTGTCTCAACCATAAAGTATCACAGTTAGACCATGGAAAACTAATGATAAATTTTAAAATAAAAGCCAGGTGTGGTAGCGCCAGCACTGTAATCCCAGCACTCGGGAGGCTGAGGCAGGAGAACTGCCGTGAGTTTGAGGCCAGCCTGAACTATATAGCGAGACCCTGTCTCAAAAAAAAAAAAAAAAAAAAAAAAAAACCCCACTAAACAAAAAAACATAAAATATGAAACTTTATATACAATGTGATCTTTATTTTGTAAAAAGTATACAACACATCCAAAGTTTTTACTTCATATGTTTTATTTTGGATAGCAGGACTGCGTAAGAGTTTTACCTTCTTCTTTATAATTAACTTCATTTACTAGTATTACAAGTTCAACTGTGTCCCTAAAAGAGACATGCAGAAGTTGCCATGTGATTCTTTGCAGTCATAGTCAGGTTGAGATTCCAGGGTGGACTGGAACCAGCACGGCTGCTCCCCTCATGCATAGGGGGAAATGTGGACAGAGACACCTATGGGGAGTAGGCTTTGTGAAGACAGAGATGGGGATCAGGGAGCACCAGAGACTCCCACAGACCCCTCCAGATGCCTGGGTCTTGGACCTCTGGCCTTCAGACTGAGAGGGAACACATCTGTGTGGGCTGAACCCCTGGTGTGTGGCACTGTCAGAGGCAGCCTGGGAAGATACATATGGTTAAGTTTTGTTCAAGGTCCATGGACAGCTTTTTTTGTGGGGAGTGGTGGGAGGTGCTGGCAATAGAACTCAGGGCCTTAGGCTTGCTAGGCAAGTGCTCTACCATTGAGCTAAATTTCCAAACCCCTATGAACAGTTTCAATGATAAGAAAGCCTAAATTTTTCTGTAAGACAGAAAATCAACATAGTTCTTAGAATAAAGACAAGATTCTCCTCAATTCACTATATAAAAGATGTGACCTTTCAACAAAAGAAAGTAATACTTAGATTCCTAGGCTTTATTTTAACCAGCTCTTTGTAGAAAAAAAAATGGAGGTTATCTTAGAGACATTAATATATACTTAACCAGAACTCTTAACATGACCAATCCACAGAAAGGTACCCGAGACTGACCGCTACTTTAACCTTCTGAGCAGATGTCTGAGCTGATTCTACTAACAACTGTGGGGCATACAGACAAAACTCATTCCTGGTACTAGTTCTGGTCCCAGTTAACCCCTAATACTATGCCTGCCCCAGACTGGCCACCCACAACTGCTGAATAATAACCAACAGGCTGCTTCTGATTTGTCTGATAATTACAGTAACTTGGAACCAGCGGATCTGGCAATCTCTGAAGGCATCAAGCACCAACCAGCATGAAGAGCTATATTACAGGGGATAGTGAGGGGCAGAGTGGGAGGGGACCCATCACCCATCAGGGTGTTCTGAAGAGGTGAAATTCAACTTGAGAAGAGAAGCAGCTGCACATGTCAAACAAGGATATGGGACCAAGTATGCAGCAGAGCCGTGAATCCAAGGCCAGCCTGGGCAACATGACTCTGTCTCAAAAAAGAAAGACAACAAAAGGGAACTCGGCTATCCCTGGCTCTTCCTGTGTGTGGCACTGCAACTGTAGTGAAATTTTCCTCTCAACTGAGTTGTGTCCTGGGGTGGGCCCAGCATCTCCACAGGACTGTAACCTGGGTACTGCCGATAAGAAACAGAAACTTAAAGTGGTCCATTTTCAAGGCAAGCCTTTAACTCTGAGTAGAAAGCTATTCACAGACAAAATTGCCTACTTGCCTGTGGATGTGACTGAGGTCATGCATCTGAAAGGTCAAAAGAAAAGGGGTAGATAGTCAATAAAATACAGCTTCATTATGCTAACTCTGATTGGAAAAGTACTGACAGCGATCCATCTGTGGCTTAATCATTTGCCTTTAAACCCATAAAATGTTAGCGAAGGGGGTGGGCAAAGGGTATATCCTAATGAAATTTGAGCAGCATCCAGGAAGATTGTACCCCTCATAGTACTCAGCCAGTGAGAAACTGGGGGTAGGGACCTGTGTGCTAAGAGATAGACTGCTCACTGTAACCACTTCAGGTGTATCTGCCAGCCTGCCTGTTAAACTGGCACCCACTCGTACAAGATGGAAAAATAAAGTCTGTTTCACTACACTTCTGACACGCAGTCTGATCTGTCCTTGTACACAATCAAAAGTGAGGGGGGCTTGTTCCTCACACTGCCCAGGTGTGCCCCACCACTGCCAAAATGAGCCTGCACTAAGGCTGTGACCTAGAAGAGCATTTTCATAACGAATCCACACAGCCATACAACATGGAATGTTCCTGAACTTTCTAGGTAAAATGCTTCAAAGAGCTATCTGATGAAAACACCTGGTGCATGCCAACTCAGATCATTTGCAAAGAGGTTTTAAAAAAGACTGGAGCTGGGGACAGTGGTGCATCCCTGTAATCCCAGCACCCAGGGAGGCTAAGGCAGGAAGACAGCAAATTAGAGCCTAGCCTGGGCAACTTAGCAAGACCCTGTCTCAAAGTAAAAAATAAAAGGGGCTGGGGATTTAGCTCAGTGGTTAGAGTGCTTGCCTGCAAGCACAAGGCTGTGAGTTCAATCCCCAGCACTAAAACAAAAAAATAAACAAACAAATAAATAAATAAATAAAAATAAAAGAGGCTGATGATGTACCTCGGTAGTATTCACACAGTGTCCCTGCATTCAAACCTTGTTACTGCAAAGAAAAAAAGAGACCGGGTGGCCCTGATGCTGGTCTGAGGCAGGCTGCTAGAACATAGAGAAGCCTATGTGTCCTGGTGGGTCTGTATGCACACAGCTGCTGGCCATTCTTCCTGGAAGAGCCCAGTACTGATGGAAAGCAGGGCTCTCAGTACAGGGGAGGCAGGGAGAGGATGACAAACCACAGTTAGTTTTATAGGTAAACTGAGGCCAGACCTCTGACAGTAATCCCAGAGAACCCACAGATAAAGTGACTTAACACATGCCTAACCAGAATTAGGCAATGACAGCAGCTTATCTCCCAAACTGATAGATTCAAGAAGCACTTATTAAGAACCCTGCCGCCTCCCTCAGCAGTTTGAGAGCAGCAAGATACAGTTAGCGAAAGGCAAAGGAATGTGGCAGACCCACGCCACAGCACACTTCTGACTAAAATCCCGAACTATGAAGAACTGCAGAGCAAACGCTGAGCAGGCTGTTGGCCAGACACTGATGAGTGCCAACACCACCAGGCCAGCAGCCATGCTAGAAAAAAAAGGAGTCCCCGGGGACGTCAGCCCCCACACATGGGCCAGTCCAGGCAGGGACACTGCAACAAGTCCCACCGGCAGGTGGTTCAGGAGTGCAGGGCCAGGGGGAGCCCAGTGAGGGTGACTGGGGATCTGGTTTGGACTTTCCCCTCTCCACAAAGCAATAAATCACAAGCAAATTCTTCTGAGAGTAGTAAACACGGCGATGGGAAGGAAGCCAGCTTTCTGGAAGCAAAAGACAAGAAAAATAATACAGTACCTTCACCGAAAGCACATGAAATGTAGAAACCTACTGGGCATCCCACGCAAAATCTCCTCCTGCATATGAGGATTAACAGCCACCAAGTGTTACTCTGTCATTCCAGTATCCTTCAGAAATGAGGCATCGGTGTAACAGGTCTGGATGAAGGAATGAAAAACTGCCTGTGGAGACAGTGCCAGCACTCCGAGGGCTGCTGCCTGAGGTCTGCCCTTCCTGGACCTGACTCCAGCCAGGACACAGGCCGGCACCACTCTGACAAACTCTGAACAGCACCACCTCTGTACTACAGTGTATCACATTCTAACAAAATCCAAAGAAAAGTGGCACTCAGAGCCATGCAAGGCCATTAGCTACCTCTACCTGCTTCATGGCATCAGGAAGCCAGTGTCACTTTGATCTCCAAAGCACTACCAATATGGAACCACCATGTCAATCACACTGCTGGCTTCTGAGTGACATTCTTTTCTCTAGGTGGGTATGTGAACAGCAACAGCAGCAGCTACAGACCACCACAAGCACAGACTCTTATTTAAAATTGACTTCCACAAAGAAGCATAGGATGGCCTCTACAAGGCACAGTCCACCCTGGCATCACAATCAAGCCTGATACCACCATGGCAAGCTCAATGAGGCTGCCCCAAAGGTCACACGGAGAGGCTGTAAGAGCAAAGGGGAAAGAGAAGCCCAAGCAGCTTTCTCCTTAACACTCCTCACAGTCTCCTCTGAGTGTCGGAACCGTTCTCCCCGAGACCTATGCTCAAGTAACATGCCCTGGTTCATAACAGATGTCCTCTTTAGCCAAGGAGAGGAAAGGAAAGAAAATGGTGCTGACAGAGTCTCTCTTCATACAAGTGACTTTCTTATCGGCCATCTCACCATGCTGCAGTCACTCATCAGAAAAAGTGCCACCAGAATCCAGTGTCCTCAAGGTCACCCACAGCACCCCTCCTCCCACCTAGATTCCACATTTGGAGCTCCAAGTCCTCACTCCTCACCTTCTGCAAGCTCCTAGGCAGGGCAGATGTGTCACAGACTTCAGAGTGCCACCATGGTCCTAACTCTGGTTATGCCCTTTGTCTTCCCTCAATTATGAAAACACAGCCACAGAGTTTCTAGACACTTCATTCTAAATTGAGCACTGGTACAGTGATTTCCACAACATACACATGTTGTGCCAGCAACTGCAACCACAACACAGACACTTCCCCTCATCTGTGCAGGAAGGACACAGGCTTCACCCCACCACTCTCCTACATACGTAGGGGTCAGCACCTTATGTCTAGCACACACCAACAGGACATAAGCAGGACAGCTCCAGGCAGACCTGAAGAATGCAACACACATGAGACCAACAGAGCTCACCAGCATCTGCTTGGACCAAGGGCAGGACACACTCCATTAGAGAAAGGAGCCCTGGTGTCCTTCTGGAGCTGATGAACAGCATCCCACAGCACAGCATGGAGCCAGTCTCCTAGGCCCAGCTCCCTCAGGACACGGGTGGCCTCCTATGTGGGCACTGTGGGATACAGGAAAGAGGCAGAGGTACTTGGAAGCAAATCATAACACCTACAGAACATGCAGACTGAGAGCAGCCAGCCCGGACAAGCCAGCACAGCCTGTGTCAGCATACAAAAAGTAACATAGAAAGGGCTGGGGATACAACTCAGTGGTGCAGCACCCTCAGGTTTCACTTCCAGTGCACTGCACCAAAAAGAAAAAAACAGCAGTAAGGGACAGGAAAGCTCCTGGGGAAACTGACATGTTTCATATTAACAAACTGAACCTAAGTGATATCTCATATTCTGTAAGCTACTTGTAGCTTAAGAGAGCCTAACCAGAGAAAATCCCTCAGAACCCTAAAATTATAGAAACTAATTATACTAAAGAACGCAGCAATTCATACTGGCATAATTAGTTATGCATATTTCTTTAATAATGAAGCAAAGTATGCTTTGTTACCTGTTTTTAAATCCTAACAAAACTCTACGTTAAAAAAGGAAGAAAATCAGCATTAGGCAGTACAAATTCCTCACAAGTCTATGAATCCAATCCAGTGACACAGTAAGTCTTCCGCCACCCAAAGGGAAAGCAGCCCCAACAGCCATAAGCATGACTAGTACCCTGGGAGTGTCAGCGATCACTTTAGGGACACAATGCACATCACTTTTCCACATGCCTCACAAGTTTAACGTTGCTAGTCAAAAGTGATTTCTTTTTATTTTTGGCAGTGTCCTGTTGAGGATCAAACCCAGTGTCTCTTGAACACTAGACAAGCACTCCACCATTAATCTATACTACACCTCCAGCCCCACAGTTTTTTAAATAGAAATATTCATTTAAATATATAAAACATGAAGCCAGGAATGTCAGTGCACAACTGTAATCCCAGCACTCTGGGAGGCAGACGCGGGAGTATCATAAGCTTGAGCCTGGGCAACTTGGTGGGATACTGTTTCAAAAATTAAAAGAAGAGAAAAAAAATTAAAGGGGGTGGGAATACAGCTCAGTGGCCTGGGTCCAACACCCCAGTACCACCAAGGGGGCAGGATGAAGGGCAGGGGGAGAAAGGGAGGGTTGATTGAGATTATCAATCCAAACTTCCTGTCATATAAATAACACTGCCTTTATTATGACATAACCACTTTCAAAAAATAAAATGTTGGGGCTGGGGATTTAGCTCAGTGATTAGAGTGCTTGCCTTGCAAGCACAAAGGCCTGAGTTCAATCCCCGGCACCACAAAAATAAATAAATAAATAAAATAAAATAAAATAAAATGTTGCCAGGCATGGTGGTATAGGCCTGCAATCCCAGCACTTGAGAAGCTGAAGAAGGAAGAATCTGAGTTCAAGGCCAGCCTAGCCTTCACAGCAAGACCCTATTTCTGAAAACAGAAAAAGAAAAAGAAAAAAAAAAAAGGAAAAAAGTTTTTGGAAACATAACTCAAAAACATCCCCACTTCATAAGAAGTATAATTCAGCATTCTCATGCAGCTCAGGTCAGTGCTGGACAAATTCTACCTGAACACAGATGTTGCTCAGTCGACCAGTGTGGAGAACACACCCATGGTAAGCCCCCCACATGTGCCGTCCGGGCTGCCTTGATCTTGTTGCCTCCCTGAGAAGGCCTGAAGCCTTCCAACTCATCAGGAGAGAGGCTAAAAAAGAGAGAAATGTGCCACTGAACAGCCTAAGCCAGAGTTGCATAAACATTAAAAAAAAAAAAAGATCTAATTAAGCATATATTTACAGTCTTACTTCCATTAACAGAAATCTAAAATGTGCGTGACCATCACCAGTTCCCAGGAGGAAATGGAGGTGTGGAGAGCTAAAGAAATGTGCCATTCATGTAGCAGTGCCCATCCACACGAGGCACCTCGGTTAACGCAGGCAGCACACACAGGTGCAGAACAGTGCACACCATCAGTAGAAACTGTGGCCTTGCACCTCGCCCAGACCACTCAAACTCTGCCTTCAGTCACCAAAATGAAAATAATAAAAAACAACAAGTAATGCTAAAAGAATGAAAGATTGCTGGGAGAATCTATAGAACTCTTCTATCTTTTTAACACGCTGCACTTTAATGCCAGGAAAGATCATGGAGGGCAGCCCTCAGGACAGTCCACTCCAGATGCTCATGGGACCTGACACCCTGTTACACACTGCTCCCCACCCCTGGCCAGGAGGACTCCCTGCTACTCAGAAAGAGACTTTCTTTCCTGAGTGGGACCATCACAGACAAAAAAGGGTCATAATCAATACTAAACATTTGGGGCTAGGGATTTAGCTCAGTGGTTAGAGGGCTTGCTTAGCAAGCACAAGGCTCTGAGTTCGATCCCCGGCACCAAAAAGAAACCAACCAAACAAAAAAAACCCTAAACATTTGTACTTCACAGAAGCGCTAAATGGAAATAAGCACCTTGGACTGTCACCACAGTGTGCTCAAAAGACCACTGTTCTTACAGCCCAACACCTTGTGAGTATTTACATGATCTCCCACTCAGCCTCCACTAAGCACAGACCAAGGAGGCAAATCCCAGATTCTGACAACAGAGTCCTGATATGGTTTCACTCTAATTTGGAAAATGTGTTTTAAGTCACTAAATGTTTACTAATAATCAAATTTTCACACAAGACAAGCAGCATTTTGCCTTTCCTTCTTACTCAATAAGGCCCACCTTCCACAGAGGTATAGGAAGCTGGCTGCCCTGCCATGACCTCTTCTTCTGCCAGTGCACCTTGACCCATGACGGCTCCCTGCAATGAGAACCAAGCCAGATCCACTTTCGAGCTTCACAAACTTCACCTGACCACCAACACCTCCCACTGGCGGCTGGCTTCCTCCTAACTGCACCTCACGATGAAGACAACTGCAGGCCTGTCACCTGAGACGCCTTGCACCTATGGCCAAGCAAACACTCCAATCCCAAGAAGGAGACCAGTCAGGCCAGCTTCAAAGTGAACAAAGGGTAATACATCTGATCATGTCTTCTGGGAATGACAACATAGATCATAGACTTTTGGACTGTTTTACTTTAAAAAACTCATTATTACATGGGCAAGGTATGAAAGACTAAAATAAGCCACAAGTTTTCTTTCCAGTTACCCAAATACCTACTAGAGAACGTAAGCAATTTGCTAGAGGATTGCATCTCCCAAGGGAAGACTTTAGCCTAGGTCAGGTGCAAAGGCCAAAGGAGCCTTTATGGAATCAGATGCCCCTTCCTCTCAGACAACACCCTAACCCTAACCCTAACAACAGCAAGAAAGCCAAAAATCAAACAAATGAGCTCAGGATCCCCTTCCTTCCTGCTGACCACACCCTTGGCCTCCGGCTTCTAGGAACAGCCAGAGTAGCCACAGCCCTGCCCCAGTGGTCCCTCCAGGCAGTGAAGGACAGCCAGACCAGAGCCCCCAGCCTCCCCTGCTTCCTCACAAAGCTGCTCCTCAGGGAAAGTTACCACAACACACACAGAGTAACAAAAAGAAACACAGCAACTGCAAGGTCTTCCAGGCTACTGCTGGTGAAAACTGAAAAGTCTCTTTTCCAGGTGAAGCTAAAGACCCATTTGATTTTTCAGCGAATTCCTTGTCACTGTGAAATCAGTTACTACTTATCTACCACAACTGAGTTCACAACAGCCCTCTGAACCATCATGAGAGAAAGCCAAGACAAAAGACGAACAGTGAGAAAAATTCCACCGAGCCCAAGAACTCAGCGTGCAGGCACGGTATTGTCCTGCTGCTCAGTCACGAGCCAAGGTCGGCACCACCGATGAGGAGAGAATGCAGCACAGCACTCACCGATTCCATGGTGGGAAGTCAGCAAGGCTGAGCACTGTGTGTCAAGTCCAACAGGGCCGTGCGTTCTGAAACAAGAGTAAAGCCAGACCATCAGCACCAATCTCAACCTCAGCTCTCTCCATCTCAACCAGTCACAGCAGGACTACAGAAAACTGTAAACATGCACTCAGGGTGGTTACATGCTTCAGGCAACATCCTCTCTCAACTCTCTGTCCTAGAACACCAGAGTCCACAGGCCAGGCTACAGGAAGACATGCCTCGACTGGCCTGTCTGCCCAGAGGTAGGGCATCCACAACGCAAACGGAACCAGGTCAAAATCTACACTCAGTATCAAAACTTGGTCAAAATTAAGCACGTTGTATTCTTTAGACCTCATGGCTACTCACACCTCCTTCCCCAACCTACCCCTACCTCCCATACCACCTCCCATCTGAGCATTCCCCCCAATCCATTCAGGCTACGCTTAGGGTTCCTGGCTACCTGATACCTGGTGGAGACCATGTCCTCCACACTGTCTGTTTAGGGATCCATTCATGAAGACACTAGACTGTAATTCAGATCAAATATGTTCCATGTGACTGCAACTTAGAAACATGATTCCAGCATCCCACACCATGAGTTTGTGCTCTTCCCAACACAAACTTCCAGAGAAAAAGGTAGATCATGGGGAGCCTTTGCATGCCTGCAGATCTTATAAGTGGGGTGAAAATGGGGTCCGAGGGTAGAGCGCACAAGTAAGCAAACAGGAGGAGGCTCAACTGAGCCCAGTTGCTCACAAGGCAAATCTGCCCAGGGTGGAAGGCAGGGAAGCCCTGCTCAGCAGGCAGCCTCCTTCCTGGTAGGTTCTTACCTGCGGTTTCCTCTGCACTCCAATTTATGAACTATGGGGCCACAAATACACACATCAATACTCCTCAATCTCAAACACCGCAACAATGAACCAAAACACAGGACTCAAAGGAATGCACTCAGCAGAGCTGTCCCTCCATATCCTCAGGAAGGCTGGTTCCAGGATCTCTGCAGATACAAAAATCTGGGTGCTCAAGTCCCTTATGCAAAGTGGAGCACTACAATACCAGGCATTTGCAGAGAATGTATGCAGAGCCTGGGTAAACGCAATCATTATTGGGGTGGGGAGTAAAAGCCCAGGAATGTTAATGTTTTCACACAAGGAGCCTCCCTTTTTTCCACTACTGGAACCCTGAGTTTTAGGTTATTATTTATTAAACTATACTTACCACTGTTTGATTCTTGACCAGTTTTACTAACTAAAGGCAATAGCTGCTAATCACAGTTTCTGCTCACCATAAGATCAGCAAGTCTTCTGTTTCTTGAGACAAGGTCTCGCTATGTAACCCAGACTGGCCTCAAACTCAAAGCAATCCTCCTCCTGCCTCAGCCTCCTGAGTGCTGGGATTACAGGTGTGTACCACCATGCCCAGCTTTTAAAATGATCAGTTCTTTTTACCCACATGATTTAACTTCAGTCCACACTAAAGAAACCAGAACGTCTCCCACTGCCCCACACAACATTCTTCCCAATCGACATATTTCTCCCCCAATTTTTACAGTACTGCCCAAGGTCCCAACTGCCCCCTTCACTACCTTTCCAATCTCCTAAATGCACAGAAACCCAAGTTAGCAAAGACAGGTATGAAAACATTGCCAGTCAGGGAGCCACTTTTTCTATCGCAACCCTTTGTAGAACTACAATTCTCCTAACATGACCTGGGCTGGCTGGGCAGGTTCTTATTGAAATCCATAACCCACTACAGAGTCCATACAGGGAACACACTACATGCTCACTAGTTGAGTGAACTGGCACAAATCACGAAAACATTGGGTTTTGGGTGCCAGTCAAACCAAAACAGCCTCAGGAATTGAGTTTCTTCTTGTCTCTTCCCAACAAACCACAGAAAAGCAACAGTAAACGGCAGGGTTACAGTATGGAGCTACTGCTCTCCTGGTAAATATTCTTCTTCTCAATTTTTAAAAAACTTTTATTACTACATATTTGCAGTATAATGATTGTATGCGTGGTGGACAGGTGGTACATGTACAAAACACATCTTACTTCTTTTTACTTCCCCTTCTCTCTCATCTTGGTCTCTTTCCCATTTGCAAAAGACTTACCTCCCTATTTCCTATTATACACGTTCATGCAGAGAGTATGAGACATGCATCAGGGTTTACCCAGCAACACAAGATGGTGCCTTCTCCCCAGGACAGACACCAACGCTCAGAACAGCAAAGTGGTCCATGTCTGACCCAACAAGTTGGACCACTCAAGACTGCCATTTCTATAGGTCACAAGGCCTCATCACTTCCACAAGAATGTTCACAGCAGGTGTATTTATAGCTGCCAGAAACCTGGATTGGCCCAGGTGTTCTTCAGTAGGTGAAGGGTTAAACAAACTGGTACACCCAACCATGGAATACAGCTCAGCCCCAGAAAAGGTGGAACTAGAGATACAGACAGCCACTTGGGTGGATCCCAGGGACTCAAGTCAATCCCACAGCGTTGTGTTTCTATGATTCAATTGATAATGACATTCTTCAATAACAAAATTTTAGAAATGGAGAACAAATTAGTGGCTTCCAAGGGTTAAAAGGTGGGGTGGGAGGGAAGTGGATGTGCAAGGTACTGGAGCCTATACCTGTGACAAGCAGCACACAAGCAAACCCTGTTCCTCACATATCTGCACTCTGAATGAAACTGATGAATTCAGTCACTGCCAATATCCGAGCTGTGACATACCACAGTTCTGCAAAATACAACCACTGGAAGTAACTGAACAAATTATATACAGGAGCCCCTTGTTTCTTACTATTGCTCAATGTAAAAACACAAAACAACAACCAAAAACAAAACAAAACCAAAAAAAACCCATGCTGGTGATTCCACATGGCTTTACCTACTTTTTTCTTTTGAGACGAGGTCTCCCTACATATACATAGTTCAGGCTAGCTTTGAACAGACTGTGCAGCCCAGGCTGGCCTCAAACTCACAGCAATCCTCTTGCCTCAGCCTCCTGAGTACTAGAATTACAGGTGTGTGCCTCCACATCTGGCTGGTTTTACCTGCTATTAACTCATCTGATTAATCCTCACAGTAACCCCACAAGGTAAGTATCAGGATGATCCCCCTTTACACAAGAGAAAACAGGCCTTAAAAGTGTGACGTCAGCCAGGGTCACACACTACATGGTGGGAGCAGGTACTGGAATCCAGCTGGCTCCAGGTCCCACACGCCCATCTCCACCTCCAGAGATGACTGCTGTCAAGTGTGCACAAATGAGTCACTCCTTAAATTAACGTCTGAGGGGGCTGGGCCTTTAAGCTCAGCGGTGGAGTGCTTGCCTAGCAAGCGGCAAGGCCCTGAGTTCGATCCCCAGCACTGCCCACAAATTAACCTCTGAGAACACACGGGAGGCGCTGCTTGAAGATCACCATGCTAGAACCCGGCCTTGCTTCCTTGTGAAGTCTGCAAGTCAGTGCCCCGGGCAGGCTGGCTGCAGAGCATTATACCTGCTGGCACCAGTGACCCTGGTGAGCGGGCGCCCACCTGTTCTTTAGAGGTCCTCCACCTGATTTAGCTCAGTGGTCAGAGTGCCTGCCTTGCAAGCACAAGGGCCTGAGTTCAATTCCCGGCACCAAAAAAAAAAGAGGGCTGTTTTTAGGGGCTGAGGATTTAGCTCAGTGGTTAAAGTGCTTGCTTGCCTTGCAAGCACAAGGACCTGAGTTCAATCCCCGGCACCACCAAAAAAAAAAAAAAAATAGAGGTCCTCCGCCTGGCCTTGGCCTCCCCACAGGGAAACGGTTTCCCTGTCCTTCTTGCTTTCTTTCTGATAGATAATTATGTGGGTTTTGTTTTGTTTTGTTTTTTAAGTGGGGAAGGAGTGGGGTACTACATGTTCCTGTTTCCTCTGATTTAGAATGAGAAAGACAGCTTACAGGAATAAAGACAACTAAGCAAAGAGAAATGAGGTGCAGGTAGGAATGAAGCAGGGGAGAAAAGCAGCTCTTCTCATATGGCTTCTTTGATTCGTTTCTTTCACTACAGGAAATACAAAGCAAGAAGCAAAAGTAGTGTTTCAACACAATTCTCTATACCCCTTGTAAGAATGAAAGTGCAAAAGCAAAGGGTGCACAGTGAGAACAGATAGGGAGTGACTAGCTCACAGGCAAACACACACACACACACACTTGCAGACACATGCACACACGCACACACACACATGGCCTTGTCACAAGCCTAAGCAACCACACACTGCTTCACAGGATAGCAGCCAGCAGGCTCCGGCACTCACCAAGTCCAGAGATGACACAAGATGTTTTAAAAAGTGAACAGACAGTTGGGCATGGTAGCTTACGCCGGTAATCCCAGCAGCTGGGAGTCAAAGGCAGGACAATGGCCATAAGTTCGAGGCCAGTGTGGGCTAGCTACATAGAGAGTTCAAGGCTAGTCTGAACTACATAGCAGACCCTGTCTCAAAAAGTAAAAAGTGAACAGATAAATGGCTATAAAAGAAAAACAAAAAGGGAATCATCAGACCAGAAACTGCGAAACACCTGAAAATGAACTCAAACTGTAAGAACCACCCCCACACCACACAGGGAGGAGTCAAGGGTGCTGTGGGTTTGTGTGGGGTGGAGTGGGTTCCAATGCCCTGGACAGGCACTGAGTTCTGGGCAGGAAGCCCACAGCTGCAGTTGGCAGGTTCCTAGGCCACAAGTTGCTGGACCCTCCAGGCCCTCTCCAAGGCCCTCTGGATGAGGATGAGGTTAGGGAGCACCCACCATTGTGCCAGTACCACACCCACCTGAAACCCTGACTGCCAACATGCCTCCAGCTCCTAGCAAACTCCACAGCTCCAGAACAGTGTACCTGCTGGAGTTGTGTCACAGCTCTCTCCACCTACACTCGTCCTGAGGGATGATGCGGGGAGGGTGGGTCCTGGCCGAAGGGCTGGGGCCCTCACAAGCAGTCCAAGAGTCCAGCGCATGCACCTGCTTGAATTTCCTCTTCATCATGAGCAACATGAGGCCCTTACCAGAAGCCAGACTGGTACTGACTGTGCTCTTGCACTTCCAGAACTGTGAGCCAAAATAAACCTGTCTACTTTATAAATTATAGAATCTCGGGTATTCTGCTATAGTAACAGAAAACCAACTAAGACAATACTTACAAAACTCAAAAGAAAACATAGCTATACTGTCTTTGGAGTTCACTGTCGACCTCACCATTTTATGATTAGGACCATGGGACTGGAAACGTCCAAGATGTCAGAATTCAGTGTTGTGGCCATTTTGCTGCCCCAGTATGAAGTTCCTACAGAACAACTGCTTATTTATTCTCAACTTCTCACAACACCCATCTGTTTTATCTCTACAAAATGAACAATCCACATGTGATAGACTGCAGGACACTTGGTACTAGTCTGTTTTTTGTTGAGAAGGAAGCACAGAATCAGACACAGCTCTGTGAAAATACTGTTTTCATGCTGCGCATCTCACTCACAGGATTCCTTGCAAGAAAACATTCCCTCCCTCGGCCCTGTCAAGACACAGTGCAACAGGCAGGGTGAGGGTTCAAAAGAGCAATGCACCAAGCCAGCAGGGACCACCCAAAGGAAACCGAAGCACCAATGCGACACAACTAAAAGCTTGAACTAACATGAACTGCCCACAAAGAAACTCACAAAGTAATGCAAAAATCTAAGGAATCTAAAACAAACAAAACCTGTTATAGCTCATAAGTGTGTTCCGCAAATTACACAATACATGATCAATGCACAAAATCCAGTTGTGTTGCCATATATTGCAATGAACAATGTGAAAGGTAAATTAAGGAAAAAAAATTCTTAACAGCATCCAAAAGAACAAAACATTTAGCAATAAATTGAACCACACACAAACTAAAGAAAGCACGAATTTTTTCTATGGTTTAAAATATGCTTTAGACCACGTGTGGTGGCGCACACTGTAATCCTGGCACTCGGGAGGCTGAGGCAGAAGGATCCCTGTGAGTTTGAGGCAGCCTGGGCTCCACAGTAAGATCAAGGCCAGCCAAAACTACACAGCAAGACCCTGTCATTTATATATACCAACATGTATACCTACATACATACATAAAATATTTTCATCAAATCTAAAAGTTAAGAGTTTAAATATATTTTGCTGTTACTGTATGTGTATGTGACTGCTCAAGCCCTTTGTAAGGAAAATAGGGTATTTTAGAATGGTACGCTATACATTCAAATGAAATGTACTTATGTCATTCTAAGAAAAAGGTATTTTTCTGCAGTCATAAATTTCCACAAACTAAAAGTTTAAGTAGACAAAACAAACAAACAAAACAAAACCTGAACCAAAGAGGTGTAAGACTTGAACAAAACACTGTTGAAAGAAATTAAAGCCCTAAATAAATGGAGGGGATTGGTTTTCACCAACTGGGAGATGTAACGGGGTTATAACAGCAACTCTCCCCAAGGTAATGTACTGTAGTAGTTTTTTTCAAAACTAGACAAGTAACCCTAAAAGCCATGTAGGATGGTATAATGCTTTCCTTCAAAGATTTCATATTCTAATTTAAAGAACTCTAAGTTTCTTAAAAATTTTTTAAGAGTACAGAAGGATTTGGTACGCCCAGTATTTGTGTGATGCTGTAATTTTTCTAAACTTATTGTTTTTAATTAAGAAAAATCAGACCTTTTAACCACCTGAGATCTAAACTCTAAGATTCTTCCATATCTGACATAATATTCTTCTGTCCCTGAATGTGACCTGCTCTTTTCATTTAGATTGTAATCTCACAGCAATAACTCAATTAAATAATAAATCATAACATCTGGGATAGGACAATATACTGTCCGTGCAGGGGATAAGGAAAAGGTAGGCAGGAATACAGATCTGCTACAACTTCTCAAATTAGCCATTATTGGGTAAGCTTTTTCCTTAAACAAAGTTTAATAAATACCTGTTGAGTAAATGACTTCTGAACAAGTGTCCCCTTTTCAGGTTCTCTCCCAGCTCTGCTAGATGCATCCTTTACCTTGGAACACCACCTCTCAGGTTTCACTAATGCACAGAACATCATTAAATGGAAGCAAACTGCTTCCTTGAGACCAACAAAGGAAAGTGGTTCCTAGGTGTAATCTTCCACAATCCCTAGCCAGTAAGCTTGCTAATTGGCTCTGCCTGCACTCTTCCTTCTACTTCTTGTCACATCACGAAGGGAAGCCTGCAGCCTTGGAATTGAGTGCACGGGCTGAGGGCAGAGAAGCCAGTGGGCCTCCCCCATATGGAGTACACTCCACTCCTGACTTCTCTGTACCTGCAAAACCCTCCAGGAGTGGCCCCACAAAACCTGCTTCTTCACTAAGAGCTAATTACAGAACTCTCAAGCAGCAAGAGAGCACAGACAGCCAGCTGGCCTGGGTGGGTGGCTGGGTGCTAGACACACAATGTCCGAAATTTCTGTGCTTATTCAGCCCAGCTCCTTCAATGACATGTCCAAAGTCTGGGGCATCCTGGCATCAACATGGGCTCAAAAGAGCTGACAGGGGTTGGGGATTTAGCTCAAGTGGTAGAGCACTAGCCTAGGAAGTGCAAGGCCCTGAGTTCCATCTCCAGTACCAAAAAAAAACTCTGTGCTCACCTGGACTGGCCTCACAGCACCATGTGGCCTCTAAATTACTCTCTATATCCCAAGCTCCCTCTACATCACTTAGAGCTTCTCTTGCTGACTCTGTTTCTGCTTCATCTCATTTGCTAGATCTTCTTCCTCCACGAGGCTCCTTAAGTGTTCTCTTCACTCTCTTCTTAGCAACCCACAGACCTCTGTGGCCTTAACAAGTATACGTTTAATCCCAACTGTCGACCTCGGAGCTCTCTCCTGAGCTCACCCTATGTCCACATCCACCTAGAGACACTGCTGACCAGAACCTCGGCCAATGAACCCACCCTCCTTAAGTACACAGCACACATCAAGAGACTTTGGCCTGCTCTTTCTCAATTCCTGCCCTGCTTTAGGCAACCCTCAAAGCCAGAAACCAGCTGCTGCTTCTCCCTCACCATCAAAAACCAGCTAAGGCTGGGTGCGGCAGTGCACAACTATAATCACAGCCCTCTGGGAGACTGAGGCAGGAGGATCACAAATTCAAGCCTAGCCTGGGAAAGTTGGCAACTCAGAGAGACCCTATCACAAATAAAAAATTTTTTAGAGTGCTGAAGATGTAGCTCAGTGCAAAGGCCTCAGTAATCCCTAGTAATTCAGAGACACACACACACACACACACACACACACACACACACACTCTCTCTCTCTCTCTCTCTCTCTCTCTCCTTAGCAACCCACAGACCTGTGTGGCCTTAACAAGTATATGTTTAATCACACACACACACACACACACACACACACACACACACACACACACAGAACCAGCTTACAAATCCTGTCAATTTCATCTCCTGAAGGTCACCATCTCCCCTCCCTGCTGCCATCGCTCAAATTTCTTTTTCTTGTTCTTTCTGAGACAGGGTCTTGCTATGTAGTTCAGGCTGACCTTGAGCTCACTATGTAGCCCAGGCGGACCTCAAACTCACAGCAATGTTCCTGCCTCTGCCTCCCCAATGCTGGGATTACAGGCGTGCATCACTACATCTAGCACTGCCCAAATTTCTAACTCAACATCATCTCAGTATTTCACCTATATCATTGTAACAATTTAATTATCTCCACTTCCAACCCCACACACCATCCAACTTACTCCCCATGCTGCTGAGAATTAAATGTGCCTCATCTGACACACCTCCGATGTATACCCCACTCTGTCCTAAGAGATCATCGGGCTGGCTAACAACGACAATATCTGTATTTCACACTTCAAGCCCAGAGTGAGAAGCACACCTCATTCACGTCAGGCTGTTGCATGCGTGCGCACTGCACACATCTCACAGACACAGAAATGGAAAAATTCCACAGGCAACCCCACCTTTCCTCCACAGGATGTGCTCCAGTGCTCCCTCCGGGCTGCCAACCACCTGGGCTGGTCTGAAGATGGGTACACATTATGTTGATTCAGGAGTTGCAAGCCCTATCTGCAGGCCACTGATGTGTGTGGCTTTGAATGCTGCTGCCTGTGCTGCCGCCTTCTCCAAACAACTCCCAAAGTCTCCCAATTTACAGAGGTCCTTCTTCCCACAAAGCCCTTCTCCGCTATGCCCAACTGGCACACTTCTACTCATCCTTCAAAATCAAGCTCAGGTTTTGAGTTTATTCACTATACTTTTCCAGTATTTTCTCAAATTCTCTGTGCATAGCTTTTACACCTTCACTGACACAGCATGATCAAAAACCACAGTGAGGGGCTAGGGATTTAGTTCAGTGGTTAGAGGGCTTGCCTTGCAAACACAAGGCCCTGAGTTCAATCCCCAGTGCCACCAAAAAAAAAAAAAGAAGAAGAAAAGAAAAAAAGAAAGAAAGAAGAGGGGGAAAAAACCCCACAGTGAATGTTTAAAATTAAAAACAAAAACATGTATTACAGTACACTACATGCACACACAGAACGCTTATCCCATTCTGTGTCTTTAGTTGCACTGTTCTGATACACTTGATGTTCTGAATTCACTCAATTTCAGGGTCATTTTGAATTTGGAGAAATGCCAGTATCCACACAGTGCCAGATCCAGTGAATAAGGTGGACGAGAACATACTATAATGATTTTATTTGACAGAAATTGCCGTACCAGAAGTGATATGTGACAGAGAGAGTAGTTGTGATGGAGGACGAAACCATTTGCCCATTTCACAGGCCATTTTCTACACATATCACCCCTTAAATGCTTCAAAATAAGCCCTGATAATAGTCAGAATTCACCACACTGTTTCAGGTACAAACTAAGTTCTCACAATTCCATCAAGATCACAAAGCATGGGGCTGGGGATTTAGTTCAGTGGTTACAGTGCTTGCCTTGCAAGCACAAGGCCCGGAGTTCAATTCCCAGCACCAAAAAAAAAAAAAAAAAAAAAAAAAAGTCACAAAGCACCATTAGCAGCACTTTAAGGCTGGCTCTTGATTGATGCCTTTTTCTCCCCCACCAGGAGAACTGGGTTATTTCATTAAGAACTCTGAACCTTGGTCCCCGGATCATAACCACAGACCAAGTTTCATCTCCTGTGACTGACACCCTTTCTCAGAAAGCTCGAACTCAAAGCAGCACAATCTCCCAAAGCCAATGAAACTGCCAAATTTCACATAAATGCATTATTGTGATCTGTGATTTACACCACGCCTTCTCTCAACTGTAGCTAACCACAGATCGACTGCCCTGAACAAGCTGAAACTTGTCGTACACTGCTACTAAGAGTTCAAAGCGTCGCCGTCCCGCTGGATGGCACTTGGCAGCAGGGTTCACCATACTTTTTTTTAATCACACTGCATGTCACCACTATGCCTAGGAAACCTTGCCCAAGCACCCCACAGCGTGCTCCTCTCCAACTGGCTGATTAATTCCTGATGGTGGACACCACTGCTGACCACTATCGCCTCACAACTTGGCATTGTAGCTTCTTCACATGGTACACACAAACTAACACAGAGTACAGGGATAGCCTTGGCACCAAAGAACACAGACAAGCATAATTGCCTTAAGTAGTAACAAGTACAGATGTAAGGCCACTTTATATAAGCATTACTGTGATAAAAATAGTTTTCCACACTTTTGATCCATTCAGTTTACATTCTTTGAAAGAGATGAGAATTCACCCCAAATACATGTCCCTTACGTACAAAATTAATTCAGATACGAAAACTAAAAAAAGAATACCACCCAATCCCAAGATTGTCACCAGGCCTCCAAGGGAGTGGCCATAACTTCTGGCTCAGTACACTGGCCCCAGAAGGGCAGTGCCTCTTTCTCTCCTGAGTGATCACACAGCATTCACAGTGTCCCTTTTCTCTCTTCCCCAGACTCACCACTTCTTGGCAGCTTAGGACCCTGCTGACCATATCTGCAAAGTTACAAGCTCCTCGCTTCCTCCACTTGCTAGGACAAGGCTTTTAAAGTATATAATTAGAGACGGAAAAAGAACTATTGCTCACTAGTCCCAACTCAATCAAGACTAAGTTCTTGAGTTAAAAGCCTTCCTAAAGGGGGAGCAGCACATGAAGAACAGCAGGAATTGCCAGTCCTGCCCATATTCTGGTCCAGAGCCCTGGTCCAGAGAGAAAGAGAGGACTCATGGCCAAAAACTATCCAAGAAATCAGCCTCTCGCAGGCCACGGTGGTGCAAGCCTGTAATCCCAGCACTTGGGAAGCTGAGGCGGGAGGATCGCCACAAGTTCAAGGCCAGCCTGGACTACATAGAGAGCTCAAAGCCAGCCTGAACTGCATATCAAGACCTTGTCTCAAAAAAAACAAAGAAGGGGAGTCGGGGATTTAGCTCCATGGTACAGCACTTGCCTAGCAAGTGCAAGGCCCTGAGTTCAATCCCAAGCACCCCTCCCCGAAAACAACTACAGAACACAGAACTATCATACTGTACTGTACAATACAACCAGCAAAAATTACAGTACTGTGTAAACAAAGTATACTGTACAATAAAAAAGACACTGAGACTCTATCAACAACATATGCAGAACTGTGGGGGGGATGGGTCATAAATCGAAACAGTCATTAACCCGGTAGGCTATTAAACAAGGAATATCTACATTCATTCCAATACACCGATGACACTCTTCATCTCTAAATGGCCACACTTGACTAGAAGGACTGGTGCAACTGCGGTGACTGTGCTGACCAACCAAGACCCAACAAGTGCTGCCATGAGCAGCAGTGGGATCTGTCCCCCCCACCCGTCTCTGCCCAGCACTCTGACAGGAGGTGCCCCAGCCCAGTGAGTGGGAGGATGCCCCATCTTGGAAGAAAGAGTAAAACTGTCTATTAGAATGGGTGATCCAAGTTTCTGTCCTGATAGATGAAATTCATGAATAAGAGAAATGCAAACAGAAAAGGTACACAGTTTCCCGAAAGCAAGAACTACACAGGAGGCTCAAGCAGTGCTCCCAAGGTGTAAGGACAGAGCAAAAGCTAAAGTGGCTGAAAGGAAAGACACAAAACATTTACACTTAGGTTTTAATGAAATTATTATAATCTTCTGGGGTAATAATGAACAAATTAATAACTAAGTAATTGTCAGTTGAGAAACCCTTGAACAAAAATTATATGACCCAACTCCTCTAAAAAAAAAAAAAATTCGGGTTTTGCTCCTAAACAGACTAGTGTATTTTCTTAAACTAAGTAAATAAAAGTGAGTTTTAGCTGGGGATTTAGGTCAGTGGTTAGAGTGGTTGGCCCCAAGTTCGATCCCCGGCACCAAAAAAATAAATAAAAGTGAGTTTTATATACTTATCAACTATGAGAGAGAGAAATTTCATTTAAACCAAAGATGATCAGAGTTTATAAACTTACAGCAACTTGTCCCCAGTCTGTGAAGGTGACATTGTTAGAAAGGTAATGTCAAATAAAATTTACTCAAATATCATCAATTTGTATTCTGCCATTTTCAGAACTGAAATAAACTAAGATCCCGTGAGAAGACAAGCCACAGCTTTAAAAAAAAAAAAAAAAAAAAAAAAAAAAAGACAACAGGCATAGTGGTACATACCACAGTTCCAGGAGACAAGGAGAGGATCACTTGAGCCCAGGAGCAAGAAGTGAGCTTGGGCAACATATCACGATCCAGTCTCAAGCAAAGAAGGAAAGAAATGAAGAAACAAGGGAGGCAGGCAGGAGGAAGGAAGGAAAGGAAAGAGGGAGAGACAGAGGGAGGAAGGAAGAAGCAGGACTTATCTCTTTTTTTTTTTTTTTTTAAAGACAGGGTCTCACTCACTATGTAGTTCACTTGATCTTAGCCAAAAGACCAAGAAACGATTCACTATGTAGTTCAGACTGGCCTTGAATGTACTACCCAAGTGCTGGGATTACAGTACTGCATGACCATGTCCAGCTCTTACCTTTAAACTGAGAAGGATGCCTATCTACACATGGGGAAGGCTCTCATTCCATGAATCTAAGATAATACGTATGACAGAGAATAAAAGAGAACCCACTGGGGTTGGGGATTTAGCTCAGTGGTAGAACATTTGCCTAGCAAGCACAAGGCCCTGAGTTTGATCCCAACACCTCCCACCCAAAAATAAATAAATAAAAAGATCTTGTGCCAGATATCATGGCACACAGCTGTAATCCTGGCACTCGGAGGTTGAGGGAAGGAGGATCACCACAAGTTCTAGGATAGCCTAGGTCGCCTAGTAAGTTCAAGGTTGAACTACACAGTAAGATCCTGCCTCAGAAGAAAACAAAGCAAAACAATTTAAAAGATCTTGTAAATCCAATGTCAAAATGTTTTCTACCACCCAGTAACAAACACTAAGTTATTAAAAAAAAAAACCTTCAAAAAAGAATTATTTCAAAAGTGTACAAACCTTTTAAAATTCAAACATATCCTGTATAAACAGCAGCTACACGTAGCATCCACTGGGAACACCAAGTGCCAGCCGGTTATGGCTTCTCACCAAAAAGGCCTTCCCTGCGTGTGTTTTTGTTTTTGTTTTTGGTGCTGGGGATTGAACTCAGGGCCTTTTGCTTGCTAGGCAAATGTTCTACCATTAAGCTAAATCCCTAAGCTGTTCTCACAAAAAGCTTTCCTACAGTCCAGGACTTCTACCTGACAATGTATTCACTAACACAAACAATCTATTCTAATTTAAATAACTCCAAATTCAGTCTGAAGGTTAAAAATCTTTACATTGGAAGCAAAATCAAGATCAGATGCAATTAAGATCCTAGAAACATACTTTTAAGAAAAAGTAATAAACGTTATTCCACCACTATGAGAAGGATTAGAGAGGTCTGAAATATCCTCAGGGTATAGACTGAGATGTAGTGCAAATGGAGCAAAAAATGTAAAGGACAAGTCAAATGTGCAACAAGACAGAAGACGCAGGACAGAGCACAGCAAGCTGAGAATGCCTCTCTTCAAAGCCTGACAGGCACACCCCAGGGATGTGAGTGCCTTGAGAAAAACTTCTGCAGCACAACCTGAACCACACTGTTTGTCTTCCAACCTGCTGTGGACTGTGACTGGGCACGAGACAGAATCTTGCCTCTGCCTCCCTCACTACAAAGATACATGTGAGTGTCTCCTCTAGCCAAGACAGTTCTCAAATGTGAAGTCTTCCAGACTAAACTTGTCAAATCGACACAAACAGGTGCCTGCCCTCTCTCTAGTCAGTGAGGACACAAAGGAGCAGAGCTCTCAACTCTCCCACAGCCGACACCCTTCCCTCCAGCACCACTCGGCTCTGCAAGCACCAACACCACATGTGTGGAAGGCTGCCAGTCACACACCTGCCTGCCTGCCTGCCAACATGGGAAATTCTTTAAACAGTACCCTCCGCAACCAGAAGGCCACTAGACCTGTTAAGCCCCTTCAACCAGGTTTTGCAAGCAAGGGGAAGTCCTCTGGAGAATGATGGACACACTTTTTTGCATGCAGAGATACACAAATAGGATGGGTTGAGTAGGTAAACAACAAAGGTCTACAACTAAGGAACACAAACAGGCAGGTCTGCACAGGCAAGGGTGGAGCAGGAACCTAACAGCTGCAGAGTCAGCCACTCCAAGAACAGAAGCTGGATGCAGGTGACAGATAGCATGAAAAAACCATGCGAACTACACATGTCCAGAAAAAGAGAAATGTGAAAAGAAAAGGGACCCTGCCTGGGTGCACAGGGCATTCCAGGCTGTAGGACACTCAAGGATCAAGGACATGGCTTTAGAACACTCAAACTCGCTACAAAACTGGGA
>PVJO010000228.1:167841-241740 GCA_004026905.1 Hystrix cristata
AAAAAAAAAAAAAAAAAAAAAAAAAAAAAAAAAAAAAAAAAAAAAAAAAAAAAAAAAAAAAAAAAAAAAAAAAAAAAAAAAAAAAAAAAAAAAAAAAAGAAAGAAAGAAAGAAAAGAAAAAAGAAAGCAGTTGTTTTCCCAAAGAAGGTACCTTCATAATTTCTGAGCTCCTGTATAAAATAGCAACAAGACCAAAAGAGGTAAATACCCACCTGCAATTTAGAAACCTACAGTTTCTAAATTACAAACAAAATAAATACTCTGTACTGAAACCCACCACCTTGAAAAGCAACATGCAAAAGATGCTATCCCTAACATAAGCCTCTGTGCTCAGAGTAAGTTCTGGTTATAATTTCTCCCTAAATGACAACTTTAAACAAACTCAAATTTCTTGTGCATGAAAGTCTTACTGATAAGAAGAGAGCAGCTGAGGACCAAAATTCACCAAAATCTAGAAATGGTGGTGCACACCTGTAATCCCAGCACTCAGGAGGCTGAGGCAGGAGAAGCACTGTGAGTTTGAGGCCAGTCTGGACTACATATTGAGTTCAAGACCAGCCTGAAATACAATAGTGAGACCCTGTCTCAATAAACAAATGAAGGAAAAATTCTGCCAACAGGTGGGAGCAGGGGAGGAGTTGGCTGTCAGCATCAGCAGCTTTGCCCACCACTAAGGCCTGGATCACAGCCACCCTTGCACTACCTGAAACCCAACAAAAACAAAAAGATAACAAGGCCCACAAATTACCATCACTCTGCTGCCCGTTCTCCAACAAGAAGGAAAATGCAACTATCTTGAACCACTTCGGGGCTGGCCTGCATGCAAGGCTATTCTGGAACCTCTAACAATACAGCTACACAAATCAGCTATGAAGCAACAAACTACTGTAACAACCCTATATGGTGGGAAATGCATGAGGGGCTTGATTTTGGGGCACTACCATCTCAAGAAGGAAGCCTACAGAAGACATTGCCCCACACGCAAGCAAGCTACTAATAACCCTGTCAGACTCATGCAGCACCTGCAGGACGCTTAGAGTCCTGGTCCTATACACCTCCACAAAGTTGCCAGGCAGGTCTGGGCATTTGGTGGCACATGGATGCAAAACTACTAAATAGCTGGCTCCTTCCCAGAAAGCTAGGACCTTACTAGGATATGGCAAATCCTCAGGACATAACAGTGGGAATAAAACTCCCGTAACACACTTTTCTACTTTCAATTTGTAATTTGCATTATAGCAGCCAGCTGGACATCTCAGTAGCTGCGCTTGGGGGCTACACGAAGAAATCTTTGCGTTACCCACTTGGTAAGACAAACAGTAAGTTGTGTGTGCCTGTGCAAAAGTGAAAAAACAGGGACTTACACCCACATTGCACTCCATGTAACAGGTTTTGGGTGTGTTTACCTGAGCATTATAGTGGGCAAAACATACCCACACTATTTATCAGTTAAGCACACATGTACTGTACCATAACGGAATGTGAGTATGGCTCACAGGAGCTGGATGTGGGGAAAGCAGGAACCCATCTGTGCTTTCAACCACTTGCCAGAAGACAGCAAGGTGTGTACATGTATTGGAGCTCCAAAGCGGCAACAGGTGTGCATTTAGGATCCAGCGTTTGCCACATGAGCCAAAGTTCCTGTGACAGTGAAATGGAGCAAGAATCAACTGATATAGACAGACACAGGGAATGACCTCCTGATTCAGATGAGAAAGAAAGCAGCAGTGTTGGTACATATTCGACTAATCAAAATGGTACAAAATGGTCACACAACCAAGTGGAACAATGCAATGTTAGAACTACATCCGAAAACACATTGAGGATCTTGCCAGGGGTGAAACTTATTGGATGGAATGCCAGCACAGCACTGCCATTCAATGGTGGAAATTGTGTGTAACAGATGAAATACCACAAGATACCGTAAAATACACAAATGACGGAATACAAACGTTTTGTATACACCGATAGCCACACTCAAAAATGTGTTTATTATGACACTTCACAAGCTGAACTGAAAGCATTCATAGGTTTGCTGTTCTTTTGGCTCCATTTTATCTAAAATCACAGGAATGTAAAAGACTTATGGGTGTAGGCTACAGGTTTGTAGAATACTGGTAATACTGAGGTTTGGTTTCCTTCAAAATTGCCTGATATTTGATGACTAAAGCACCCACCAAGAAAGAAAAAGAACTGATAATCTGACTACTATCCACTCACTGTTTGAACAATTTGAGGGTAATTGTCAAGAAATTCACACACCATCTGAATACAAGACTACTGATGAACACCTAGCAGCATTTTGTGGTCACTGTAGCTTTAGGTTGTATATACCAAAAACATCTTCAAAATATGGCAGAGGGGCTGGGGATTTAGCTCAGTGGTTAAAGTGCTTGCCTTGCAAGCACAAGGACCCAAGTTCAATCCCCAGCACCAAAAAAAAAAAAAAAAAAATATATATATATATATATATATATATATATATATATATATATATATATGGCAGAAAAATGTATGCCCTTGTAGATGCAAAGACATTATGCTTTCAAAGAAGTTTATCCTGAAACTCAGCCACCAAGCCCTTATTCAAATAGTAACAAAACGAAGTTGTGAAAAGACTTATTGCTCCCATCTCCCAAACTGATCAGAATGTGACATTCTACAACTGGTTTACCAGTTTCCAATGGATGTTACACTTGCTGACAGAGCACAAGTTGACCAGAGTAGAAACTATGTAAGAACAAAAGTGAAATTTAAAATTAAATGTTTGCAATTTCAAAACAGAGAATTGTAGAGAATAATCTTTGGATTTCAGAAAAATGTAACATTGGCCTCCTATATGGCAAAGAAAAACAAACTGGTACTTCTGCTGTCAACATGTCAACATTGCACCAGGATGGAAATATTGACAGGGAAACCTCCACAAAACTGAAGCTTGAGATGACAACTTTCTATAACAAAACCAAAGGCAGAATAGATGTTGTTGATGAATTATGCAGCAACTGTGATGTCACTTTAAACACAAAGTGTTGGCCAATGGTTGTGTTTTACTTGATCCTAGACATATGTGGGATAAATAGTTTGATAGTTTACAAAGAAAATAACAAGTCTACAAAAAAACTATGCAAAAAAAAAAAATTGTGGTGCACACCCAGCATCACAAAGACCCACTATCACAACAGGAGAAACAAATAGGTGTCAACTGTGCCCTACAAAAAAGGACGAGAGGTTGGGGATTTAGCTCAGTTGTAGAGCACCTGCCTAGCAAGCGCAAGTCCCCAAGTTTGATCCCCAGCACCCCTCCTCAAAAAAGACAGGAAAACAAAACATACATGCTTAAGCTGATACACGTACATGGAACGTGCAGTTTTATTGTATGAAGACTGCCTTGAAGGTGACAGCTGAACCAAAGATTATCTCTGTGGTAGGCTTTTGTTTTCATTGTAGTTCACACAGGAATTCATTTCTGATGTTATCTTTTAGTTTTTGTAAGCAAGTACACAGCCTATGTGAAAGTGTTCATGTTTATGTTTAAACATACAATACATAAGAAAAATTTAGTACTATATTTTATTGATATTTTATGTTCCTGTTCCCTACACACATAATAAGAACCTCCTGACAAAAAAGCAAGACCAGTGAGATGTCAACTCTGTTCTACAAAAAGGCAGGAAAGCCAAACACACGTGCTGTCAGTGCAAGCTATACGTGTTTCGAACGTGCTGTTGTCATGTGTGAAGATGGCACTGAAGTGTGATAACTGAAGTAAACATTATTTTTGCTGTAGAGTTACTACTGGTATAATTTATTTCTGCTATTTTTGAGACTTCATACACCAAAAAACAGTTGATGTTGGAAACTGATGCTTTTTCATAAACATTCAATAAATGTAAATATAAAAATTCACATAAAATGAATCTATAAAAGTTTATAAAATTTTTTGTATCTACTGGGGTTGGGGACTTAGCCCAGTGGTACAGCACTTGGCCTAGGAACTGCTAGGCCCTGAGTTTGATTCCTCAGCACCCCCCAAAAGTTTTAATATTTATAAAAATATAAAAATTCAATACTTTGCTGGGTTCAATCCCCAGTACCAAAAGAAAAAAAGTCAATACTTTTAAAAAATGTTTTCCTGTTCAGTACTCATTGTTTAATGTAATAAACTCATAACATTAAATAATTCATCAACTGAAATGTTATAATTAATGAATTAGGGTATTCTATACCCTTGATAATGAGCCTTGTACACAAAATTAGGGTTATGCCCTGAGTTAATCATGAAGCAAGGAAGAGGAGAACAATTTTACCTAACAATTACAAAGCACCAGCCCTGTTCTAGCCATTCCACTGATCAAGGAAATCCAGCCCCTCTGGGTTCCATGTAAACTGAGAGGTCATCTCCTCAAAGTCTAAGACGCTACCCCTGCAAGCAACGTCCTCTCTTCATGGGCATCACTTGTCAGCCTCAACTCTAGCTCCTGAACATGCCGGGGACCTAGGTGTGCAACACAGAGGTGGAGGATGATCCATATCGCTTCTAAACCACTGGCTGTGCCGAACACTGGAAGCAAAAGACAACAACCATTACAGACACAATGACGGTCCTGCCTCACACCTGCAGCCCCACTGACATCCCAACAGCATTTTACTAAAGTCAGAAAATAAGTGGTTTTTCAAAAAAAGATTTTACTGAAGGTATTATTATAGCATGCGTTCTTGAAAAAGTCAACGATAAGGACAGTATGAAGTTTTGTTTTATTTTTAAGGGGAGCCACTCTCTTAAGGAACAGTGTTTCTTTTGCTTTTGGGTTTTGCACTTTTTTTTTGTACAGTATTCTAATAATTTTTATAGGGCTTATTTCTAACTGCATTCACACAGGGGGTAAAAAATCCTTGATCAGCATCACTGATCTGCACTGGCCTCCTCTCAGAGCAGCCCTGTTACCTCTCGCAGGATCCACCCGCCCTACCCTCATGCCCACACTGCTCAGCACCTGCTTGCTCTACAGACACAGGTCCCTTGGCCATTCTGTGCCTCTGGTCAACCCACCATGGTGGCAAAGCCCATAGAACCTAGGCCGGGAGCCCCTCCCCACAGACCACAGAGACAGCCCCTGAGCTGAAGGTGACCGTGTCTCCCTGGACTTCGGTGACATTTCCCCTCTTACATGCCACATTCCCTCCATCTCAAGACCCTTCAACTACATACTGTATAGCACTTAAAACACTGCCAATTCAATCCCACAGTGCACAGTCCCAAGTGCTGGTCCCTGCATCTGTGTCTTTCTCATTTGTCATGAGGCATGCCATCATGTTCAGTAATATGCACTCCTCAAAAGGTTCACTGATCAGTGAGGATCGTCCTCCAGGTTTCACTCGGAACTAGAAAAGGGACAGACGTCTCTCAGCCAGTGGCGACCATGAGCATCACTGCTTAGAAGCAGACACAATGTTGACATGTTTGCCTCTCTGCACACAAGAAATGTCCACTTCAAGCCTGGTCTTAATGGGATCCTTCTGAGGACATTCTAACATCAATTCATTTATGCTTTCAGTACCAACAATATATATAACTCAACTGAACTGCTGACAGTTTGAACAGCAACGACTAAGTGCACCCAAGTACAGGAAAGCATACCATGATAAATGCTGCATGCCTATAATGCATTCCAATTTCAAAATTGTTTTAAAAAAAAATCAGACATCTTGGAATCAATGCAAAAAGACAGCAATAAGTGCTTTTTCATACAAGGCAAACTGTTTCCTAAGTATAGGATTTGAGTATCTCACTGACTTCGTATGCCTCATATGCCCTAGTATCCTAGCTGAAGGGCTGCCACGTAAGAGGGGATTCAATAAATACTAGCTAATAAATAAAGCAACCAGAAGCTCAGGAAGTGGAAAATGCCTTCAAAGTTATTCAGGCCAGGGCTCTCACACTTTTTGAGATACAATTCACACCTTCAGGAGCATACACCCACACCCAAGCAAACAAAAATTTCCATATATTCACTATGACACGCTACTGTTGTCTATTCCCTTAAAGTTTAAAAAAAAAAAAAAAAAAAAGCTGGCACGACCCATTCTGTTGTTGTACCTCTGCCCACACAGAAATTCATCTCCCCAATGTTAGTGAACCTCACTCATTTACATAACATACTCCTAAATGTCTGCCTTAATCTTGCATTCATTAACTCCACCACCCTTTATCGAGTATTGTGTATAAACAGAGCAATTTTCTTGCGTAAATGAAAATAAAGGCTCCCTTTGTAACAGAGTGATGCTCCATGGGAAACAAGCACCATTCTGCACAATGACACAACCCTAAGATGAGTCAAGTGCCCTGCTCCAGAGATTCGACTCCTTCCCAATCCCCACTCACAGCATATTCCACAACTGCAGGAGGAGCCAACAGCTGATGTCCTCAGCTCTTCAGTCTTCGGTCCTCCATGCCATCCCATCTGACCTATCACCACTAGTGTGCACAGGACCCCAGCCAGGATAAGAGCTCTTAGAACCCCACACACGCCCTCCAATCCCTCCCCAGCTCTCCTGACAGGTCCTATCAAGCGCACCCCTAGGGGCCAGGGGCAGTTCCTCCAATGGGCATCAAGAAAAGGAGGTGGTTTGTTCATTCCCTCACCAGGACTGGCCCTGTTAGGAGAAGGAATGACCTCACACCCACCTTTGCAGACAACAGGCAGAGAACTTGCTAGGATGAACAACCTGTGTTTTCACCAAGGGAGCAAAACTGGATTTCCCCACAGAATACCCAAAGAATGACCACTCCTCCATAAAACTAACACATACAGTCCAATGGCAAAGTCAAGAACTTTCTTCAAGATCTGAATTTGGAGAACGAGTTTAAGCCATGCTCAGGCCAAGGCTCAGGGAGAGCTCCCCGTGATCTGCCACCATTCATATGACAGGAGTCAATCACATGTGCACCCTCAAAATCTTGGCCTATGCAGACCCACTGCATCATCTATTTATTAACTTAACCTCGGTACCATGTTACTAAAATTTTCAGACTAGAAGTTCAAATTAAAAATGAGTGCCAGGCATGGTGGTGCATATCTGCAATCCCAGCATTCGGGAAGCTGAAGCAGGAGGACTGCCACAAGTGCAAAGCCAGCCTGGGCTACATACGGAGACCCTGTCTCCAAAAAAAAAAAAAAAAAAAAAAAAAAAAAAAAAAAAAAAAAAAAAAAAAAAAAAAAAAAAAAAAAAAAAAAAAAAAAAAAAAATGGCAAGCAAGCCAACCAGCCAACCAGCCAGCCAGCCATGCTGGGAGTGTGGCTCAGTGGTACACTGCATGCCTAGCTTGTATGAAGCCATAGGTTCCATCCCCAGGCACTATAAAAAAATAAAAATAAAAACAGGAGGATGTAAGTACAATACTACCTTACAATAGTCTTCAAGTATGCTTAATTAAAAGCAGGCATTTAACTGTACAAATTTACCAAATCTAACATGTAAAAGACTTACAGCACCCTCAAACCAAAGCAAACTGCATTACTCTGGCAGTCCGAGGGCAACAGGCAGGAAGGGGGAGCCTCTCTGACCTGACCCAACCCTGGCTTGCTCTGGGAGCACAGGCAAAACTGCAGCCCCAGACCTAGGGTGCCATCTGTTCAGGTTTACCTGCCAATTTACTATGTGCCTTAGTTCCTGTTACCAGCTATCAACAGTCATAAGCTTGTTTCATTCTTCCCTATCTCAATCAGTAAGTGAAAAAGAAAACCCAAGAAGAAAAACACAGTAGTGGAGAAAAGGCAGCTATAATAAACCCACATAAACACGGATCCCTGAAAACTGGTTAATTTTAAAAATTATATACATGCACATTTGCATTACTCACACATACACATGTATTACATACATATATACATACAAAAGCAAGTTAAATACATGCTTCTATAACACATGTACACAGCACAAATTACATACACAAATTACGTATCATACAAACATAACACACATATACATGGGATGACTGAAAAACACAACTTTTCTTCCAGATAACCCCCAGATCATCTCCACTCTGCATTTGACATAGCATCACCCGACACTGGACAGGAGACCTCACAATGCAATCAAAGTGGCTGATAAGAGTGCCAAATTATAGTTACTCAGCCCTGGTCTCTGCAGCAAGCCCAAAGCTCATTGTCACCCATCAGCGAGGCAGCCTGGATCAGGGTGAGCACACAAAGCTGTGCTGGGACAGTCACACTCGCTCAGCCACCTGCTGTCTATGGTCACACTTGGGACAGCTACTGAGTCCAAGGTATTTACCACTCACGCTCTGCAGAAAGAGTACTAACTCCTGCCCAAGTCAGAACCCGAAGTTTTAGTCAACCAAAGTACAATGTTCCAGACCAGCCTGGTAAATGTGTAAGATGCCACTGGTTTCATGGCAAAGCTACAGAAACAGACAGTAGACGGGGTCGCCTGTGCTGGGGGTGGAACAGGGACTAACTATAAATGGGCAGGAAGAGATATCGATAGGTTGACAAAAATGTTCTAAAACTAGATCAGGGTGGTGGTTTCACAACTTACCAAAAATTACTAGATTACATACTTAAAAATGGATCGATCTATGGTATGAAAAGTATACTTCAGGGGCTGGGGATTTAGCTCAGTGATTAGAGTGCTTGCCTTGCAAGCACAAGGGCCTGAGTTCAATCCCCGGCACCACAAAAAAAAAAAAAAAAAAATAGTCAACTATCAGGGCTGGGTACAGTGGCCAGCATTCTGGGACACTGAGACAACAGGTCAAGCACAGTATGAGTAAATTAGCAAGACTCTCTCTCAAAAAGAATAACAATGGTAACAATAATATATAAAGAGATCTGGGGATGCATTTCAGTGTGAAGACCAAAAAAGGGGATAAAAGTCAACTATCCCAAGTGGGTGCACACCCATGCTCAGGGGGCTACTCGGGAGGCAAAGACAAGAGGATCCAAGGTGGAGGTCAGCCTAGGCAACTCAGCAAGTACCTGTCTCTAGGATTTTTCAAAGGGCTGGAGGATGTCAGGGCCCTCTGGCTGCAACATCTGCACCCCAATGACCACCAGGGCTGATGTGGCTGATCTGGCCAGCCAGTCAGGGGTCCCCTTCCTCCTCCCCTGCTCCATGAGCATCCCTCCTGAAGCTCGGCTGCAGGGACGCCCACCCCAGACAGAGAAGGACTGCCTGCTCACAGGTTAAGGGTGTGCATGCAGCTGAGGTCCCCCACAGAACCTCCAAAGAAGCGCTACAGGGTGGAGAGATGGCACAGCAGTGGAGCACTCGCCTCGTACACAGGAAGCTCTGTGTTCAATCTCCAGCATCAGGAAAAAAAAGCCAGATATGTGAGTAATTTTGTTGTTTTTGGTTTTGGTTTTCTGGGGACGGGTTCTCGCTATGTAGTCCAGGCTGGCCTTGAACTCACTATGTTGACCAGGCTGGCTGAGAACTCAAGGTGGTCCTGCTCTGCCTCCCAAGTGCTAGGGTTACAGGAGTGCATGCACTACCGCACCTGGACAATTTTGTTCTTTTGTAATCTATGCCCCTGATTAAAAACTGTCTCTAGAGTTGGGGATGTAGCTCAGTGGTACAGCACCTTGCCCAATGTTAAGGGCAAGTCTGATCCTCAGGACTGAATGGAGGGGCCCCCCTCTCTGTCATCAAGTTCTGGTTTTTTTGTACATGTTTGTAGTAATGATTACGTGCCTTTTGTGGAAATGATACATGTACATAACACATCTTAATTCTTTTTTCAACCCCTTTCCTTTCCCTTCCTCCCCCCCATCTCCTGACTTAATTTAAGAATTTGAAAAAAAAAAAAAACTGTCTCAAAAAATTTGAGAAAGATGTTATCTCCCTACTTCCTCTTACCTATTATTTTGCTCTTTATCTGTATTTTGGATTTCTTACATAAGAGAAACCATGAGACATTTAAGCCCATGTGTCTGATTTATTTCACTTAGCATTATGGTCTCAAGGTACATCCATTTTCCTACAAATGACTCAAATTTATCCTTCTTTATGGCAGCATAGTACTCTGTTTTGAAGAAGAAGGAGAAGAATTCTCTCCCTTCACAGAAGAGGCTATTATAAGCCAAAGCAGCTGCAACAAGAACCATCCTCAAATGGAACCAGCCCGCCTACAAAGGCCCTGCCAGGACAGTGTCATTTACCAGGTCACCCTTGACAAGTCTTGGACCTACAAAAGAACATGGCTGACAGAAAGACGGTAACAGATTCTTATTCACAGTAATCTGTCTTCAGTAATCCATCTGTATCTGACGCCTTGGTCAACCCTCCACACCTGCAAGTCACTCTGTCCCATCAAAAGCCCCTCTCAGCAGGCAGAAATGATTTTAAGGTCCCAATTCCTTTTTGGTTTTTTTTGGAGACAGGGTCTTACTATGTAGCCCAGGCTGGCCTTGAACTCCCAGCGATCCTCTTGCCTCAGCCTCCCAAATGCTGGGATTACAGGTGCGGGTCACCATGCCTGGCTGGGTCCCAACTCTTGAGGGGCTTATGTTAAGCAGTAGACACTGGCAGGCATGAGGGAAAAAGGGGGAGTTCAAAATAGCATGTTTTTCCAGTTGTAGTTAAGTAAAGAAACAAAGACCTCAATCTGTAATAGATGCACAGGGGCTGTGGATTTAGCTCAGTGGTTAGAGCGCTTGCCTAGCAAGCACAAGGCCCCGAGTTTGATCCCCAGCACCCAAAGAAAAAAAAAAACAAACACAAGAGTGGGAGAACACAACCCAGATGCACGGTGCAGGTGCCTGTCACAGCAGGAGCAGCCTGGGCACATAGACACACTGGCCCCACTGGCCTTCACCCGTCCAAGGGTAGCAGAAGCATGACAGAACAAGGGACTGGAGACACCACAGTCTGCAGCCAGCAGCCATGGCACTGGCACTTAGTAACCCAGCCTCTGTGCTTCAATCTACTTATCTCCACAATAAGGAGACTAGTAGCACCTACAACACCTTAGCAATTACCAAGAATTTGTGACAGGGCCTTTGTTTGCTTGTTTTTGTGGTAATGGGCACTGAACCCAGGCCTTCTCTATTGACCTACCTCCCCAGCCCTTTTTTAATTTTGTAACAGGGTCTTGCTACATTGCCCAGGCTGCACTCAAACTTGCAGACACAGGCTGGGAATTTAGTTCAAGTGGTAGAGCACTTGCTTAGCAAGTGCAAGGCCCTGAATTCGATCCCCAGTACCATCCCCCCCAAAAAACATGCAATCACCCTGCCTCAGCCTCCTGAGTGGCTGGCACCCAGCCTCAATAAAGGAAAGACCTGCCTGGCTAGGTTGCTGGTGGGGAGGCAGCTGTAAGAGGCCTGGGTTTGCTGACCTCTCATGCCCCACACTGATCAGGAGGGCTCTAAGAGCTGCCGTCAGAAGACAAGGAGGTGGAGGGGCAGGGGGTGAGAGACACAGGGCCAGAGGCTGTGACCTCTGCAGGTGCGAGAGAGTGGCCACGTTTAGTCTCAGGTCAATCTACACAAGTGTGAAAGCTGCAAATCTTACACCCTCGGCAGCAAGAAAGGAACACTGTAAAAGAAAATTCAAGTTCTTAAAACAGTCATACTTCATCCAGATAAGGCACCAATTCTCTAAAAAGCACTCCTCTTAAATTACCTGCTGACTTTTAACTTCACAAACTGTGAAAATGAGCTATTTAAACCAGGCCCCTGCTGAAGACTGGCTCCACAGAGATGCTCCAGCAACAGCTCCTCAGCAAAGGCCACGAACCTTGGAGCGCCAAACCTTGGAGCACCGGGCCACCTGAAGGCTTGATCAGAGAAAGGGGGGCAGGGAGCTCCACAACTGCCTCTCTCCAAAAGTGCAGCAAATAAGCGGGCAAAAACTGCTTAGAATCAACATCTTCAGAACTGTGAGATGTAATCGAAACCTTACAGGCAACAGGGAACACCAGAGGAGAATGCTGCCTGGGGTGGGGAGCACCACAGCAAAGGCTGATTTAGTGCTCACCACACAGCACCTTCAGACAACAGTCCTCAGCTTCCGAGCGACACACAGAATTGCAGCGACCCTACTGACTGGTCTGGCAGAGAGGCGAACCAGGACAATCTCGGGGTGAGTCCTTGAATGGCAAATATAAAATTGTCATATGACTCAGCAGTTGTGCTCCAAAAGTTTCCAAAGGAAAATTTGTGCACACGTGTCCACTGCAGCTACATTTCCCTCGGCCAAAAGTGGAGAAACCCAAATGTAACCCAGAGATGAATGGGCAAATATAATTCCACACCATATGATGCTACTCAGACACAAACAAGAATAAATTCTGATACTCACTACAACATGGATGGACTCCAAACGACATCATACTAAGCAAGAACCAGACACAAAAGACCACACATTATATGATTGTTTATACGAAATGTCCATAATAGGCAAATCCAGAGACAGAAAGAACAACTAGTAGTTACAAGCAATTCTGGGAGAAACAGGATGTGCAAGTGAACATGTTCTTTGGGATAACAAAAATGGCCTTGAACTAGATTCACTGGTGGTGGTTGTACAGTGTTGTACATATACTGAAGATCACAGAACTGTTTGCTTTAAAATGAATAGAAAGGAGAACTTTCTAGATGAATTGCCTTGATTTTTAAAAACATCGCTCCATGGAGCACTTGAGGCGGCTGCAGCAGGAGGATCACCATGACTTCAGGGCCAGTCTCGGCTCCATAGTGAGTTCCAGGCCAGCCTGAACTACACAGCAAGACTATGTCTCAAACAAAATACAAAAACAAAAACATTCTCATTCCTGTTTTACTTTAGCACCTGTTTAAGGTAACCTAGGTTAATGCCAGCTTTGTTTCTCAGGAAGTAAACTGTACATTTTTTAAATGTTGTGTGGCACTTTCTCATCTTCTGCAGTTTCACTGGGAGGCTAACATTACTCCAGCATGTTCAGACATATCCCATTAACCATCCGCAAGGCTGTATGATACAATGAAGATGTTTAATTCAACAGCATTACTGGAGCTGGGGATTTAGCTTGGTGGTTAGAGTGCTTGCCTTGTAAGCACAAGGCCCTGAGTTCCATCCCCAGCACCAAAAAAAAAAAAGCATTACTTTAAAAACAATCCAAATTAGTTTCACATAAGGTAGCAAAACTTGATGGAAGATAAAAAGGCCTACGGTAAATAATCTACATCCTAAAGACACCTCAAATCCATCGAATACCACCAAGCAGCACCAGGCCCCATTGGTTTTCACTGACTGACAATTAACAACTAACTGGCTTTCCTTGTCTTACCTAAACAGCTTCTGATTCTAGGATCTGTGAAACTGAAGCATTTTCATCTAATTCCCATTGCAGAGGGTGAAAGCACTGGCACCCTCAGCATGAATCAGAGAGTGGCTCCAAACCATAACTAGGCACCACTTTCTTCATCGCCACACAGTTGAAATTAAAAACCACCACAAAACTTGAAGAACATGGTGGTGCATCCCTGTAACCCAGCTACCTGGGAGGCTGAGGCAAAAGGATCCCAAGTTTGACCCCAGCAGGGGCAACTTAGCGAGACCTTGTCTCAAAATGTAAAATGGGCTGAGGGTATATAGCTCAGTTCAAAAGCCCTGGGGTCAAATACCTGGTAGATGGGATCACACAGGTGCACATACAGAAGGAAAAAAAAAAATCAATATTTGTTCGCAACTGTAAAATCTGAGCTTTCAAGTAAAAAACTGGAATGTTTGAGCTCTACTTTGATCAAGTTGGAGGGACAGAGACCATGCTTCTTCACTAAAGCATGGTCTTAAACACTAAAATGTGGGAAAAATAGCTGATGGTGGTTTTCCAGCCTCTGTACCTAAGCCAGGATACGATGACCTTCCAGAGAGGGAAACACATGGAGAGCACCCAGCAGAGCAGGGAAGGGCGGGCAGAGGAGCAGCCCCAAGGCCTGGCTGACTTGGGAGGAGGAAGTCAAGGTTCCACAGCAGCCACAGCAGTCCTCTGCAGGGCAAGGCCCAAAAGGAGAGAGCTAAACAGGGAGAGGGAGAGGATGCCAAGAATCTTACAGGGCTTCTCACTCAGGTACTGAGCAGAGTCTAGATCAGCACATGCCTTCCAGGAAACCATCCAAGGTTAGGGGCAGGAGACCCAACCAGTCCTCAAACAATAAGACGAGATGATCACACAGAACTGAAAACAGTCTCCACTTCCACCAGCCACAAGGGAAATTTCAGAGAAACTTTGCCTCAGTCCCGGGGAAAATTCAGCCCTAGAGTAAAAGTTACTCTGGTTTCATCTAACAGAGCTGGAAATGAAGACCTGAAAGAATCAAACTGTCTCAAAGTACTACAGCTTAACTCCATCTCAACAAAGCCCAAAAATAATTTATAGCAGTAAGAAAACATTCAGCAACAGACAAAGTAAAACTACATCCAGCATGCAATCAAATATTAGCAGGCACACAAAAAAACAAGAAAAACAGAGGCCACATTTTTCAAACTGAGCAACAGTTGCTCAATAAGAAAAATCAACGGACAAAACCAACCACAACTGACACAAATGAAACAAGAGACAAGGAAGTGAAAATATTCTGTATGTCTGCAAAGCTACGGACTGGGCAGGTTAAATAGAGACAAAGGACACAAATCATACTTCTTAAAATGAAAACTATAAAATGTGAGATAAAAATACTGAAATGAGAATATGTGCACACTAGACTTTGCAGAAGAGGAAGCTGGTCAGCTCGGAGACAATAAGAGAAATCATCCAAAACAGGACACATAAGAAACTATGGGTACCATGTGACGGTTTCACCAATCCCACATACCAAAACCGGAAAATATCGCAGGCCGTCACCATGCTGATGGCCAGTGTCATGCAGAAGACTCCACCTCGCTCTACCTATTCTTTTGCTCAGTGGCTACTCTGGAATGGCAGGTAAGGCACAGTGACTGGAGCAGGCATTTGGGATCTCTAGTTTCTGATTATGTCCTGGTTAGGTCTTATTTTCAGGGAAACGTGGACATTAAGTGGGGTTAGCAAATGAGAAGAGAGAACAGAAAGCTTCTTTGACTAATGGCAAAAGCTTTCAAAAGTCAGTGAAAATTCTAAGCCCACAGATCCAAAAAGTTCAACAAACCCCAAGCACAAGAAACATGACAAAACTCCATGCCAGCATACCATAATCACATCACCTAAATATATCTTCATAGCATCCAGAGAAAAACACCACATTACATACAGAGGAAAAAAGCAATGACAACAGACTGCTCCCTGGAAATGATGGAAACTAGAGGCCAGTGGGCCTACGAAATGAAGGGTGGGAAGAAGTGCTCAGCCTGGGTTCTTCACCCAGCAAAATACCTTTCAAATAACCTAAAAGCACATTCTGAGACACACAAAAACAGAAAGCAATCATTACTAGCAGTCACCACAACACTAAAGGAAATCCTCAAAGAGAAGGGACAGGGACAGGCTGGGATCTGGATTACACAAAAAATAAAGAATAAACACTGAAGACAGAACTGCCCCTGGGCCCTCCAAAAGTCGCCCTACTGTAACTGCACCCTGGGACTCATGTCACTTACCTCCTTCAAGTCTAGGTAAAACCTTTTATGTCTATATTTGTAGGGTGCTAGTCTTAGCATGTGATCCAGCCCTGGCTTCCATCCCCAGCCACACACAGACTTGAGAACCTCTGATTGTGTTGAATTCAAGAGGCTCACAAAATACCCTGAAACAGTTTTAAACCATGAAATACCATGGGCACATTAAGGAAAGGGGCTCACAGAAACAACACCATGTGTCCTGAGACATATTCCCCAGAGACGGGAACCTTTCTAAGAGTTACACAGGAGTCGTTTCAAATGTTTCCAGCCTTTTCAGCTGAAGACCTGGGGGGGGGGGTGTTGCTGAGGATCGAATATAAGCACTGTACCACTGAGCTAAATCCCAAACGCCCCAAAATCTTATTTTTTAAACCATTTTACAACTACAAATATGTATTTAAATAACCTAAGCTTATACTCTTTACAAGTCTACCAATTCAAAAACTTCTTTCTCTCTCAAACTGGGCACAGTGGTACACATCTGAGGTCTCAGCTCCTCAGAAGGCTAAGGTAGAAGGATGGATCACTTTAGCCTAGGAGAGCTAATAAAACGAAACAATAACAGCAACAAAAAAAAATTTTCTTGCTGGGCATTTTGACGTATGCCTATACTCCCAGCCCTTGGGAGGCTGAGGCAGGAGGATCACTGTGAGTTTGAGGCCAGCCTGGGCTCTGCACTGAGTTCAAAACCAGCCTGAACTACATAGTGAGACCTTGTCTCAAAAAACAAAAATCAAAAAAAAAAAAAACAAAAAACACTTTTCTTTCTATTTTTGGCATAGTTTCTTCTTCGACAAAAAAAACTTTTTAGTTAAAATGTACTTTGGGTTTGTGTGAGTGTGTCTGTGTGGGGAAGTGATACTGGATTGAACCCAGGGCCTTTGCACTGAGCTACACCTCCAGTCTTTTTGGGAGGCAGGGTTCTGGGGATCGAACTCAGGGCCCTGCACTTGCTAGGCAAGCGCTCTACCACTTGAGTTAAATCTCCAACACCCTTTTTTATTTTTTTGAGACAGGACTGGCTGAATTGCTAATTTATGATCCTCCTGCCTCAGTTTCCCAGAATGCTAGGATCACAGATGTGCGCCACCATGCCAAGCCTGGAATTTTGTTAATATAATTAAAAACCTAAACTTTATCCACCCAGATGTTACTGATCTTCCTGTGATTAGAAACACTTTCACACTGGTTAGGGATTTAGTTCAGTGGTAGAGCACTTGCCTAGCAAGTGCAAGGTCCTGAGTTTGATCCCCAGCAACCACCCTCCAAAAAAGAAAAAAGAAATACTTCACAGTCACGTGGGGCTCCTGTCATGATCTACTTACAACCAGCTTAAAACTCAGGTTGGACAGCTGGGCGTAGTGCCACATATTTGTAATACGAGCACTCCAAGAGGCTGAGGCAGAAGGATTGTAAACTCAAGCCCAAAATGGGCTTGAGCTAAAGAAACCCTGTCTCAAAATTAAAAAAGGGCTGTAGGTGTAGCTCAGTGCCTAGGCCCTGGGTTCAATCCCCAGTACCCCTCATCTCCAAAAAAGTAGACTAAAATGGTAAATTTTTGCAAAATCCTCAGGAACTATTAACTGTACCTTCTCATCCTGGTTACCTAATTTCTAAACATTTTCTTCCCATCTAAATGAATAAGGATAAAAGTCAAGCACAGTGACACATACCTATAATCCCAACTACCTAGGAAGGTGAGTCAAAGGAAGCACAAGTTTGAGCCAGCTTAGACAACACAGTTGGGGCAGGGCGAGGACATAGATGACTTAACAAGGCCCTGTTTCAAAACACCGAAAAAGCTGCAATGTAGTTCAAAGTGAGGCCCTGGGTTCAATCCCCCTGTACCGCAAAAACAACAACTAGTGTTGTTTGTGGGTTCTCAGCCAAGCATGATGGGTGGTACATGCTTGTAATCCCAGCCCTGGAAAGGCTGAAGCAGGAGAGGATCGCCACAAGCTCAAGGCCAGCCTGGGCTACACAGCGAGACCCTGTCTCAAAAAAAGAAAAGGCCAGACCAGATCAGACCAAATTATAAGCTTCATCTTGGACTGGGTATAGCTTAGTGGTACAGCGGCACTGCCTACCATGTGCCAGACCCTGGGTTTAATTCCCCAAAACAGCAGTAAAGATTTCGGGTCAGCATACCATTCTAGACCCATGTGTTCGGTTCACGTTTAGTTCAGAAGCAACACCTTACACTACTGTACATATACCAGAACTCCTATTTTATCTCATGCTCCCTTATCTTTCCATCTCAGGAAAAAATAAATGCCTTCTGCATACATCAAAAACCTAAAGTGAAAAGCTGTCTCTTTCAGACACAATTCTGTTTATAATAATAATATTACTATCACATCACAGTAATAGAATCTGCCCATTTCACCTAAAATTTCTAACAGAACCACAGGCCAGCAGCTGACCAGTCAAGCCATTTGACAGACCATGAAAGAGATCAAAGGGACAAATAATACAAGCCTAGAAAAACCACAGACTGAACTAAATGAGGGGAGGGTAGTCAGTCAGTCATTCTGAATGCCACAGAGTAAGAAACCTTCAAGGACAAAACACCAATAAATCCAAACCAGTCCATATTTATCTAATATGATCAAGGTCAGCAATCTGGGGCTTAAAGGTCAAACTCTGGCCCAATGACTTTTTAATAAAGTCTATGACCTAAGAACAAGATTTACTTTTGTTTTTGAGACACTATCTAGCCCAGGCTGACCTTAAACTCATCCTCCTGCCTTGTCCTCCATAACGCTGGGATTACAGGCATGTGCCACCACACCTAGCTGGGCACATATTTGTACCTGGTTGAAAAAGAATTATTTTACAACCAGGAAAACTTACATGAAATTTTAATTTCAGTGTCAATGAAGTTTTCTTGGCAGGCAGCCAGACTCATCTAGCCATGTCTGTGGCTCCCTTCCTGCTATCATGGCAGAGCTGAGTTGCTCCAACAGACAGCATGTGGCTCACAAAACCTAAAATGTCTATTCTCTAACCTTCTACAGCAAACTTATACAAGAGGAACAAAAAAAAGGTACAAATGTAGCCAGGTGGGGTGGCGCACACCTGTGATCCTAGCACTTAAACAGGCTGAGGAAGGAGGATGGCCAAGAGTTCAAGGCCAGCGTAGGCTATACAGTGAGCTCAAGGCCCGAGACCCTGTCTCAAAACAAACAAACAAACAAAAAAAAGGGGCAGGGGTGAAGGACACAAGTCTACATGTTAAAAGAACTACTAAATACTAAGGAACATAAAAAAGTAAGGTTCCAAACACTACTAACAAAACTGGTGGGCTGGGGATTTAGCTCACTGGTTAAAGTGCTTGCCTTGCAAGCACAAGGACCTGAGTTCGATCCCCAGCACCAAAAAAAGAAAAAAAAAAAAAAAATGGTGAAATTTCAGGCTCTCACAGACAAAAACATCTCACAAGTTGCCAAAAAATCCTGAAAAGCTTATCTACACAAGATCATGAATCAGGGCTGGGGATTTAGCTCAGTGGTTAGATTGTTTCCCTAGCAAGCACAAGGCCCTGAGTTCGATCCCCGGCACCAAAAAAACAAAACAAAACAAAACAAAAAAAAGATCATGAATCCACTGCTGGTGGGAATGCAGACTGGTACAACCGCTATGGAAATCAGTGTGGAGATTCCTCAGGGAACTAGGACTAGAGATTCCATTTGACCCAGCTATTCCACTTCTTAGTATCTTCCCAAAAGAATTAAAATCATTATACCTCAGGGATATATGCACACCCATGTTTATAGCAGCACAGTTTGTAATAGCTAAATCTTGGAGGCAGCCCAAATGCCCATCAACAGCAGAATGGATTAAGAAAATGTGGGTTTTTTATACAATGGAATACTACTCTGCCATAAAGAATGATAAGCTTGAGATATTCCTAGGTAAATGGATGCATCTTGAGACCATACTCTTAAGTGAAATAAATCGGACACACATGTTTAAATACCGCATAGTTTCTCTGGTGTGAGAAATTGAAGTGTATATAAAGAGTAAAATGTATTATATTGGGAAAGGGAAGAAAATGTCCAAATGGGAAAGGGAACAAGAGAGGGGGAAAGGAACAGAGGGACAAGAGAAATAAGAAATGGAAGGAAAAAATGGAAACAAAGCTTTTGTAAATAGGGAGGGAGAAGGGGGTGAGGGGAGGAGAATGGGAAAAAAAGAAGCAACAAGATGTATCATGTACAGGTACAAATTCCCTATGATGAATGTTATCACTATGTACATCTAAAATGTACCATTAAAATAAAATTAAAAAAAAAAGATCATGAATCAGATTGGCACCAGACTTCTCTTAACACCAGATGCCACATGATGCAGAACAGAGGTCAATAATCTTTTAATATAAGAGGAAATGTTGGGGGTTTAGCTCAAGTGATAAAAGTGCTTGCCCAGCAAGCCCCTAGGCCCTGAGTTCGATCCCAGCACCCCCACATGCACACAAAATGAGGCAAGACAGAGATTGTGACTGCCTGGATACTGTTGTCACCCATACACATCCCTGAGAAGCCTGCTGCCAGCACCCAGAGGTCACATCTGACACAGCTGTGACACAGCTGGGGACATCATAGGGATAGGAAACAGTCAGAATCCTGAGTCCTGACAGCTGTCATTAAGCATGATTTGAGTTTTCTTCTTCTAAATCAGAGACTTAAAAGCTATTTTTGCTACAAACCATGACTATTCACTTGGGCCTTCGGATGGCCAATACGTAACTAAAATCAGAACAAGGCTTGACTTTCATGTTGTATCCTTTGTTGCTGTAAATCTGAGGACACAGCTCTTCTCCTCTCTGCACAGGGGTGTGCTGTTTTTAGGGAGGATCTATCTAGGAGCTAGCCAGAAAGGTTGATTAGTCCAGAATTCATAGGATTCTCATACCCCTTCAAGTTGGAGGACACTGAGGTAAGAGGTTTGCAAGGGTGTTCAGCTACGCCCAGAGGCCTCCAACCATTGTCCTGAACCTGTGACTACCCAGACCCCAGGAAAGGCCGGAGTCCCACCTGACAGAGACAATCCATCCTGGGAATGGAACCATTCCTCAACCATGAGGATTCTAGAGCTGTGACACCAGGACCTCAATAATGATAGATCAGAACCCAACCCACTGACCTCCTGCTATCAGAGTGGGCCTCCTCCAGCTACCTAAACTGGAGTTATTGCCTATCTTCCCTCTAACTTTTCAATTAAAGCTTTTTTTCTGTAAATCTGTGCATTCATTTCAACTTCTATTTATACTCAAGTAAAGACCCATGCTAGTTAGCAACACATCTACAAGGGAAAGAAGACTACTCTCCCAGTCACCAATCACACCAGAAAAATGAAGACACAACACACTAGCATAAACTCAACACAGTACCAAGAAAAAGATGCTGGGAGAACCAGCTCCTCTGGGCATGGACCAGTTATGCCATATTAACCTATGAAGAACTGCAGATAATTCAGTTGTCTGGGGAATGAATGATTCTCTTACTGAAACCTGGAAGACTCACTTCACACTTATGTAGAATGTCCATAATATGCAAATCCATACGGACACAAAGTAGATGAGCAGTTGCTAGGGAATGATGGGAGAGAGGAATGGGGGCAACTGCAAAAAAGCACAGGGTTATTTTATGGAAGACTGAAATGTTCAGACAACAGTGATGGGTGCTCAACATTATGAACATACCAGAAACTAGTGAATATTGCACTTTAAATGGTGAGTTTTGGGGCTGAGGATTTAGCTCAGTGGTAGAGCGCTTGCCTAGCAAGCGCCAAGGTCCTGAATTTGATCCCCAGCACCCAAATAAATAAATAAATAGTAACTTTTGTGCTATGTGAACTGTATCTCATTTAACAATTTCAAAAGGAACTTCATCATCCAACAAGGTAAAAGTCACAATGGGTAGTGTCCAGTAACTTGTCAAGCATGCGAAAAAGCAAAAACATAAAATCCATGAGAAAAAAATAATCAATTGAGGCCAACTAAAAACCCAAACAAGGGGCTGGGGATTTAGCTCAGTGATTAGAGTGCTTGCCTTGCAAGCACAAGGGCCTGAGTTCGATCCCCGGCACCACAAAAAAAAAAAAAAAAAAAAAAAAAAAAAAAAAAAAAAAAAAAAAAAAAAAAAAAAAAAAAAAAACCAAACAAATATTAAAATCAATGACGGTTACTGAAACTGAATCCTATGTTCCAAAGTTTTGAGCCACAGGAGACACAAAACAGGCACCCAGAAACAGGCCAGATGCAAGCAACACACAGGGCAAGGTGCAAAGCCAGCACCACCACGGCTCACCTGGGACATTGTGATCAGGTTCCACAGAGCTCCACCTCCAGCCTGAGGTCAGAGTACAGCTCCAAGTCCAGCCTCTAATCACTCTATCTTTCTGGTGACCAGCCCTGCCCTGTCACCTCAACAGCTTAAACTCAAGTGTGATCTGGAAGGAGTTCATTACAAGTAACAAAGACATTCCTGTCACTCAAGAATTCCAAGGGCTTTAAGAATTCTGCGCCAAGAATGAGCACCCCCCCACACCGCGTGGCACAGGATCAAATGTGTTATTATGCCAAAATCTATTAAACAAAACAGTTGAAATTAAATATTCGTAATATCTACTTTTTTTTTTTTTTTTGGTGCTGGGGATCGAACTCAGGGCCTTGTGCTTACAAAGCAAGCACTCTAACCGCTGAGCTAAATCCCCAGCCCCTAAATTTTTTTTTTTTTTTTTTTTTTTTTTTTGGTGCTGGGGATCGAACTCAGGGCCTTGTGCTTACAAAGCAAGCACTCTAACCGCTGAGCTAAATCCCCAGCCCCGTAATATCTACTTTTAATAAGATTTTTAAGAATTTTTCTTCAGAAGGAAAGCTGTCATTTCAAAGTTCTGATTATTTTATTAGATCAATGTTGACTGCATTTTTTTTCCTACCTTGCATAGTTCGAAGTAAAAATGAAGAATGGTTCAACATCATTCCACTGGTAACTGTCCCCAGCTGCCCCAGTACCACCAATCACTGCCTTTGTGAAGCACCTGTATCACTCCTCAATGTGTGAATAAACTCAAATACTACACATTCACCTTCCTAGGTCTATCAGATTACCCAGTTTCTCCTATGTTTAGTCTGGATATAAAGCACTGGCAGCTACTGTCCTCAGCTTGGTCACTCAGCCTCTCCTCAGACTAACATGCCTTTGCCTTAAGTAAACTTGCTTCAGTGATGTGTATTTCCAGTTTGCTGTATACCTGTCACACAGTGCTCTCCTTTCTGCCCTTTTTCTGCACTTGCAGACAGAATATGAATCCTAATAACTGTCTCGTGATAACTGGGGATAAATCTACCTCTCAAGGTATGGGGAGAGGGGGTTTAAAATGAGCTAAGGACTATTACAGAAAATACGTGCCTCTAGGAAATCTCATGAAAGCAGGAACCAATGCCTTCCCCTCTATATATTTTCAGTGTATAAGCACATGAACCTCCGAACTTGATATTATGTGGAAATTCTAACAATTTCCACAGCACAGCCTTCAGGGGCTAAAACTTCAAAACCTGCTAACTTAAAGTCCTGCATCACAAGAGTGATCTCATACCCACAAGCAAGTCAAATCTGAATTAGATGAATTGCATTTCACAAGACAGCAAGAACTTGCCAACTCCTGAGGAGTCTAACAGGAAATAACTCTGTCAAAGACTGCACTGAGAAAAAGTTCTGGATCACGAAAGAAGACATCTTGCAGATACCCAAGGTGCGATGTGATTCACTACTCACAGCAGGTAGGGGCCTTCAATTCCCAGAAAACAGGAAAAAAGAAAATACTAGCTATGTATTCCATGCACCAAGTGCCCATTATCAGGGCCTGCCCACCATATGCAGGGCAGCCCACACTGCAGCCTTGCCAAGCACCACCACACTCATCTCAATTTTTCGTAAGCAACAGTCATTCTGTGCCAAAGCATATCTGAGTAGTGAACTCAGTATAATTAGTAGCTCTTCCCATTTACTAGACACAGAGCATTACTCACACTGAAAAGACACAAAGCTCTGACAGGAGAGCTGGCAGGGTCTGTCTAAGGTCTCCTGTCCACTGATCAAGCAGCTGCTAATAACTGAGCAGAGGACACAGCAGGACCAGGGACAGAAATGTAATTTTGCACTGCTGCATCTTAGGGTTAGGGTTCTAAATCCAAGAGCACCTTTCCCGCCCTTATGTGATTTGTACTGTACTGTGTTTTGTTTTGTTGTTTTGTTGCAGTGAGGAGTGAACCCAAGGTTTTGTGCACGCTAGGCAAGTGTGCTGCTACTAAAGTACATGCCTAGCCCTTTTCATTTTTTGTTGTAAGCCTGGGTCTCACTGAATTGCCATGCTGGCCTTGAACTTGCCTCAGCTTCTCAAGTAGCTAGCTAGGATCAGGCTATGCACAACTGTACCCACCTCCCATCTTTTTCTAACACTGAAGCTGCTGTAGATACTGCCGGGACCAGCAGTAGCAGCTAGGAAAGGAAGCCAGAGAACAAGAGGCAAACGAGGTGCTGAGTTCACATCTTCATGCTCCAAACATGCTTCTGGTTTCATGAAAATGAGGAAGGTTATGACACAGAATACTTAACTACCCAAAGGCCAAAGGGTGCTTCAAAACCAAGGGTGAGAACCTGCCCAAGGACTAACCCCCAAGAAGAGTTAGAGGACTGGGGGGAGTAGGCACTGGACAGGAAAAACAGGGGAGAAGCAAATTCCAGGTAAAAGGAAGACCTGGAAAACCACAGTAAAGAGGACAGAAGGCACAGGCTAGGCGAACCAGCTGGAACTGTTGAGGAAGGAGAATGGCAAGTGGCCTCTGTCCCAAGCCCTCAGAGGTAACACCTACCAGGTTGACAGAACCCAGACCCAAAGACGCAGAAAAGACCACACAACTGTGAACTGACAAGCCTGTATGTGCTCCCAGAGAGAACCAATCTGCTGCCTGGAGAACTGAAGAGAAAGAAACTTGGGCTACCTCCTCGCATTAAGCAGGACTACGGGAGAGCAGAGGCATGGGGGGACATCATACAGGCCAGAGCGCCCATCCGGGAGCTCTTTCCACCCAGCGTGCAGCCATCAGTCTCAGTCCTTCTCCCACCTATGAAGTAGGCCAGGCAGCACATACAAACGAAAGAAGAAAACCACTCCGTGGGTGGGCACAACAGAATCCAGGAAACACAGTTCTAAAGAGCACCTGTGTTGCCAGGCATGGTGGCACATACCTGTAATCCCAGCACTGGGGAGGCTGAGGCAGGAGGATCACAATGAGTTCCAGGCCAGCCTGGGCTACACAGCAAATTCAGGCCAGACTGAACTGCCTAGCAAGACCCTGTCTCCAAAACAAAAACAAAAACAAAAACACTGAAAAACTAAAATAAACACCTGGGGGCAGCAGAACCACAGGGGCCCGACAGACACTGGGCAGTCCCACCCACCCAACTGCCCCAAGCCCTCACCTCCTGCTGCTACCTCCCCTCTGGTCCAGGGAGGCAAGACCAAGGAGCACAAGGATAAGGGCAGTGCAGCGGCTGTGCCCTGACTTTCTGTACTGGGTGGAAAGTATGTGATGTCAATCCCATGGCTATGCTGTGTTACTCCAGACTGATTCTCAGAAACACAAGGCTCTCCAACTGTGGACTTGAAGAGTGAAGCTGCTACGTTGCCAGAAGTACAGGAAACCTTGAAGAGAAAGGGATCTCAGCCCTTTACCCAGGAGAGAAACTCCGCCAACAACCTGAGAGCACATAGAACAGCCCAATGCCCACATGAGCCTCTAGACGGCAACCTGGGGAGATGAACAGAACATCAGCATGGTCAGGCCCACACTCCCGAACACAGAAGCCACGAGGTCATAAACATGCTGTTTCAAGCCACCTTACTGGTGACCACCTGTTACACAACAGCTGAAGATCAACACTCGCACACATCCTATCTAAAGAAAAAGCCCGGGGTTGGGAATTTAGCTCAGTAGTTAAAGCGCTTGCCTAGCAAGTGCAAGGCCCTGAGTTTGATACCCAGCACGAAAAAGAAAAGAAAAGAAAAGAAAAAGCCGAAAGCCAGGCATAGTGGCTCACACCTGCAATCCCAGCACTCCAGAGACTGAGGTAGGAGGACTGTTGCAAGTTCGAGGCCAGCCTAGATTGTGGAGTGAGTTCAAGGTCAGCCTGAATTACAGAACAAGACCCAGTCTCAAAAAAAAAAAAAGGGGGAAGCCAGCACTCTTCCATCAGATCCAAGGCCAGAGAGGGCACTGACAAACATCAGAACACCAAGCGTTCCTCACAATCTGGTACTACCGCCTCTATGCCATCCAAGCTAATACCAGTTTCTTTATAACTGACCTCCACAACTTCCAACAATTACTATATTCCAAATTTCTTTTTTTATCAACTTAAAAGAATGCTACTTTACAAGTTAAAATACGCTACCAACTTGAACCTCCAAACAATGCACTGATGTATAATTCAAAAAAATCTACCTTGGCTGGGGATTTAGTTCAGTGGTTAGAGTGCTTGCCTTGCAAGCACAAGGCCCTGAGTTTGATTCCTGGCACTAAAAACAACCTATCTTAAACTCTTAATATAGTCAGGCATGATGGCATATGCTTGTAATCCCAGCTACTCAGGAGACTGAGGCAGGAAGAGCACAACTTCTTGGCCGGCCTGGGCAATTTAGAGAAACCCTGTGCAAAAATAAAAAAGGGCATGGATATAGCTGAGTGGCAGAGTGCCTACCTTGCCTGCTGAAAGTCCTGGATCTAATCCTCTGTACTTAAGTGTCACCCAGGAATTCGTGCTTTTGCTGGGGAGGGGGGATCAAACTCAGGGCCTTGTGCTTGCTAGGCTACCACTCCACCATTGAGCTAAACCCCCAACCCCAGGAATTCACACTGAAGCTATTAAGGAAGGGACTGGTTCCACCTGCCTAGTAGCCCCCTTTCTCCCCTCAGCATAGAGCAAGGCCAAGCCCACACTCACTTCCTGCCCCTGCTGGTGAGGTGACATGAGGACCTCAATTACACTGCTGCCGGTGGGGACGTTCACAGGGCAGGAGAAATTTTAACCCTTGTTGTTCAAGCAGTAATTTTTCGACAGGCCCTCTTGACTGCTCTCTCTGTGAGGCAAAGAAAGGCTGGAGAGTTCCTAGGCGGGCTAAAGACAGACTAACTCACAGGGAAAAAGGAAAGCCATGAACACTCAAACAGAGAACAAAAGCCCACAGCACCGAAGTGGAGGAAAAGAGAAAAAAAAAAAAAATCACACCTTCTTAATTATCTAGTCCTAAAGCTCTTGTGACCAAACTGAGATGAGAAAAAAGGACAAACAGTGCCCCTCCCCCAACAGAGCTGCTGCTGACTCAGAGAGCTCCACCATAAAAACCATGTATCCTAGCACTCGATTAGCAGTTCCTACTGCACTGGACTGTTTCCATAGCAACCTGGGAGGAACTATACAGCAACCAGTTTTACATAAAAATTATTCTCCATTACAATGAAATATGACAGTCAGGCAAAGAATTCTGACAAAGAACTAGGTAGACAACATCTATAACATTAATGCTAATTATTTATTCACCATTCATATAAAACAATAATTTTTCCTTGAACTGCAGAACAATTTTACAACACTCACACCATAAATCTGGAAACTATTTTATGAGCATTGAACACTACAATCAAGAAAATATTTTGGAAGCCAGGTGTGGTGGCACACGCCTGTAATCTCAGCACTTGGGAGTTAGGCAGGAGGACTGTCCTGCGTTCAAAGCCAGCCTGAACTACATAGTGAGATCCTGTCTCAAAAAACCCAAAAAGTTGGGGCTGGGGATTTAGCTCAGTGGTAGAGCACTTGCCTAGAAAGCGCAAGGCCCTAAATTCAATCCCTAGCACCCCTACCCCCCAAAAATAAAATAAACTCGAAAAGAAAAAAAAAGGGAAAGCATTTTGGGTCCCCCATTTTTAAATTAAGAAACAGTGGTACTGTATCACAAGGGGAAGTCAACAACAAACAAAGCAAGGATAACCAATCAAAATTCTGTCCTCTGCTTTAGTATCTATACCAAACAAGAACTGCCCTCTGAAGTTTAAAGAGGAATAAGGAAATAAAAAACTGAATAAAATAATAAAAAGGAAGAAAATGTGCAAATTTTTTTTTTGGTACCAGGAATCGAACTCAGGGCCTCATGCTTGCAAGGCCAGCACTCTAACCACTGAGCTAAATCCCCCGCCCAAAATGTGCAAATTTAAAGAACAACGAAAAAAAATTATCGATTTCTCACATCAAAATACCAAACTAAGGGCTGGAGATTGAGCTCAGTGGACATCTCTGGACATGACCACACTTGGTGGGGGAAAAGGTAATAGTAAAATAATTTTGGATACATTAAATAACTGACACAATTTTAAATGTTAAATAGACCTAAACCCAGAATGGTAGCCCACACCTGTAATCCTAGCAGTCCAGAAGGCTGAGGCAGAAAGACCAGAAATTCAAGCCCAGTCTGGACAACTTCATGACTTAGCGAGACCCTGTCTGAAAATAAAAAATAAAAAGGGCTGGGTGTGGTTGGGCACACCTGTAATCCTAGCACTCAGGAGCCAGAAGCTGAAGGATCGCCACCCACTCAAGGCCAGCCTGGGCTACACAGTGTGTGCTTAAGGCCAGCCTAGCCAGACCTGGTCTAAAGAACAAAAATAACAAAATTAAATTAAAATATAAAAAGGGCTGGGAATGTAGTTCAGTGCAAAGGCCCTGGGTTCAATCCCCAATACCACAAAAACAAAACGAAATAATTAGAGCTAATGTTTGTTTCTTTGACAGTATCCTTTCTATTCTGATTACTATAGCTTAGAAGAAACTCAAAGGATCTTATTTACAAAGGTGAAAAACATGGCTTCACCTGGGGAGGGCTTAAAAACTGATTTTGTAAAAAAAAAAAAAAAACCCAACTGATTTTGTGCTTCCTATCTCCAAGGACAGTTCCTAACTAGTATCTCTATCAGGACGCAAAGGCCAGGGCCAAGCCCTGGGGCTGACCCACCTAGGCTGGACACTGGGGCCAGAATTACAGGCAGGCTCCAGGCTGACCCTGCAGCAGAAGCACTGTCCTGAGCTGGGAAACAAGAAAGCACATAAGAACTATGGCCCTAACACACACTGACTGCAACAATGACAAGAACAGACAAACAGTGGAAGACAAGTGTTATGGTTTGTGTCTAGATGTTCCCCAAAGCCTCATCTGGTAAGAGAAAGCTGGACCTAGAGTGTGTATTACTAAATCAGTCCACTGATTGGTTTGGCATGGTTCTGCTGGGATCAAGGATGTGATGCTAGGATTAAGGGTATTAGGATTAAGGATGGGAGTACTGTCCACCTTAAAGACAGGTATCCTGAATAAAATATAAAATACAGGAAGAAGCTGGTTAGGCCTCTTGCTTGCATTCCTTGCTTACCTTGCTGTCTTCTGCCTGTCTGCCTTCTGCCTGTCTTCCCTGCCTCGGACCCAGCTGATTGTGAACTGAATCCTCTACAAACTGTGAGCCAAATAAACCTTTCTTTCCCTAACTTTGGGTGTCTGGTATTTTGTCTCAGGAACGAGAGAAACCTAAGACAACAAGGAAAGCCAAAATGCTCGAGTTGATTTTCTTTCAAACTCCCAAGTCTACAAAAGTCTTCCTATTCCAAAGAAAGACCTTACACTGTTGACCACCCTGAAGTCTCCACAACACACATGGACACTCTCCCCAGTCCATCTGAGTCAGCCCAAAGTCCCAGTGAGCATGGGTCTTACAAATCCATTGTCCCCAACAAAAAGCTTGACATCCTACTGGCTAAGCAAGCAAGCAGCTTCCAAAGCATCCCGGACAGTCACAGCCAGAGGAAGTGGCTCCTCCACTGCCTTTCCACATCTCCCTGGGGGCCGGCAGCTCTCCTGCAGAGCCTGCAACAACATCTGTACCAACTGCCACTTCTCTTGGTGACAGTTTCTCCTGGTGACAGGTCTCAGGACCTCACAGACAATTCTTGACATATAACAAGAAACCTTCGTTCTCCCAACTCAAGCATCGAAGAATCCCATTTCAACAGAATGAAACTAGATTATGCCACAGGCTTCCAAGAATGGGGCCAAGTGGAGGCTAACCATGCCTGGACTGCGTTGTTCCCACTTGGGTGCTCAGGGCCATGACCTGTTGGACATCAAGTGACCACAAACCTTGGTAACAGGGTCCTAGTCCCTTGAGAATCACAGTCCTTGAGTCTAAGTGGCAGACACCTGGCCTCAAGAAAACAGATCCACTAAAAGAGCATTAATTACAGAAAGGTTTGCCTCCCGCACAGAACCAGTGTGGCTTGACATAAAAATATCTCACTACTTAGGAATGACTTTTAATAAAAAAAAACTGAGGGTTATTTAAAGCAGTCTGAAAAAACTACTTCCCTAGATTAATCAGCACTTGATATTTGCTTTTGAATAAATTCAGTTAGTAGACTCCATGGACGCTTTTACCTTTTATGCTATCTTTTCAAGCAAAGGCTGGTGCAGACAGACTGACCTTGCAGTCACAAGAACTGGAGGAAGGAGAGGCACAGTCAAGCCTCTCAGCCACAGAGGGAGGCACAGTGCTCTATGCTGGGAGTCTCTAGGCACGACCTAAAGGTCTGCCTTGATGGTGAACATCTTTACTCACGAAAGCTCTGTGAGGGGCTAGGGATTTGCCTCAATGGCAGAGTGCTTACCTAGCAAGCACAGGGCCCTGAAATCCACCCCAGCACCCCCCACCAAAAGAAAGCTCTGCAAATCAAGCAAGGAGAAAACCTAGTGCTACAAACGTTAACGCTGGCCCAATGTGGTGGCACATGCCTGTAATACCAGGTATTCAGGAGGGTGATACAAGAGGACCAAAAACTATAGCAAGCACAAGGCCCTGAGTTCGATTCCCAACACCAAAAAAAAAAAAAAAAAGTTTAGGATGATCATAATAATCTTTGGGTTGGAGATTTAGCTCAGTGGTAGAGTGTTCACCTAAGAGGACCAAAAACTAGAGGCTAGCCTGACAACATAATGTGGAAAAGCGGGCACCCTCAAAAAAGTAACACTTAAAAAAAAAAAAGAAAAGCAACACTAACCAGACACGATAGCACCCACCTGTAATCTCAGCACTCTGGGAGGCTGAGGCAGGACAATCACAAATTCAAAATGAGTCTGAGCAGTTTAGGGACTTAGCACAACCCTTAGGGATGGAATGTAGCTCTGTGCCAAGGCCCTGAGTTCAAGCCCCAGTACCTGAAAACAATCCAACATTAACACCAACTCACCAACAACTAGAATGAACTTGAGTTTTACACTCTAGACTGCAACTACTCCTTAATCAGACCCTAACATTTGAGAAACAGGCTCCTATCAGAATGAAACCTATGGGCCAGGAGAGGTTGTGTACGTCTGTAATGCCAGCACTAGGGAGGTTCAGGCAGAAGGACTGCTGAGAGTTCAAGGCCAACAATGAGTTCAAGGCCAGCCTGAACTCCACAACAAGTCCCTGTCTCAAAAACCAAAAACAAACAAAAAGAATGAACATAGTGGCTAAAGCCACTAACACCCATGTGCCACTACAGTGGCTAAAGTCACTATATCTCACCACATGGTGCTCTGCCCACCTGTACCTACCAATGACACAGAGGGGCATGTGAGCACACAGCATAACAAGGGTAAGGAGGACACTGGCAGGGACAAGCAATCCCAGAAGAACCCATACACCGGGCTGGAGTGCACCTCAGTGGCACAGCGTATGGTCAGCACACATGAGGCCCCGGGTTCAACATCCAGTGCCAGAAAGAAAAAAACCTACTCACAGAGTTAGCATCAGTAGCAACTATTCATGAGGATCTACTCCAAATTACACGCTAAGCTTCCAAGTCAAATTGTGAATTTGTTTAATTCAGAAAAACACCATGTGAACCGATTCCCATTTGTGCAATCTGCATTTCATTAGGTGACAGCTGCACTGGCAAGAGTACCACCACAGGTTAGGGAACTGAGCCACCAAAGACGAGCACATGCGTACTCAGTCACCAGAGAGCCCCGTGGCTCAAACTCGCCTAGGACGCAGCAGAGCACCTCTGGACACATCCATTCACGTGAAGGTATGGGCTGGCACTAACACCCATGTGCCAGGCCACACACGGAATAAAGCACATCACCCATCATCGCATTTGCTACCAATCTCTCCCACTCTCTTCAAGCCCATAATCTACTTCCAGCCTCCCCCTGGAAGTAGGCAGCGCCATTTTCAAAGCAAGATGAAATGTGGAGCCCAGTACCAGGCACCCAGCACCCTGCATGTACCATGTACTGCTCCACCATGTCTTAGGTCTCAGTAGACGGCTTCCCTTCACCTTCATGGCGCAGGAAGGACTGCTTCAGCCTTAGCAGCAAACATTTCAAAACCAAACGCAGCTCCAACTAGCCCACTAATCATAAATTGTTTTCATTCAACTTGACTCACTGAAAGCACAGCCCTCAAAAGTATCCCTGCACAGCAAGGAAACAAGCTAGCCTTGGATCATGCATGGAAGGGCCCAAAGGAGAGCCTGCTACAAGGTCCTTCATCCCAGCTCCCACTCCCAAGCAATGGCGAAGTTCACCCCCTCCCCTATGAACCAAAATGGTACCACCTTGTAGTTTCTAAATCTAGTGCAACCTAATGAACAGGAAGCGGACAGAAGTGGTGAGCAGCATGGCAGGGACAGCTGTAAAAGCAAATTCTATCAAGATAAACCCCTAAAAGAATAAAATGTGCTAACGAGAGAGAGAGCAACAGAGACAGAGACAGAGAGGCTGACACCAAAGAGGGGACACTGCAGTGGGGCGGGGTGGGGGGGATGATGACACCAAGAAGCAAGGCACTGCATGCCAACATCTTCCAAGTGCACCTGGCCCCAAGACCCCACCGAGGTGCAGGCTGCCCAAACCATTTATGGCAACGGTCCTATGCCAAAACCAGGCACAGGCTAAAATAGTACATAGAAAATTCCGGAAATCAACAATCAGCTTTAAATCGTGCGCCCTTCCCACCCACCTAGGAGTAAATCATCCTTGGTCCATTAATCACAAAGTGTCAAGCACAGAGAGGCTGCAATCCAAACACGCCAAGGAGGAGCCAACAAGTATGTCCTTCCCGTGAAAAGATGAAAGTTCTCAATGAAAACGGCAGTCAGTTTCAAGCATCAAGCACACTCACAGAACATGGCATTCAGTAAGGGGACAGCTGTACTTCTGCTCTGCAGTGAAGCCAGGCCCTGGCAGGGCACAGCAGGACAGCCACTTGGCTGAGGCTCCTCAGGCGAGGACCAGTGCCCCTGCGGCTCACCAGAGCCACACCAAGCAGACAGCGGATGCTCACTCAGGATACACACTGCATCCCACTACCTGAAACAACTCACAAATACTCTTACGCTAGTTAATAAGCTCAGCATAGATTTGTTCCATTAATATTAAGTTTTTCCTGCCAGGTAGTACTACATTCTCAGACCATGAGCCTTTTTCCAAACAATAATTTTTTGGAGGTTTTTTTTTGTTTTTTTCTGGGTTTTTTGTTTTTGTTTTTGTTTTTGTTTTTTTTTGAGACAGGGTCTCACCATGTAATCCAGGCTGGCCTCAAACTCACTATGTAGCCCTGGATAGCCTCAAACAGTGGCAATCCTCCTGCCTCACCCTCTCCCAAGTGCTGGGATTACAGGCATGCACCACCACACTCGGCTTCCAAACCATAAATTTTAAAACTACTAATCTTTTTTAACCAAATATTAACTAGTTATCTCCCCTCCACACCCCCAGTACTGGAACTGAAACCAGATCCTCACACTGAGCTACCTTCTTCTTTTTCTTTTTCTTTTTTTTTTTGGTACCGGGGATCGAACTCAGGGCCTCATGCTTCCAAGGCAAGCACTGTAACCACTGTGCTAAATCCCTGGCCCTTTCTTTTTTTTTTTTTTAGGTGCCAGGGATTGAACTCGGGACCTTGCGCTTGCTAGGCAAGCATTCTACCACTGAGCTAAATCCCCAACCCCCATCCTTATTTTTTACTTTGAGGCAGGGTCTCCACCGATTGCCCAGGCAGGGATCTGGAACCAGTGATCCTCCCGCCTCAGGCTTCCAAGTAGCTGGGATTATAGGCATGCATCACTGCACCCAGTTTATATAGATATCCAATATGTACATGGAACTATAAAGGAAATACACAAGTTCAAAACTAACCTAAAAACAGAGGATCTCTGTTCTTCTGTCTATGCTGCCCCTCCCTTCTACAAACCCCCAAATCTCTCATTCTCTCCCTCCTTGGACCCAAAACTACTATATGAGCCTACACTTTATACTAGTTTCACAAAAACTCCTTGACAGCAAATACAGGACTGCGTTGGGCAGACCCCCACTGAACTGCACAGAGCAGCATGGGCCTTTCTGACCACAATCATGCGGAGGCACCAGGCTACCACAAGAGACTCCCTGGTAACTGCCTCCTCTCAGGGCTGGACTCCTTAAGTCTCCCTGCTGACTGAAGGGCCAGGAGTCAGAGCCTTTCCAGTCTATCAAGCATCTGTCCCCAAGGCAGAAAGAGCAGTACACTTGCATGCTGTAGGAACGAAACAAAAATCATCTGGATCCTGCTCCACCTTTCTTCCCTGCCTCTTCTGTCCTCTCTGCCTGTCCTCTCATCAGACTGCCCATCATAACCTGCTGGCCCCACCAACTGCACTCTGAATCAGTTTACTGCTCTTATAGACTACCTGTTAACCAATGCCACTCCACAGCCACGCTGTCTCTCACAGGCCCTCTGGACAGGACCTTCACCACCTGCAATCTACTCTTGGGGTGAAGGACCCTCAACTACCTGAGATGTCCCTTCCATCTGATCCTGTTTTGTGGTACTAGGGATTAAAGCCAAGGTCTTCTCACTAAGCTACATTCCCAGCTCTTTTTTTATTTTGAGACAGGGTCTCTCTAACTAGCAGTCTCCTGTCTAGCAGTCCTGTCTCAGCCTCCCAGAGTGCTGGGATCAGAATGGTGCACCGCCACACCCGGGTTCCTTCTGGGTTCTGTTAGGTGCACTGTACTCTTTGGTCTCTTTTCTGGGACCTCTATTCCCATTGCTCATTTGAATTCAACTATTATTTCTACAATAAATTTCAATCTTCATCATCTCCTTCTAAGTGATCATTTCACATTTTTCTAGAAGATGGCGTTCCTATTTGCTATAACAGTGTTTCTACAAAGAAACCTTTTTGAACCTGATGCTCAAGGAAAAGCAGATGGTGGGGATGAAATACAGAGGAGACAAAACAGCAGCCTTGCACAAGCTAATTCCCCAGCCAGGGCCAAACTCTTCCAAACCAGCCTGCCACATCCTCAATGAGGGGCCACATGCTCCCACCCACTTGTACTTTCATCTGGCTGCCTGCCATCCCTCAGACTCTGTCCTCTGTCCCCTGGCCTGACTCCGGCCAGGCTAAAGCTTCGCCTGCTCTGAGGCTCTCACATGGGCTTCCACAGTCACACAGGTCTAGCAGATGCCCAGACCTGTCGACACTCCACCCCCAACATGGCGCTTACACAACACTTCCCACACCAACCGCCCCAGTCATAGCCCTGCCGGCTGTGCCACCTCAGATGCCTACCTCTCTTCACAGGACCCAAGACCATAATGTCACATTGTAGTCCAACAAATACCACTCTGCCGTGCCTCAAAGCAGGGCTGTGGCCCCTCATCTCCTACAACAAAGCCTCCCACACAAGCAACAGCTAACAAACACCTGTGGACAAAATCTGTGCACTGGGGAGACAGTACGTCACAGGTCCAATCTAGGAAGCCCTCTCCGTAAAACACAGAACTCACTCCAATTGTGAACACACCAAGCTGTACTCTCACTCTAACCAGGCCACACTTGGAGTAGTCAAGTAAGCCAGGAGGCAGCGACACAGCCATGCCAAACTTGTGCACAGTCACAAGGACATACAAACTAAGACTTCAATGATGCTCTTCAAAACGCTCAAGATCCTGAAAAACAAAGGGAAACGGAGGAACTGTTGGACAGGACACTTTCACTCAGCCCAAGGAGATCACATCAGGCTTTAATCTACAGAACTGTAAAATCATAAGTCCTTGTTGTTTTTAAACTGTACATGTGGGAATCTATTAAAGAACCAACAGAAAACAAGGACAGTCCTGAAAAGCTAACACCCAGCATTTCTCCAGTCTGAAGGCCTGCCACTGTCTCTTCCTACACATACCCGACACCCTTCTCAAACCAACATACTTGGCAATTCAGAAGTTATTAATAAACCATCAAAAAAAGATGTTATTAATAAGCCATCATAGTGATGTACACCTATAATCCCAGCACTCAGGAGGCTGAGGCAGGAGGATCCAGGAGGATAGCTGAGAGTTCAAGGCCAGCCTGGGCAACGGAGTGAGTTGAAGGCCAGTCTGAATAACATAGGGAAACCCTATCTCAAAAAGGGGGTGGGGGGATGGGGACTTACCTCAGTGGCTAGAGCTCTTGGCTAGCAAGTGCAAGGCCCTGAGTTCGATCCCCAGCACTCAAAAAAAAACAAAAACAAAACAAAACCAAAAAAAGGCGGGGGGAGTAGAGGGATTGAGCTCAGTACCAGAAGCTCCGAGCCCTCAGTTTGATGGCGGGGATGCGCGCGGGCGCACACACACACAAACACGCACAGAGAAAAAATAAATGAATAAAACCTTAGTGTACAATAAACCTGTGTACTTAAAGGTCTTTTTTGAAGACTGTTTCAACTGTCTCCTTTAAAAACCAGTCACCAAATAAGAACCCGTGTTTGGCAGAATCAGGTCTAATCCCTTTCCCAAAGAAACACAAAGCTCACAGGTAAATCTCATTAAGGTTACAGCCTAAAATTAATGAAGGAAAGCACACATCACTTTTTTAAGTTTCCTGCTACAAGATAAAAGACACAATTCAAAGACACTTCTTAAACTTTCAATGAATATTAGTATATTTAATAGGCTCTAAAGAACTTCCAACTTCAGATGGACTATTCTCAAAGTCACAAAAAACCTATGCCTGTAATTTAAATAAACTAATAAAAAGCATACGATCCTAGCCAAGAAAAACTCACGAAGTCTAAACCCTCCTTGAAATCAGAATCAACCTTGGGGTTGTAGAATACTAATGTAACAATATAAGTTGTCAACACACTTTTAAACTTCCTAAAAGCTGAATTTTTTGCTAGTGGAAGACTGAGGCTCAATAGCCACAAGTCTAAGGCCAGCTAGGGCAACTTAGTGAGAGCCTGCCTCAAAATAGAAAGGGCTGAGGAGCTGGGCATGGCAGTGCATGCCTTTAATCCCAGCACTCTGGGAGGCTGAGGTAGAAAGAGGGCAAGTTTAAACCCAACATGGGCAACTTAGTAATTTATCAACACCCTGGCTCAAAATAATAAACAAACGGTGGAAGGGCTGGAGATGTAGCTCAGCCTGAAGGCCCTGGATTCAATCTGCAGCAGCAGCACCACCAACAGGGTGCCGGGGAGTCACTCAGTGGCAGCCTGACACCCGTGCTACCCTTGGTTTAATGCCCAGTACAGAGCAGCAAGCTGGATTTTCTTCTTTTTAATCATTCAAAAAAGGTTTCTTCACATTCTGCACATCCTTTAATTAACCAAACATATCACTTCTTTTTAAAGTTACTTTTTCAAAAGTGTCACTGCAGGGGTTTTTGGTCTTCTGTATTTACTTCCTGCTTTACAGGATGTAAAACCTGAGACAGGACTGGGGATGCAGCTCACGGTGATAACATGTGCTTGCATGCACTAGGCCCTGTGCCTGATCCCTAGCACAAAAAAAAAAAGAGAAAGAGAAAGAGAGAAAGAGAGAGAGAGAGAGAGAGAGAGAGAGAGAGAGAGAGAGAGAGGCTCAGGTTCTTAATAGTAAGGTTCTCCTCACTGCTTCTCACTGTTTTAGGCCGTTTCGTTGTTGTTGTTGGCTTGGTTTTTTGTTTGTTGGCTGGTTGGTTTTGGTTTCTTTGGGGGGTGCTGGGGATCAAACTCAGGGCCTTGCACTTGCCAGGTGAGTGCTCTACCACTGAGCTAAATCCCCAGCCCGTGTTTTGGTTTTTTGTCTCGCTCTGTAATTCAGTCTGGCCTTGAACCCACTATTTAGCCCAGGGTGGCCTCGAACTCTCTGCAATCCTCCTGCCTCAGCCTCCCCAAGTGCTGGGATTACAGGTATGCACTACCATAGCCAGCCTTTTAGACTAAATTTAAACAGGACAACTATAACTACCATTTTCCTCCAGAGCTAAAGTCATGTTTATTTTGCTCCATACAAATGTAGTGAGAAATAAGCTAATCATAGCTGGCCAAAACCTTATGATGCTGAGATGCAAGTCATGGCACAGCGCTTGCCCAGCACGATCAAGGCCCTCAGTTCCATACCCAGTACCACAAAAAACTTACAAAGCAAGCACTCTGTGCCTTCTCAATACTTGAAAACTCACTGTTTCATTGTACCAGGGCATTCGCATTCTGAATCTGAAAACTGCCCTTGGGAGGAGGGGAAGGGATACTTACTACTAAAATGCCAAGAAAATGGGTCTATTTTCTACATTTTAGATGAAAAATAATCTCTGGTGACAAAATCATTAAGCACTTACAAGTTAAAATTCAATTCTATCCATTTGTTTCTGGTTTTGGTTTTCATTTTTTGAGTTAGGGTCTAGTTATGTACTTCAAGTTGGCCTGGAAGCCCAGGCTGGCCTCAGACTCCTTTGTTCTGGGATTACAGAGGTGCACCAACATGCCCAGCATTCAATTCCACCCATTTGTAAAGCCACTTTCTCCCCTGTACTAGGAACACAACTCATGACCTTATGCATGCTAGACAAGCATTCTACACCTCGACTACGATCCCATCTGAAAATCATATTTTTTTCCTTTTTGGGGTGGAGGGTTCTGGGGATCGAACTCAGGGCCTTGAGCTTGCTAAGCAAGTGCTCTACTACTGAGCTAAATCCCCAACCCCTTTTTTTTCCCTTTTTTCTCTCTTTTTCTAGACAGTCTCACTATGCAGATTGGTCTTGAACTCATTAAGTAGCCACTTTGGCCTCTAACTCCACAAGATCTTCCTGCCTCAGCCTCCTGAGTACTGGGATCACAGGCATGTGCCACCACACCTGGCTAATGGTCACATTTTTTAGTTCAGCAAGTAATAAAGGAGAAAAAATTATGAGTGTTACTTAACCTTGACAGAAAATTTTTTGATCTAAATGGTCCAAAATATTTTGTTGAGAAAAGACCAACATTTTCAAGTAATAAACAGGTGCACACTGTTTGCTGTAGGCATGGAAAAAAGATCATCAGAATAATAAATAATTCACCACACAGATGCCAGGGCAAAACTGAACCTTTAGATCCTGGCTTCAGCCAGCAAATGAGGACATTTCCCTTAAGACAGTATTCTTCCCAGTCAGCACCCCACCTTGGCCTTGAAAAAGAAGGAAAACGGGTGTAAGCATCAGAGGCCTTGGGAGACCACAGCATTTTCTTTTCTTTTCTTTTTGAGACAGGGGCCAGCTATGCAGCAGGCTGGCCTTGAACTCACTATGTAGCCCAGGCTGGCCTCAAATTTGCATCTATCCTCTTGCCTGGGCCTCCTGAGTGCTGGGATTACAGGAGTGCACCACCACGCCTGGCTGACCACAGCATTTTCAACCCTTGAAAAACCTTAGTCAGCCAGGCATGGTGGCACACACTTGTAATCCCAGTACCCTGGAAGGCTGAAGCAGGAGGATCCGCAAATTTGAGCCTAGCCTGAGCAATTTAGTAAGACCCTTTCTCAAAAGTAAAAAAGAGGGAAGGGGAAAGGCCCTAAAGCTCAGTGCAAAAGCAGAAAAGTAATCTGCTTTCAAATAAAGTATCAAAAAAAAACCTAAAACTTTCAAAGGACTCCACTAGGATGCTAGGCCGCTACTCATGTTACCTTTGGGCAGGTGTTCAGCCACAGATAAAAACCGTGTACAGCAGCAGCACACACCACATAGCCCAACCTTGACCTTCACCAAGCTCTCAGACACACTGCCACCATCACAGGAAGGGTGTGGAAATCAGAGCAGAAACTGCTTCTAGAATTCTCTGGCCTGAAAGCAGCAGTACTACTAAAGCTGCTTTCACAGAATGCCTTTTCTTCCCACTGGATAACCTTCCCTTTCATTATTTGCATTCTGTCTCAATTTAAAAATCCATGTCCCACATCTTTAAATATGAAGGCAAACTTGTAATGAGAACAAATGGGAAAAATAGCTGAAATACACATGGCAGAATCCCTAGCCAGTCAAATAAATATAAATGCATGAGCCTAAATTTCCCCTTTCAAAATTACTCAAATATCTCTATATGGGCTTTTACTGGGTTTTGTTTTTAGAGTTTTTGTTTTTGTTTTTTTGGTGAGACAAGGTCTTGCTTTGTAGCCCAGGCTGGCCTCGAACCTGTAACAATCCTGCCTCATCCTCCAGAGTGCTGGGGTTACGGGCTTGTGCCACCAAGCTGGGCTCTGTATAGGCTTCAAGAAATTCAAATATCTCTTGAGCCACTTCTATGACTAGAGTGTCACACAATGGGCTGGGCCAAATTAAACCATCCCTATCTTTTTTTTTGGGGGGGGACCATCCCTATTTCAAATTTACAGTCTTTATCAAGGAGGGAGGAGGCAAGACAGGGACAACATGTTAAACCAATCATTACATATTTGATAAATTTTATTTCTCTGTTCTATGTGGCTGGAGGGGAGCACTTTTCTTGAAAATGGTAAGACAGGTGGTGTGGTGGTACACACCTGTTACTCTAGCACTCCAGAAGCTGAGGCAGGAGGTTTGCCATGAGTTCAAGGCCAGCCTGGGCTACACAGTGAGATCCTGTCTCAAAAGAGGCAGAGGGGGAAGGGAGGGGGAGAGGAGGGCAGAGGAGGGAAGGGGAGAGAGGGAGAGAGGGGGAGGGAGAAGGGGAAGGAGGAGGGAGGGGAAAGAGAGGGAGGGGAGTTAGAGGGAAAGAGAGAGTGAGAGAGAGGAAGTAGTACTTAACTAAGGCCCAAAGCTGAAGAGAAGCTATCTTGAAATTGGGATTGGAGGTGCTGCATGGTAGGCTATGCGCACACTGGCCCAGACAGAGGGATCAGTATGTAGCAAGACCCTGCCCAAGACGAACGCACTTGGCCCAATCCAGGAAACAAAAAGCCAAGGCAGCCTGTGTCACAAGTTAAGAGGGAGAGTGACCAAAGCCAGGAGTGTAGGCTGGAGGGTAGGGATGTCCTGCAACCAAGGTTAGGCCTGGATAATCACTTGGGATGGTATGATAAAGATAACATTTGTAGTTCTACTACATACATAAAGCACTACTTTAGGTCCAAAGATGAACTACAAAGGAAATTTTAAATATGGACGGGAAGAATGGGAGTTAAGAAAAATACAGAACAACAAAAACATTTAAGTACACAGCCCAGTCTGACTCTAGTTTAACAGATACATGAATAAGGCCCATTGAACAAACAAAAGCCCCTCAATAATAGAAACATCTATAGAAATTAGTGAAGTAGTCATTAAAGTGGATCATTTCCTAAGCCTAAAAAGGCTTCCTATCCCAATTATCCAACTGCCTGAGTTCCTGGAGCAGAGGACTGACACCCTCTTTCAGATAGCTTGAAGACAAAACTGAGAAGGTTGAATTACATTTGAAATTCAAATTAAGAGTACACATACTGAAAACATTTCAAGACAATAACTTCTAGTTATTTGTGCTCATTGAATTTTTGTATAAAGTTTATCAAATGGGCCACACTCAATCCCCACAAAGCACTGACTAAACAGCAGTAATAAATTTACACAGCATGTGGCCAGACAAGCAATGTATCATCATTTTCACCTATTAACTAGCAAGTATCTTGCCATTAAGAGAAGCTCATCCATTACACTTACCAGTTGAGGGATGAAGGGACTTTTACACAGGGTAATGGACAGATCAAAACACTTATTTTGGCAACAAATGCAGATTATTCTCTGAACTAGTATTTACTGATGCTCTCTAATTATGTTATTTAATTGATGATGGGCTCAATACCAACGTGCAAAATCACTTTCTTATAGTTGATGAAACGTTACTACAGTATGTCAAACCTACATAAGTATCCAAGACACAAAGCATCTTGAAAAATATCCTCACATACAAACAGCATAGTTTCTTTAACTATATTTGTAAAAAGTTTTTGTCACTGTATCAACACCATAATTATAGCTAAAATGACAACCGCTAGTCATCAGCAGCCCATCTGGTTTGGTGAGATGAAAGGCACACTGGTGCGGTGTGATTAACAAGGGCAGTCTGGAGAAAAGGGCAGACAGCAAGCTGCAAATGAGGAATTCAAGGATTGGTGACACCTTCAAAGAACTTCTGGTAAATTTTGTTACATGTATCTTGCCTCAGTAAATAAATAAATACATATATAAGTAATAAAAAAAGAAAAAACTTCTGAAAGTTCCATGTTTGGGTCAAATTTAGCAGTATCTTTCGGGGAGCTTTTCAAGAAACTCAAGAGGCATGCACAAAGAACAGAGAAAAATGTCATAGCAACTTGGCCTTTGTTCCCTCCCATCCCATTCCATTCCATTCAGAATGGCCAGCCTATCACAGGAGACCCTGCTCTTCAGCGTGAAACTACAGAAAGAAGAACAGCTGAATGGAGGGTGGGGGAGGAAATACCCGCTAAACGGAGATCAATTCAAGGGGCACAATCAACGTTGAGCAAGGTATTTTTCCTTTTGGTTTTAACTACAATTGCAAAGTAGTAGTAGAGTACTTGTGCAATTCTTCTCAATAGGCACAAACAGAACTCCAGTACTTCAGAGCCGCCAACGCTCAAGAAGAGAAATCAACGCTCCAGAGGCAACCACCGACTGTCTCAGGGTCTTGGATGTAGGACTATACAAGTTATGCCATTGACTGGGTCTGCACAAACCAAAAATAGTAACTTTCCACGGCACTTTTTCCACAAGTAATATCATGTTACATGTTTTGACGAGTAAGTCTCATCATCACCCCCAAAGAGAACTAAAAAATTTTAAGTTTTGCAATTACCAACTGTTTACTTCTACTTTGCTGAATGAAAGTAGTGTTAAGGATACTGTCCAAATAACCGCAAAAAACTCTTACCAAGACCGGAATCTGATTTCTTTACCAAAAAAATCTGTAAAACCACCCTAATTTTCAAAGTGGATGTAACACCCACGACCTGCATGAAACATAGCATGCTACATCTTAACTGTTAGGGGGGAAAAAAAAAACAGTTTTCAAAACACAGGGCCCTCCTCAAACCACTTAATCTTCCCGAGCCTTTTCCAAAACCCTGGAAGCTGCTATGCAAAATTAGCTTTCAAAAACACAACAGGAGCCAAAAGCCCCAACGGAACACCAGGTCATCAAGAAAGAAAAATCAAGACTACCTCCAAAACAACACCTACACAGGACCGAGCCGCACGATCTCTCCTGGAAGGGGGAATGAATGCATGTGGTAGGGCCAACCCTGCACAGACACACACACTGCTACCGCCCTGCCAGGGGATGATGAAATGAGGAACGGAAATTAACATTTCAGGCAACGTCTCACATTGTTCCTGGAGGCCAAGGGCTGCTGCTGCTGCCACCGCCGCCGCCGCCGCCGCCGCCTTCCTCCCACTCGCCCCAGGCCCGCCCCCGACCCCCCTGCACCCCGCATTCCTGCCCCCGCGCGCCCGGCCCCCGCGCCCCGCCGCCCGGCCCGCGCCCGCCCCCTCCGGCTGGGCTCGCAGCCCGGGGCCGCCTGCTCCCATTTCAAAACACGATAATAATAGGGACGCCGGGAACAACAACGACGGCCGGCGGGGCGGCGGCGCCCCTCCCGCGGGTCAGAGGTCGGCGTCCGCCCCGCCCGGAGCCCCTCGGCTCCGGCCGCGATCCCGGGACCCCCGGCCGCCCGCGGCCCCTCGCCTGGGCGCCGTCCAGGGGCGCCAAGCACTGAACCTACCCGCGGCCTCGCCCGCCGCCCCTCGAGCCCAGGCGGGCAGGCCGTGCGCGGCGGCCTGTGCCTGGCCCCGGCCCCGGCGCCGACCCTGACCCCGACCACCCTTGCCCGCGCGGTTCAGGCCCAGCCCGACCCGGCCCGACAGCACGGTTCGTCCGCGGGAGGCCTGCAGGCCGCAGACTCCCGCCAGCCGTCCTCACCCGCCCCGCCCGCATCCTTGCCCTCTCACCGGCTCGGCGGCGGCTCGGCGGCGGGCGGGCGCTGCCCATGCAGCCTGCGGCCGCGTTTCCCGGGCCGCGAGGCCCGGCGGGAAGGCGGCGGCGGGCCCGGCTCGGGCTGCAGCGAGAGCGGCCGGCGGGGAGCGAGCCCGCCCACGGCGCGCCCTGGCTGGCGCGGGGCCGCGGCGCTCGCGCGGGCGCTACTGCGGGGGCGTCGGGCCGCGGACTCGGCGGCGGCGCCTCCCCGGCTGGGGCCCTCGGTCCATCGCGCTCCGTCGCGGGCGGCCTCTGGCTCCAGGACCCAGCGGCGGCTGCGGCGGGCGCGGGCCGCATGAGACGCTCCCGCCCATTGGCCCGCCGTGTCCGCCCCCGCCATTGGCCCGCCCCGCCGGGCGGCGGACTGCGTACGTCACGGCGGCGAGGCGGAAGTGCGCTGCCGGGGTGAAGGGCCGACGGCTCTGACGGATTCCGAGGCAGGAGGGAGGAGGACATCCCGGAAGGATTGGCCAAGGTCGTGTGGGAGCCACACGGGACTGGGGAGGGGGACAGTCGACAACCGGATTGGCTGCTGCGCCGCGCGGGGGCCTAGCCTTGCGTTCTCGGGCACAACGATTGGCCGTGTCTCGTGCCGGAAGTGGAGGCAAGGTGGGGAAATGGGGCTGATGTCAAAGGGCCCGGAAGGCGAGGCGTCGCGAGTCTCTCACAGGTCCGTTGAGGTCTCAGGAGGACGCGGACACTGGCCGGAGCCCTCAGCGCAGCCCTGACGCTCCCGGCACGCATGTAAAGCTCTTCGGGCGGCGCCTAGGAGACGAGCGCCTGAGCCCAGCTTGTTGGCTTCTGCGCGCGGTGATCTTGAGACGCTGCCCGTCGCTGAATGTCACTGTCGACCGCGACAGTCACCGAGACGCGTCTCACCTGGCCGCTCTCGAGAAGCTCTCGGCCTCTGAAAGCCCCATGCCCCGCGAGATATGCTCGTTGTTCGTGGAACGTGAAGGGGAAGGTAAAGTAGCTCGGCGGGAAGGCCGGAACTGCATCGTGCTGGACTTCGCTAGTTTACAAAACGTGGAAAAGCTGCATTTGAGTTCGCCTAGCAGGAACTTGGTTTACCGTAAAAAGTAATTAAGACTCCGGTGACTCGGGTCCTAGTTAAATGCATCGGTGTACTTGTCCAGGAGAATTAACCCCGATAAACTAGGTGGCCAAAATCTATGTTTTTTAAATTTTTTATTCTGTATTTTACTGGACTCTGAAAAACCCGATAAGCAAGGTATTTACAAGGCTCAAATTATGAAATCAAAATTCCAGAGTGGATGGGACCTTGAAGATGACCTTTTCTCCTTATATGGCATATGTGGGGTTAAAACCGGCCCTGTTCAAACCCCACCTTTCTCCCTGGGCACTTTATCTCTCAAACCTTCACCTGTTTTCATAGGGTCATCGAGAAGATTGGATGAAGATGGTGTGAAACCCGTAAAACAGGGCCCAGCATGCTTTGCTATGGAAGTATTAGTTGTGCTATAACTGGAATTTAAGGCTCCTCGGGACTACTAGATTTTGTTCTTCCCGCCCAGAACCAGTAACTTCATCAGATAAGAGATGGACTCCTCATTAAAACAACCACCCACAGGCTGAGAAGAATTCAGGAAAAGATGATCCAGAGGTTCCCATACTTGGTCTAATTATAAAATTCAGAGTCTAAGACCCAGCCTCACCTGTACAATCCATCCAGATGGGAGTGGACTAGGAGCTGGTATTTTTATTTTGGTCCCTGACTATGCCTCATCCTTGGCAAAATTTGAAAACTACTTATCTAAAGCAATCAAATAATCTAAGGAATTTTAAATAGGAAATATGAATAAGCAGGCAATTTGTCTTGGAAACTGAGTCTGAAAAAATACTAAGGTAAGAGCAAACTGCAGTTCCACAGAAGCAGAACATTAAGTAAAAATAGCACAGTAGAGAAAAATAGAGAGTAATAGGAACAATTAAGCTGCTTAATACATTAACTGAAAAATGTAAAATGTTCAAAAGTGTCTCCTGTAAGCCCGGCACTATATCAGGTACTCAGGAGGAACAGAGGAAGACTGGCCTCTACCATCATGTGACCTACCGTCAGGCAGGGAGCATGCCTGCTTATCAAATCAGTGTGACCCCTGCTGCCTGATGTTTGTATCTTCCCAAAATTCACTTGTTGGAGCCTAATCCCCAGAGTGATAGTATTAGGAGGTAGGTGGTTCCAAGTTTGAAAACAAAAAGGTGGGCCTTTGGAAGGTGATTAGCTCCTGAGATCAAAACTCTGAATAGGATTAGTGCCCTAAAAAAGAAGTCTGAGGGAACTTGTTCACATTTTCCAGCCTGTGGGGAAACAGCCTACCCTCACCAAACTGCAAACCTGTTAGTGTCTTGATCATGGGCTTCCCAGCCTCCAGAACTGTGAGCGAGAAATTTCTGCTAATTATAAATCACCTGTCAGGGGTTGGGGATTTAGCTCAGTGGCAGAGTGCCTACCTATAAATCACCTGTCTAAGGTATTTTGTTATAGCAGCTCAAAGGAATTAAAACCTTTCCCAATTACAGTTTATGGTAAATGTTCTGAACAAAGTATAGGGATTTACAAATGAATACTAGAGCAAAAATGAGGCCTAGGAGTTGGGGATTTAGCTCAGTGGTAGAGCGCTTGTCTAGCGAGTACAAGGCCCTGAATTTGATCCCCAGCACCTCCCCCAAGGCCTAGTTTTGGAGTTGGTTTGCAGAAGATTTCTCTGAAGGGTTACTATCTGAGCTACTGCCAGCAAGATAAGAATTAACTTGGTGAGATGTGGTAAACATTTGAGGTCTGTGCTGTCCACTAAGTGGCTTGTGGCCACTATGGCTATTGAGCACTGAAATGTGGGAATCTCCAGTTGACATATGCTATGGAGTGTATGCACTGGATTTCAGAGACTTGGTGCAAAGAAGAAAACAAAATCTCACTAAATTTTTAAGACATGTTGAAATGACAGTATTTTACATATACTATATTGAATAAAAATTAACTTTTCAGGCTTCTTTGTACTTGTGGCTACTGAGAAATACATTTTTGGGGGCTTGGGGGGAGTTCGAGACATGGTCTTGCTGTGTAGTTCAGGCTGGCCTGAAACAGTGCTCCTCTTGCCTCAGCCTCCTAAGTGCTGGGATTTCAGGTGGGGTGCCACCAACACGTGGCTGGCTGAGAAGTCTTAAGGTACACTGTGGTTCCCATTCTATTCTGCACAGCCTAGGGAGAAGGACATCCTAGACAGGAAGAGGCACAGCAGCTTGAGGGGGGAGCATTCTTTCTTTTAACCAACAAGAAGTCGAGGTGCCTACTATGATCCAACCCATTCTACAGCCTGTGTTAAAAAGCCCCAACACCCAAAAACAAAAAAAGGCATGAAAGAAACAGGGAAAGGGGTGCTGCTTACATGTTAATCAAAGGACTCAGCTAGGATGGCCTTAAAGTAGAAGTAGAGTGGAGGAGGAAACAGGCCTTCGGGCTGCTGGTAAGAGCACTCCACAGGAAGTGCACAGTTGGGGCTGGGATTAGCCCAGTAGTTAAGAGTGTTTGCCTTGCAAGCACAAGGCCTTGAGTTCAATCCCCAGTACCAAAAAAAAGTTAAAAAAAAAAAAAACAAACATTGTGGATCCAGCCAGGTACAGTGGTACACACTTGCAGGCCCACATGCTTGGGAAGCTAAGGCACAAAGATCCCAAGAGGTATTGAAAACTCAGAATGCGCATCCCTCACTTGTCAGAGTGGCAGCACCATCATACATCACACAGCTTCCTGAAACTCTGTGGGCATTCGTGAGAAGACAAAGGTGGCAAAGATCAGTGGCCTTAGTCTTATCATGATGTTTTGACTTTGCTTCAAAGGGTTCGGGGGACCCTGGAGGCCTGGACTGACTTTTGAGAATAGGTCCACACCAACCATGGCAATTCTAACCTAATTGTCCTCTCACAGCGTATGTAGCATGAAAGACCTGGTTTTTACAGTTGTGAGAATTCGGACAACCTGGCTCCTGTGATGTCACTGAGCTGTGGAATAACCAGCCCTGCAGCCTGTCTGGACTCCTGCTTCAGGAGATGAGGCACCTCTAACAGGCAGGACTGGAAGCCCACAGCACCCACTTTCACGTTGGTGGGGAGGTGTCACCTTTTGGTTGTTTGCAGTTTTTTGGTTTTTGAGACAGAGTCTCACTGTGTAGCCCAGGCTGGCCTCAAAATCGTAGTAATGCTGGGGATTTAGCTCAGTGGCTAGAGTGTTTGCCTTGCAAGCATGAGGCCCTAAGTTTGATCCCCAGCACCATAAATAAATAAATAAATAAACAAATAAATAAATGTAATAAGTAGTAAACAAGGCTGGGGATTTAGCTCAGTGATTAGAGTGCTTGCCTCGCAAGCCAAGGGCCTGAGTTCAATCCCTGGCACCACAAAAAAAAAAAAAAAAAGTAGTAAACAAGGTCATGGTGGTATATGCCTGTAATCCCAGCACTTGGGAGGTAAGGCAGGAGGATTACAAATTCAAGGCCAGCCTAGATTACAGAAATTACAGAATAAGATGTCTCAAAAAATAAAAATAAGGTCTAGTGCTTGCCTAGCAAGCACAAGGCCCAGAGTTCAATCCCTGGCACCAAAAAAAGAAAAAAATAATAATAATAATAAGGTCATGACTGCTGACTGCGTGTCTGCTGATCTGGGTATGTGCTTAGTCCTCTTGGACACAAAGTCTCCCAGGTGCTCCTCAGTGTGGTGGACACAGTGGGGTGCACACTCTGAAAGCACACTGCGTGGTTTCCAACCCTACCAACTGTGTGCCTCATGTAGTCCCCATCTGCAGGGACCTCACGCCAGCTCCAACCAGGATTCTTCAGAAGATTCAGCATACATGCTGCAATGAGAGCAGCGTCTGGTACATACAGGAGTCGTAAGTGTTGGTGACATTGTGAAACCAAGAGACGCTAGTTCACTGCCATAGGCATTGCTCCGTATCTCACCTCAGCAGTTACCCTGCCACAGCAGGGCCCTGTCTGAAGCTGTGCCAGGTATTGCCGCTAGCCTAGCAGGGGTATCTGAACTGCAACACGGCGTCTAGGGTTTGGAGAGGAGGCTGCAGGGGTGCTGCTCCCCAGGAGGAAGCCCTCAGGGTTTGAAGATTGGGTGATTCCCAGCGATAGAGGTGGGCAGGCAGCACTGCAGTGGTTCGGGGGCATCAAGGAGAAGGGTCCTGGGCAGCAGCAGGGGTGAGCCTACCCTGGGCCCTACTTGGCCCTAAAGCTACCCCTAGGGTCACAACTGTGGGCCATGTGACCAGGGGACTTTGTGAGCAGCCTGATGCCAGGCTGCAGGGACCAGGGATAGCACCACACCTTTCAGGAACTCCAGCTTTCACAGCATAATAACTAATACGGAGGACAGGTAGGCGCTCAGGCTTCCTTGTATTCATAAACTGTCAATGCAGCCCGCTTTTACTTTGTTTTCGTTCTGAGATAGGATCTCACTGTGTGGCCCACCCTGGCCTGGAACTCATGATCCTCCTGCCTCAGCCTCCCCACTGCTGGGATTACTGGTGTGCGTTACCTCACCTAGCTCCTAGTTTTACCTTATAACTTTATGTATATATTTATTTTTGGTGCTGGGAATCGAACTCAGGGCCTTGTGCTTGCTAGGCAAGCATTCTACCACTGAGCTAAATCCCCAACCCCAGTTTGTAACTTTAAAAGTATTCAGGAAATAAAAGGATAGAGTATTTCGCTTTCGAATGCTCCCTACTTGTCGAGTAGCTATCTATCATCTCCTTTTCCCCCTTTTTCACCACTTTTAAATAAATTGTCCTCTAAATAAATTGTCTGCTCTTAATTTAAAAAAAAGGAAATAAAAGGATAGATTTTGCAGGAGTTAAATATATAAACTGCCCTGAGTTCGATTCCCAGCACTAAAAAAACAAACAAACCAAAAATATATAGAAACCCATTACTGGGCTGTTGCTATAGCTTAGTGGGGTTTTTTTGTTTGTTTGTTTTTTTGTTTTTTTAGGTGCTGGGGATCAAACTCAGGGTCTTGCGCTCTACCTCTGAGCTAAATCTCCAACCCTGTCTTAGCTTTAAATTGGCTGCAAATCATCTTTCAATGATCCTGGGACCAAGATATATCATGTACAGGTACAAATTAACTATGACAAATGTGATCATTATGTATACAATGTACCAATTCATGTTCTTGGCAAAAAAAAAAAAAAGATCCTGGGTATTTGCACACCTCCTCCCTGGGCTGGGCAGCAGTCCCTGTCCCCCCACCCCGCCCTAACGGGAACAGTTGTTCTTTGCCCAGATGGTCCTAGGTGAGTGTTCAGTCCCTCCTTGACCATTAAAGTCATACTGCAAATTCTGTGGGACTGGATACATTTTGTCTATTCTATTTAGGAAACTGAAAACTCACATAGGATTGTCTTAGGGACCAGGCAACAAACAGGCTAAATTAAACAGCAGGGGGCCTGGGTTGCAGCTGAATGGTTGAGTGAAGTGAGGTGGCCTAGTATGGCTTTGGGAACAGTCCCCAGCACAGAGAGAGACCCTCACCTGCAGTGCATGCTGGGTGTGAGGCATGCAGAAAGCCAGAGTATCCTCCAGCACCCCAGGCATCTCCAATTTAACCTGTTCAGCTGTGCTGCTCCCTCCCGCCAGAGCCAGATGTGAGCCCACAATACAGGCTCCCCCAAGGGAAGCTGACCCACCCCACCGGTGGATCTGTTTGCCCAAGGACCACCCGCTCCCCTGTAAGCCAGCCCTTGAGTAACAAGGAACTGGAAGCTGTGCTGGAACCTCAGTCTTCCCCTTTGACACTGGCCTACAGCCACCCCCCCCACTGCTTATCCTGGAGCCTGGTCTGGATGCTCAGCCTACAGCAGCTGGCTATGCTTGAGGTTGCTGAGCAGAAGCAGCACTCCAGCCACAGAGGGAACAAAAGGGATTGGTCTTGATGAGCCTGTGGGGAGCCAGCTTCTCTCCTGCTCCTCTCTCAGCAGGCAGTACCTTCGCCTCATGCTGCACAACAGCCCTCCCACATCCTTCAGTCTCCAGTCTACTCAGCCAGCAGCCAAAACAATGGATTTAAAACAGACCTTGGAAAACCCTTCCTGGTGGCACTCTGGGAGGCTGAGACAGGAGGATCTCAAGTTTGAGCCCTCAGGATCCAGGGCAGTTAGCAAGATCCTGTCTCAAAAGGAGAGGGGACTTAGCTCAGTGGTAGAATGCTTGCCAAGCAAGTGCAAGGCCCTGCCTTCAATCCCCAGCAAGCCCCTCCCCCAAAAAAGGAGGTGGGCATAGCAGCGCACACACCTGTCAACCCAGCACCCTGAGGGCTGAGGCAGGAGGATTACAAATTGGAGGCCAGTCTGGGATACATAGTGAGTTCAAGGCCAGCTTGAACTACATAGAAGACCCTGTCTTTTTTTTTTTTTTTTTTTTTGTGCTGGGGACCAAACTCAGGCCTTGTGCTTGCAAGGCAAGCACTCTAACCACTGAGCTCAATCCCCAGCCCCCTGTCTTTTTTTTTTTTCTCAGTTCATATAATTTATTTGTTTGTTTGTTTTGTTTTGTTTTTGTGCCGGGAATTGAACCCAGGGCCTTGTACTTGCTAGGCAAGCACTCTAACCATTGAGCTAAGTCCCCAGGCCAGTTCATATAATTTATTGCAGTTAGCACAAAGTTTAAAAATTCACCAACACACCAATAGTACAAAACTAAACAGCATTATAAGTTATTCCCCACTCAGGAAAATAAAACATACTATGATTGTCAAAGCTAGATGTCAGTCTAGGTTTTAGAACAAATAGAAGACCCTGTTTTAAAAACAAAACAAGGGTTGGAGATTTAGCTCAAGTGGTATCACTAGCCTAGCAAGCACAAAGCCCTGTGTTCTGTGATCCCCAGCACCAAAACAAAACAAAACAAAACTCCAGGCATGGTAGCACATGCCTATAATCCCAGCACTCAGGAGGCTGAGGCAGGAGGATCACTGCAAATTTGAGGCCTGCCTGGGCTACACAGTGAGTTCAAGGCCAGCCTGAACTACATAGCAAGACCCTGTCTCAAACAAAACAAAACAAAACAAAAAAAAACACACTAAATTATATTATAGGGTTTTATGCAATTTTTTTCTTTTGTTTTGGTATTGGAAATTGAACCTAGAACCTCAAGCATGCCAAGCACACTCCACTAACCTGCACTGAGTGCCAGCAGTTTTTTAGTACTTGGGATTGAACCCTAGGTCTTCATACTGAGCTTTATCCCCATCCCTTTTTTGAGAGAGTCTCACTAAATTGCCCAGGATGGGTTCAAACTTGTGATCCTCCTGCCTCAGCCTCCCAGAGTGCTGGGATTATAAGTGTGCACCCCCACAACTGGCCTGACAATTTTTTTTTAAATCTGCCCTGACCATGCCCATCTCGGGCTTTGTCCCCAGGGCCACTCACCACCCTCTGCACGCCCTGGGCGTGGCTTGCTCCACTTGCTTCCTCTCTTCCCTGGTGGACCACAGGCTCATTTTGGCCTGCCCCAGCCTCAGTCTTCTGGTGCGTCCACAGCCCCAGACACTGCCCAGCAAGAAACAAGCTCAATAAATGTCTTAAAGGCAGCCCATGTTTCTCCGTGTCACTCATTGCAGGCAGTGGCCTGAGGGCTTCTCATTAAGGCCCCCAAAAGTGCTTCAGAGGTTCCAGCCATGGGCTCCCCACCACCTTTCCTTGGTCTCTATTCTGGGACCAGGATCAAGCAGCCCTGGGAATCTCCCAGTCCTCTGTCACCCCCCCCCACCTGGCCTGTGACCCATGTGTTTGTGTTCTGCTCCACAAAGCCGCTGCAGGCCAGCGTCCCTGGGGGCAGGGCTTGGAAATTCCCAGTGCACAGGGGACAAAGACATTGCCTTCTTCAACTGAGAGGCAGGGGTGTGGTGTGCCTGCTGGTCAGGAGTCCCACCCTGGGAGGCTGTGAGTGCCCAAAGTTCAGTGTGGCCCCTGGGAAATCCTACGGCAGCAAATGTGCCACTGATCTGTTTGAGCCCCACAGACCAGGAGGGCCCGAGACAAGCCAGCTAATGACAATCTGTGATTTTGACTGCAAGGCCCCACTGGGAAAGGACCCCAGGGAAAATGGCAAACTCTGTCCCCTCAGGCAGAAGGGCAGTGGTGCCGACTGTTGGCTGAAACTGTACAGTGAGGACATGGCCAGTGTGGCCACTGGCTCCATCCCAGGCAAGCCCTGTAGCCTGCTCAAATGAGACCGGAAGGGAAGCTCTCCCACACACAAGCAGATCCTTTCTTGTTTCAAATACTCGATCAGTCCCCTGTCAAGTGCTATTGGGGCCAGAGGACCAGAGAGACAAACCAGCTACTTTGCCAGGCATGGCGGCACACACCTTGTAATCAGGAAGCTGAGGCAGGAGGATCACCAAGATTTCAAGGGGAGTCTGGGCTACATAGTTCAAGGCTAGCCTGAACTACACAGTGAGATCCTGTCTCAAAAAAACAAAACAAGGGGTTAAGGATTTCGCTCAAGTGGTAGAAGGCTTGCCTAGCAAGTGCAAGGCCCTGAGTTCAATCCCCAGCACCCCCTCAAAACAAAACAGAAAAAAAAAAACAAATGAGTGATAAGAGGTTTTTAGGGCTGGGATGTGGCTCAGTAATAAAGACCATTTGCCTAGCCTGTCTGAGGCCCTGGGTTAAATCCTCACTCAAAACACCAAACAAACAAAACCCCCCCAAAAATAATTAGTTGCTGCCAAATTTTGGGAAAAAAATTAGTTATTACTTGCTCAAAATTTTTTTTTTTTTGTGGTGCCGGGGATCGAACTCAGGCCCTTGTGCTTGCAAGGCAAGCACTCTAATCACTGAGCTAAATCCCCAGCCCCTACTTGCTCAAATATTAATAAAGAAACATAAGACCTTAATACCCCAAAGTGCCAGGCACATTGACGCATGTTTATAATTCCAGACACATACTTGGGAGGCTGAGGCAGGAGGTTTGCAAATTCAATACCAGTTTAGGCTACATAGCAAGTTCAATGCCTGGACTACATAGTAAGATGCTGCCACACACACACACACACACACACACACACACACACAAGTCCCAAAGATCAACTTCTGTTTCTAGAATATTCAAGTACTATTCCTAATTTATAGATTAGTAATTAGACATGCCGGGGTTGGTGGTACATGCGTATAATCCCAGCACTCAGGAGGCTAAGGCAGGAAGATCTCAGAGAGTTTGAAGCCAGACAGGGCTACATAGTGAGTTCAGGGCCAGCCTGAATTACATAGTGAGACCCTGTCTCAAAAAAAACCAAAGGAAAAGGAAATTGAGGCTCAAGAGCAGCTCATCTCAAGTCCTCCAGCTTGCAGTGAGTGGGGCCCAGAGCCCAGGACCCCTCGAATCAACACAGAACAGGGCGGGTTTCCAGGACAGGGCAGGGACAGACACACCCTGTACTTGGAGCCCAGGCAAGCTCAGAGGGCTGCCTCAGATCTTCCTGGGCCCTCCCCGCTAAGGGCAGCAATCCAGAGACCTGAGCTGTGTCCTGACTCAGCCCAGGGGCTGACCACAAGATGGCCTCTGAGAACAAGAGAGCAAGGGAAGCCACACCAAAACGTTCTGTGCACATGGAGTTCAGTGAGGTGAGCCGGTAATGAGAAAGTACCAATAAGCAAACAAGTTAGAAAGCATACGAAAATAAAGACAGAAAGCCAAGCGTGGTGGGACACATCTATGATCCCAGCATACCTGAAGCCAAGGCAGAAGAATCACTGAGCTCGCGGCCAGCTTGAGCTGAGTGAGCGCAAGGCAGGCTGGACACTGTCTCAAAGAAACAAACAAACAGGAGTAAAGACAAAAATGAAGGAAAGTGCCCAGAAGAAGGTACAGCAATGTCCGGGCAGTTGATCAACAGCTCTGTAGTAAGCTTGGAAGGTGAAGGAAGATCCAAGGAGCTGGCTCACCCATGGACCCTCTCTTCTGAGATCCAGATCCTGGGACATCTGCTTTTTTTATTTTGGTACTGGGGAGTGAACGCAGGGCCTTGTGCTTGCTAGGCAAGTGCTCTAACCACCGAGCTAAATCTCCATCCCTGTTTGTTTTGTTTTGTTTTGTTTTGTTTTGAGACAGGGTCTCCCTGTGTAGTTCAGGTAAGCCTCAAACTCACAGCAATCCTCCTGCCTCAGCTTTCAGGATGCTGGAATTACAGGTGTGCACCATCCTGCCTGGCCCAGCCCTTTCTTATTTTGGAAACTCAATTGTGCACACTGGGCTCGAACTTGTCATCCTCCTGCCTCAGCCTCCAAGAGTGCTGAATTAACAGGTGTGCACCACCCCACACCAGTTTCAGACTTTGGGGCTTCTGAAATCTCCAGGAAGCTCCTCTTGCAGAGGCAACATGAGCCGCTGCTCTGCTCTGCCACCCCAGGGCCAGGACGGAAGCAGCCTCACCCAGCTCTCATATGCAGGGCCACATCAGTGCCAGCTGTGAGAGCACATTTGATAAATAATTGAGTCTGAGTAAATGAGTTGGGAGCCCCTTTCCCAGGCCCTTATTCCTCAACATAGCCATAATCACTCCCTGGCGTAAAAGGCTTTCTGGTTCACAAGCTGCTTTCGCATCTGTTTACTGCATTTTATCTTTACAACCACCCTGTGGGAAACCCAAGGCTGATATTAGCTGGCTTTGCAGATAATTATCCCCATTTTACTGATGAGAAAATTGAGGCCTGGAAAAGTTAATAACTTGCTCAAGGCCACAGGCTGGAAGGACAGGGCTCAACGTTCTTTCCTCAGAACTGCCCTCTTGTGCTGCCTCTGACTAAATCACCAGGCAGAATTTGACTGCACTAACAATTTTATTTCAAATAGTGGTAATAGGAGTGCATCCTATACTCTCATAAACACATTCAAGTCCATCAAAGGCTCTGAGTCACAAATCCTCTGAGCACTGGCATGCAGGGTGGGGATGACTGGGTCACCTGCCATCAAGGCTCCATTGCAAAAGCTCCTGTGGGTACAAGAAAACACCTTTGGAAATTTGCTAGTCACAGGATGACCCCTGGGAGAGTGAAACAGGACACAGCTGCTGGAAGCTGCAAAGTGGACAGCAGGAGACCCTCTGGTCTCTTAACCAGCTAGAGAAAATGAAGTGGAGGAGCCAGGTGTGGTGGTGCACAGCTGTAATCCCAGCACTCAGGAGGCTGAGGCAGGAGGATCCTAAGAGTTTGAGCCAGTGTGGGCTATGTAGTGGGACCTTGTCTCAAAAAATAGAACGAAACAGGAAATGTAGTGGAGGAAACATTAAGTATGGGTTAATTGTGAAGGAAGATTGTAAGAACAAGAGAAACAACAGGAAGAACAATTGGTGAGCATCAGTGGTAGACCTCAGCCCAGGGGCTTCTCCTTCCAAACCAAGCCACCTCCCCTCCAGAGTGGGTGGTGTAGGGGCCACCCAGCAGGACACTCAGCAGACAACCACAGGCCTTCCATTTTGGGGCTGCAAGGGACACAGGTGGTCACTAAAGCACATAGACTCCTAGTCTGTGGGTCTGAGGTAACATGGGGGCCAGCCACAGTGTGACCTTGTGCCTGTGGGCAGGGAAGTGGTATGCAGGCCCAGGCAGAGCCAGACCAGCGTTGAAACCATGTCATCAGACCTAACCATGAAAGTAGGCAGAAGATTTTTAAAATTTTTAATTTTTCTGAATCTCATTTTCCTTATCTGTAAAATAGATTGTGAAGTATTTACTTCGCAGAGCTGTGAATATTACAACAGTGTTTGACATGGAGCCAGGCACCAGTTAGCACTTGTAATGCTGGTTCTTGTTATAATGATTCATTGTTAGCCATCTGGGGAACATAGAAAAATACAGACAAACATCAGTCACTGGAACCCTACCTCTGTGGCGGATCCGCCTAGCTTCAGCCTCTGCAGCACTGAGCGTGCAGACAGACCTGGGCAAAGCATACCTCGGTGGCCCTCCCTCTGCTGCACGGAGGCGGGGGGGGACGGGATGCGTGCTCCTGCCTGGGCCAGCAGTACAGCTGCCCATGGGATGAGACAACAGTTCCCCTCTTCCTCTCTCCTTGTGCCGCGCCTCGACGTTTCCCATGAGCAGCATATGGCCCGGCGCACAGCCTGGGCCCTAAAGCTGGCTGAGTGGCATGGTTGATCGAGGGGCGGGGCGGGGCGGGAAGGGGGGGTTTTATGACTGCCAGAAGTGAGTCAGCTGGGCTTCAGGAGAAAACAAGAAAACTGCTCTGAGGAGATGGTTATCTAAGTGAAATTAAAGATCTGTAGAACAAGTATCCACTCCTGCCTGAGCCATAAAGTGCTTAGAACTTTCCTTTCCGAAGTCCTTCCTCCTCAGCTGCCCTTCCTGCTGCTGCAGGCTGAACTTGTTTTCGGCTCCAGAGACAAAAGAAGACAACTGTCACTTCCTGCGCACAGTAACGCTTGGTGGACTGGAGCGCACCTCCTCAGCCCTCTAGGGACGATAAACAACCAACCCCGCTCGGAAGGGCTGCCTCGCTTCCTCTGCAGGCCAGAGCCCAGATCCGGGAGGGGCTTCCTGCCATCCGGCTTCGCGCACAGCATCCACCCCACTCTTCAGCAGGCCCGGGCCTGCCGGAAGTGCTAAGAGGACACGAATGGCCCCAAATTAACATACCAGAGGGGACTCAATCACGCCTCCCTAGACGTGAAAACCAGCCAGCCAGGCCCTTAGCAGGCCTGGCAGTTGGGCTGCAAATAAGACGCGGGCATGAAAACCCGGGGGTCCGCGGCGTGCTCATTCCCCGGCCCGCTGGCGGACGCGGCGCGGGGCTCTGGGGTCACGGGTCAGGGACCTTGGCCCTACGGCTGACAGTTCGGAAAGGGGCGAACTCCTGACTGCGAGTCTGCACGGCCAAGATCGGGGGCGGCGGTGCGTAGCACACCGGCCTTCCTCACCACCGCCAGGAAGTTAACCATGCGTACGCGGAAACAGCGGGTAGCGCTAGAGGAAGCCGACGCGGGCGCCTCTGGCGGACCCCGGCAAGCCCCGACTGCGCAAGCGATTTGAGGAGTCCGGGACGCGCAGGCGTCTGAGCCTTCTCCGTCCCGCCCTGAGTGCGCATGCACCACGAAGAATCCCGTCTGCGCAGGCGCCGCTCCCGGCGCCATGGCGGCCGTGTGGATTCTCCTGCGCGCCCTCCGCCAGGGTCGGGATCTGGGTCCCGGGCGGCTATGGGGCCCACGTTCTGGTCTGTCCTTCGGACCTGGGAGCAGGCAGCCAGACGTGGTCTGCGGGTCTCCCGTGCGTGTCGCCAGGCCGGGAGGCCGAGCCCTGCAGGTAACCACGCAGCTGCCTCCCAGCCTTGCCTCTCTTCTGTCCCCTGGCGGGTCCCAGCCTCTTGCTGGGAGTTGACGTTTCTGCCTGATTTCCAGACGTTTTAGGACGGAATCCAGTACTGGGGCTACCGGTTTCTAGGAGAGCACGGTTTTGCATTGGTCCACATCGCCAGGTGTATCAGGAACGAGTCCCAGCGCTTTCCAAGGACTTTTGTCGCTTGGAGCTGCTGTCGGAGCAAACCCTGCCCACCAGATTAGCTGGTTCCTGACGAGTGCATGGGCACTCCACGGAGTTCCAGCTCTGACAGGGGGTCACCTTGGCCTGAAAACGAACATCCTGGTGTCATTTAAAAAGTTCGAGCCCCGCAAGGTGGCGCACGCCTATAATCCCAGCGCTCGAGAGGCTGAGGCAAAAGGATCGCCGTGAGTTTGAGGCCAGCCTGGGCTACATAGTGAGTATAAGGCCAGCTTGACCTGCATAGTGAGATCCTGTCTCAAAAAATAAATAAATAAAAATAAAAGAACAAACTTTGAAATGTAAGCATTGGGGGCTGGGGATTCAGCTCAGTGGTTAGAGTGCTTGCCTAGCAAGCGCAAGGCTCTGAATTCGATCCCTGGCACCAAAAAAATAAAAAATAAAAAAAGATTGAAATGTAAGCATTACAAACAGACTTTTAGAGGTTGGAGATTTAGCTCAAGTGGTGGAGTGCTTGCCTAGCAAGCACAGGCCCTAAGTTCGATCCCCAGCACCCAAAAGTAAATAAGCTTTTATTTTTCAGTGCTGTGGATTGAACCCAGGGCCTTGTACTGAGCTACATCCTGAGCCCTTAGTTTATCTTTTTTTTTTTTTTTTGGTGCTGGGGATCAAACTCAAGGCCTTGCACTTGCTATGCAAGCACTCTAACCACTTGAGTTAAATCTCCAACCCTATTTTATTTTATTGTTATTTATTATAATTTTTTGGTTAGTTTTTGTTGAAACAGGACCTTCTTCACTGTGTAGCCCAGGCTGGTCTCCCAACTCCTGGCAATCCTCCAGCCTCAGCCTCCCGAGTGCAGGAATTACAGGTGTGCATCATCACGCCCAGCTTTATTTTTATTTTGAGATGGTTTTGCTAAGTCACAAAACTGTCCAATTTGGGCTGGAACTTGTGATCCACCAGCCTCAGACTCCCACAAGGCTTACAGGTGTTTGCCGCCATGCCTGGCCATATTTGAGGTTTTTATTTGTTTTGTTTTTGAGACAGGGTCTTGCCATGTAGCCCAGGCTGGCCTTGCGTTTATGGTGATCCTACTGCCTTAGCTTCCCAAGTGCTGGAATTACAGGTGTGCGCCACCATGCCCAGCTTGTAAACATTTTCTATCAGTGCTGGTTGTACTAATAAACTACACTTGATCTTAGCCAAAAGGCCGAGAAGCAATACGTACTAATGAAGTAACCTCATTTTAAGCTGTTTAGGCCTGACTTCGTTGGTTTTGAGGCAGGGTCTCTGTATGTATTCCAGACTGATCTTGAAACTTGAACTCACAGTTAGCCCGAGTTACTCTCGAACTATTGGTGATCCTCCTGTCTCAGCCTCCCAAGTGCTGAAATTACAGGCCTGTACCACTGTGCCTGGTTTAGGGCTCACTTTGAAGAATGTCAATTTTCTACTTTTTCTATTTTTTTTTTAGACAGAGTCTCCCTGTGTAGCCTGTGTTGACCTCGAACTTGCCATGTAGCCCAGGCTGTCCTCCAGCTTTCTATCATTCTTCAGCCTCCTGAGTGTTGGGCTTACAGGTGTATGCCGCCACCATAGCTGGCCAGTTTTATGGTTTATCTACCACACTGCTGTTGCTCATTTATTGGGTTGAGTCTGAACTCTGTAGCTCTGGCCAAGCCAAGAATAGTATTAAAGAAATGTGACAGCAAGTCTGTCACATAGACTAGGGGTTTCATCCTGTTGATAACAAGAAGTTGCATGTAATATACTCCTTAGCAAAGAGCACTGAGTAAAGCATTCCTCTTCTCCCTAGCAGCAGCACAGCAGCAGGGAAGACCTAAGGAGAAATTTAAAGGTGAAAAAAAGAAATTGACAACAGAGAGAGAAAATAATAAATTGGGGGGCTGGGGATTTAGCTCAGTGTTTAGAGTGCTTGCCTAGCAAGCACAAGGGCCTGATTTTGATCCCTGGCACCCAAAAAAAAAAAAAAGAAAGAAATATTAAAGTGGACCATCAAGACCAGTCACGGTGGTACACACTTGTACTGCCAGCACTCTGGAGGCTGAGGCAGGAGGATCACAAGTTCAAGCCCAGCCTGGGCAACTTAGTGACTTAATAAGACCCCACTCAAAATAAAAAAAAGGGCTGAAGATATAGCTCAGTGCAGAGACCCTGGATTCACTCCCCAGTACCACCCAAAATTAAGTAAGCAAATAAACTGACCCATTGATTTTAAGAACATCTGGTCTTGGGGCTGGGGATTTAGCTCAGTGGTTAGAGTGCTTGTCTTGCAAACACAAGGCCCTGAGTTCAAACCCCAGCACCAAAAAAAAAAGAACATCTGGTCTTGGGATGTAGCTTAGTGTCAGAGCACTTGCCTAGTATATAGGAGGCCATGAGTTCGGTCCCAGTACTGCAAAAAACAGGAGGATTGAATACTTTCAAGTGGGAAAATGTTCATGTAGGAAAGAGCACTGAGAGCACGGACTGGCAAGTGGCTTTCCTGCTGGAGATGCTCCCAAGGAGTTGCCTGGTAGTGATACACAACACAGGACTGGGCCACTGCATCCCTGGCAGACTGTTAACCCAGAGGGTAGCAGCCAGCCATCTGCTGTTTGTGTGGCTTGGCAGCTTTGGACATTTCAGTGTTTCCTTAAAACTTTGAAATAATGCTCAGGCTATCTACGTTCCAGGACAATGTGAACATTACAAATAAATACATGCTTAAGCTTTTAAAAAATATTTTTGGGGCTAGGGATTTAGCTCAGTAGTTAGAGTGCTTGCCTAGCAAGTACAAGGCCTTGAGTTCAATCCCCAGCACCAAAAACAAAAAAACAAAACAACAACAAAAAAGACACTGCCTTGTGGGGCTGGGGATTTAGCTCAGCAGTTAGAGTGCTTGCCTAGCAAGTATAAGGCCCGGAGTTCAATCCCCAGCACCAAAAAAAAAAAAAAAAAAAGAAATTTTTGTTTGTTTGTTTTAGGTGCTGAGGATTGACTACAGGGCCTTGTGCTTGCTAGGCAAACACTCTACCACTGAGTAAAATATATTTTTTGTCTGCATTGCTCTGGTGTACTGTGGTCTTGGTGTGACTTGGTCCTGTTTTGTTTTTTAGAGCTTGCAGTCACGAATGCTAATGCCTGCCTTTGAAGGGATCAGTGGATTGTTACTGAAACAGCATCTAGTTCAAACTCCAGTGGGACTCTGGCGATTTTTAGGTGTGTGTCTGTTGGTAGTAAATGGCACAGCAAAGGTTGCAGCATCTGTGAAGACAGTCACTCCATGAATAATATTTCCATCAGTGATGAACCACACATGTTCTGGTGATGCCAGAAGACCATAACTGAGTTTGAAAGTTCCTGTTGCTTGATGCTACAGTAATTACTGGTGTGTTGCAGTGGCCTGCGGTGGTCAGCACAGGAACACTGCACAGGGCGGTATCCCACCAGCAGCTGGCTGTGCCGTCCAGGTCTAGGGAAATATGTGGTCATGTTGGCGTCATGATGGTGATGACAATGAAATCGTCCGATGAAACATCGGGCAGAACATAGCCTGTTGTTAAATGGTACATGACCATGTTAGGGTAAATTTGACACAAGAAAACCAAGAAGAATCACCAAGAGGAGCCTTAGCTTCCATTTATTACGAACCCTGTGGGATCCACAGTCCTTGGACAATCTGAAACAAAGTTTACATGTGTCCATCCTGTGAACCCACCTTTTTTTGCCCTCTTAAAAAATGTTACAATAAGAAAATATTTTTATTTTTAAATTTTTTTTTAAAGAAAAAATATTTTAAAAGGAAGTTTTGTTACTTGTATATGTTTATATTTCTTTTTTGAGGAGAGGGCCTGGGGATTGAACTAAGCTACTTCCTCAGCCCTTTTTTTTTTTTTTTTTTGGTACCAGGAATCGAACTCAGGGCCTCATGCTTGCGAGACAAACACTCTAACCACTAAGCTAAATCCCCAGCATCTCAGCCCTTTTTTGTTTTGAGACAGGGACTCATTAAATTGCCCAGGCTGAGCTGAAACTTGTGATTCTCATGCGTCAGCCTCCCAGAGTGTTGGGATTACGGGCCTGTGCCTCGTTCATTATCCTGTAATTAGCAGATGCTGTACTAAGAATGATAGAAAGAAATGCTTTATCAACTCACATGGATAACTCATGCATGTAGGTTTTAGGTGGTTGCAGTCGTGATTTGGTTTTTGGGAATATGCTGTTCTTGTGTCTCCTATGTGTCTTCCTTGTAGGTACAAACCGTGGTCATTACATTGTTTTCCTATTGCTTGCAGGTGGTACTTACTATTTTACTATCTCAAGGATGAAGCAGAAGGATAAAGACAATGATAAATCCAAGGGGAAGGCCCCTGGAGATGACGAAGGTATACCTGTCTGATGTTCTAGAGTAATGGCTACCTCTGGCTGTCTTCACATGTGTACTCTTCTCTTAGCAAGGGGCAGCCAGCCTTGAAGGTAGGGGAGCCCTGGCCTGTGCACACCCAATGCCTTCCCCTTTCTGTCTCTAAGTGAATCTTGGGTTCTTTGTGCATGTTCTTCTTGCAAAGGGGGTTTGAGACAGGTGTCACTGTGTAGTTCAGGCTGGCCTTGAAGTCACTATGTAGCCCAAACTGACCTAGAATTTGCAGTGATCCTCTTGCCTCGGCCTCCCAAGTGCTGGGATTATAGGCATGTGCCACCATGCCCAGCTTGTGCATGTTCTTTTAGAGACATTTCCTTATCGCTTCTCGGCCTTTTGGCTAAGATCAAGTGTAGAGACAATTCCTTGGGCACCTGTCCCTGTGTTGCATTCAGAAAGGCCTGAAAGCAGATGCCTTTTGGTATCTACACAGAAAGGGCGAATCTTACATCCATCCAGAGTGCTACCTGTGCACTCCTGGTCAGCACAGCCCTGTCCCTGGGTTGGGAAACAGGTCCCAGAGGAGAGCAGTGAAGCAGATGATGGTCCAGTGTAAAAGTGACTGTCACGGACCAGCTCATCCAGCTCCTAGCCCTGTTCACAAGGCCACTTGCAGAATCTAAGAATGGAGCTGGGGATTTAGCTTAGTGGTAGAGCACTTACGTAGCAAGCATAGGCCCTGAGTTTGATCCCCAGCACCGAAAAAAAAAGAAAAAAACCTGAGAATGTCCTGCCTAATATAGGTCTTTTTTCCACGCTGGAATTAAGACTCAACTTGATAGTGTGGGGGTGAATTTGACCTAATTTCTGAGATCTATATGTTAAAAGCTGATTATAAATAAGCTGGGCATGGTGGTACACACCTATAGTCCCAATAGTTGAGAGGCTGAGGCAGGAGGATCCTCACTAGTTCAAGGCCAGCCTGGACTACATAGTGAGTTCAAGGCCAATCTGAACTGCATAGCAAGACCCTGTCTCAAAAAAACAAAAAAAAGCTAATTGTTTCTTTTAGCTATTTGGAGCTAAAAATATGGAAGTTGTTAATTCTTAGGAATGATTAGTATGTGCTTTGTACTATACTAAATGACTTACATATATAGTATTATCTCTCCTTTTTTGTTGTTGTTTTTTTGAGATAGGATCTCGTGGTGTGGTTCAGGCTGACTTTGAACTCACTATGTAGCCTAGGGAGGCCTTGAACTCGCAGTGATCCTCCTGCCTCAGCCTCCTGAGTGCCGGGATTACCAGCATGTGCCACACACCTGTATTATCCCTTAATTCTGTTCTCAAAATACGACTTTTTTTTTTTGCGGTACTGGAGATTGAACTCTGGGCCTTCACATTGAGCTACATTCCCAGCCTTTTTGCCTCGGCCTCCAGAGTGGCTCATATTACAGGCATGTGCTACTATGCCCATCCCAGCCCTTTTTATTTTTTATTTTAAGATAGGGTATTACTAAGTTTTCCAGGTAGAAAGAACTCTGCATTCAGCTACAGGAAAGTTTTTTACGTAAAAAATGGTCTCCCATTGTCTGAGATAGAAGCCACTCTTCCTTCTGAGATGACCTCAGTACATGAATTTGGTGACTTTACACAGCACGTGAACGGCATCTGTCTCAAGTGAACACAGAAAAACTGGCAGAGCCATGTATAGTGGCACTGAGCACTCTGGGAGGCTGAGGCTAGAGGATCTCAAATTTGAGCCCAGTGTGAGCAACTTAGTGATTTAGCGAGAACCTGTCTCAAAGTAAGCAAAAATACGGCTGGGCATGGAACTAGTATGAAGGCCCTGGATTCAGTCCTGAGTCACACACACACTAGAGGCGCAGGGTCCTGTGGGACAGTGGGCTCTGCTCCTGGAAGTGAGCTTTACTGAAAACCACAGTGGGCAGCAATGCTGTGCGGGGCCACCCACCCACCCTGTGTGCACCTCACTGTCCTGTCCCCCATGCAGAGGAGAGGCGGCGCAAGGAGCGAGAGGACCAGATGTACCGTGAGCGGCTGCGCACCCTATTCGTCATTGCTGTGGTCATGAGCCTGCTGAACTCACTGAGCTCCAGTGGTGGCAACATCTCCTGGAACGACTTTGTCAATGAGATGCTGGCCAAGGGCGAGGTGCAGCGCGTGCAGGTGGTGCCCGAGAGTGACGTGGTGGAGGTCTACCTGCACCCTGGGGCTGTGGTGTTCGGGCGGCCGGTGAGTGAGGGTGTTGGGCTGGGACTGCCAGTGCCAGTCCACTAGTCTCCCATCTGCCTGGCTTGGCAAGGAAGGAGGTCAGCAAGGAGAGCTGGGCGACATGGTTGCGTGACCATCAGAGTCTCAGGTGGGGTCTGCCAGGCAGCTGCATGGTAGCTGTGCTTAGAGACAAGGAGGAACTGGAGACAGACTGTCCCGCCTCACTCCTTGGTGTTGGGACCAAGGAGAGTTTTATTTAGGTCTGGAATGGCCCCCTAAGCCTCATGTGTCTGGGAGGTGACTGGCTCATGGAGTCGCTGTTAGGAGGAGATGGTAGCTGGGGTGACCTGGAAGGCCACATCTCCCTCCCAGCTCCTCCCTGCACGCTTTGCCCCTGGCCACCATGCCTGAGCAACTCTATTTCACACTGACTATCCTGCCTTGCAACCGCTGATGGGACTGAATGCATGAGCCAAGATAAACTTCCTTTCATCTGCGGGTGTTGGTACTTTGTCCCTGAGATGAGAATGTGACAGTGATGCCAGCTAGCCAGCCGCAGACAGGTCTGTACTGAGGGGTGGCAAGAGGAGAATCACAGATGACTTGACCTCAGAGAGGGGTGAAGGGGCACTGAGCCCCAGGGTGCCCACCGCCGTGAGAGATGGGGCTGTGTGGGAGCAGCATCCCATCCCTGTGTGTCCCCCCAATCTGGCCACATGCGTGCCGGAATATCACTTGGGACACTTCCCTGTTCATGTTTCCAACTGTCTCTGCACTGACCTCAGCACTATCTTTGGGAACATTTACCTTCAAGTTTCAGCCAAAGGTCCTGAATTGTAGTATCTGTCATATTTCTTTCTTTCTTTCTTTCTTTCTTTCTTTCTTTCTTTCTTTCTTTCTTTCTTTCTTCCTTTGGTGCTGGGGATCGAACTCAAGGCCTTGTTCTTGTAAGGCGAGCACACTCACCACTGAGCTAAATCTCCAGCTCTTTCATCACTTCTTTTTTTTTTTGAGTCAAGGTGTCAAGGTCTAGCTATGTTGTCAGGCTGGTGTGGTGACTTCAGACCAGCCTGTCTCAGCTGGCTCACTGGGCTCAACCTTCCAGGCAGCTCCTCCTTGGGAGTTTGGACTTTGGCAGGATAACCGTGTGGGGACCTGGGGAGGTGGCCTGCGAGGGTCCACTGTGAGGCTCTGGATCAGCTCTCAAGCAACAGCTCACGGGAGCTGCTGTGGGAGTCGGGGCCCTGGAATGGACACAGCTGGAAGACAATGGAAGTGGAGTTCTCTGTCCCCACATCACCGAGCAGTAAAGGTGCACCTGCTGCCGGACAGAGTGTGCTGCAGGCCTCGCGGACACACGTGGTCCCTAGAGCTCTGCAGAGCATGTGGGGTTGAAGTGGCTTCTGGATTCAGACTTTGACTTTTGGATCTGGGTTAATTCTGTGCTTTTTCCCTTTTGTGCTTCTCAGTTCCAAGTATTCGTTTTGTTTGTGGTACTGGGATTGAACCCAGGACCTTCTCACTGAGCTACATCCCCAGCCTAGGTTTGAACTTGCCACTCTCCTGCCTCAGCCTCCCAGAGGAATTTTTCATTTGCTTGTGTTTCGCAGTACTAGGGATTGAACACTCAGGTCCTTGCACATGCCTGACAAGTGCTCTACCATTTAGGTATTGGAGGCATTAAAAAGCCCAGATGAGATCTGTGGGGTCTGTGAGGTGACCTCGCAGCTGTAACCAGCACAGCTGGTACAAGTAATGGGTGAAGACTTAATGATGCACCTTCTCCTGCCCTCGAAGCCTCACAGAGCTGCTCTGAGTTGAGAGCAAAAAGGAATTCTATACACCACCGAGACACAAGGTGGTGGCACAGGAGACTTCTGAGCTGGCCAGAGCCGGACCATCCTGGTGCAGAGTGCAGATCCCTGAAGTGGGTTTAGGAGTGGAGCTGGCAACAGTTTAGCCCTGGAAAGTGTCAGTGAGGCTGTGGGTGTGGTGGCACATGCCAGCTGCTTGGGAAGCTGAGGGATGAGGATTGTGAGTTCAAGGCCAGCCTGGACAGCTCATTAAAAAGTAGAAGAGCCAGGCGTGGTGATGCACGCCTGTGATCCTAGAACTCAGGTGGCTGAGTTTAGGAGGATCACTGTGAGTTCAAGGACACCCTAGACTACATAATGAGTTCAAGGCCAGGCTTCCTCTGGGCTATATAGCAAGACTCTGTCTCAAAAGACCAATAAAATAAAATGAAATAAAAAATAAAAAGTAGGAGAGCAGGGGTTGGGGATTTAACTTGGTGGTAGAGCACTTGGCTAGCAAGTGCAAGGTCCCGAGTTTGATCCCCAGCACCAAAAAAAAAAAAAACAAAAAAGGTAGAACAGCCAGCCATAGTGGCATACATACACCTGCAATCCTAGCACTTGAGAGGCTGAGGCAGAACTTTGAGTTGAAGGCCAGCTTGGGCTACGAAACAAGTTCAAGGCCAACCTGGATTATATAGTGAGACCCAGTTTTTAAAAAACCAAAAGAAAAAACAAAAAAGCAGAAGAAACCCATATGCGCGTGATTGCTTACACAGGTACCTAGGTGGATGCTGATTGTTTGATCCCTCTAGGTTATTTTACCCTGCAGTCTTACGCCGCCGTCTTCATCGCCTGAACTCCCTTACAGAGAAACATTCAGAATGCTCTCCTGGAGGTTGGCACACATGAAGGGTGGTAGTGTCTCCGCCTGCCTCATTCCTGTCCTCTGCTGCAGCCACCAGCCAGCCTCAGAGAGAACTGGGAGCCTCTGACTCTCCCTGGCAGGCAGCTGTCCCCAACTAGTCTCAGATGTGCGCCGAGCACAGAAACAGGTAGAGGACAAATGCAGGGAGACCATCTTTTTGAGATGGGATGTGGGTGAAAAGATGCCAGTCCTGCCACAGAACCTCTACCTGTGGCCTTAGTAAGTGGGTGGTGCTGTCCCAGTCGTGTGCCCAGTTACATTGATACCAAGACTGCATGGTTCTCTGCCTGGCTGAGCCTGAGGTGGTGACTGAGGTGTAGACGCCTCCCTCCATTTTCTTGAAATCTTACTCCTTATGGAGAGCTCAATCTCAGAAAGCCCGTCTGTTAAGGTTTCATTTCTCAGATTGTACTGGAGGGAAAGAGAACTTCAGTTTGGATGTCAAATCCTTCTGAACTGTGTCTTTGCCAGAGGGGAAGGGCCCTGCAGCGGGCTCTGCCCTTACCCTGCCCTCTCTCTTCCTCAGCGGCTGGCCTTGCTGTACCGGATGCAGGTGGCAAATATCGACAAATTTGAGGAGAAGCTGCGGGCAGCGGAGGATGAGCTGAACATTGAGAGCAAGGACAGGATTCCCGTCTCCTATAAGCGCACAGGGTTCTTTGGGAAGTATGTCGGCATTGCTGTCAACTCCTGAATCTGCCTCACTAGGCTGTGCACCAAGAAAACAAGTTACAGGCAAAAACCTCAGCGGCTTTGCCTGCAGTTCACTGGGGCCGCAGGGTGGGAAGCGTGGACACAAGTGTGTCTGTGTGGAGGCTGTTCAGCCACTTTCTGCAATTGTTTGTGGCATTTCTTAGCACAGTGTGGAGTTGCTGTTTGTGGCAATTTTTTTTTTCTTTTTTCTGGTACTGGGGATTGAACCCAGGACCTCCTGACTGAGGTGGTCCCAGCCCTTTCTTATTTTGAGACAGGGTCTTACTAAATCATTTAGTTGCTCAAACTGGCCTTGAACCTGGGATCCTCATGCCTCGGCCTCCCAGAGTGCTAGGATTACAGATTTGAGCCATCATTCCAGGCAAGGGCTTGGTGTTTTCTGCAGATACAGAAATGGATCAGAAAGGAGAGAAGTGGGAATGTTGAATTGAAATTTTCTTTCAGTGTTGAGAAAAACGGACATGTGTGGTGCTCTTGGGTAGTTAGGTACTGTGGAGCCCGTAAGCTTACTGGCACAAATGACTTACATCATTGTCCAGGGAGCAGGTGCGTACATGGAAAGGGGCTCGGCACTTCCTGCACCCCGCAGGTGCCAGCTCCCAGACATGCCACACCCTGACGCCGAGGCTCTGATGTCCCTCGCAGGTGACAGGTGTGGAAGGGCAGAGCTGCCTGTGAGACTGTGCTCAGTGGGTGACACCCTGGGTTGATCAGGGCCTGTGTGCTCCACACCGCATACTCGGCTGACCGCACGGGGTCCTAATGGAGGGATCAGCAGCCACTCTGCCTGCTGTGTGGGGGTCTGTCAGTTGCCTGGTAATGGCCTCTCAGCCTTTGCCTCTCTTCCCTGCTCAGCGCCCTCTATGCCCTGGGGATGACAGCAGTGGGCCTGGCTATCCTGTGGTATGTGTTCCGCCTGGCCGGGATGGCAGGAAGGGAAGGCGGATTCAGTGCATTGGTAAGTGTGCAGCCTGCAGCTCCTGTGTGTGCTTGCTGAGTCCTCCCACAGTTCACAGGTTGGACGTGATGAAAGGCAGCCTGACATGAAGGCCTGAGGGAGGCAGAGTGTGCTTGAGATCAGTGTTGCTGCAGGTCTTCCCCCAACATCGGGCCTGAGCCCACGAGTGTGTATGCCAATATATTCTGGAGGGCTGATACTGCTGGGAAAGACACCTTCCTTTTCCTTGTTTCCTAGGTGTCCTTAAAAGAAGCACAGAAGGAAGATGCTTTACTTTCTTTTCTTTTCTTTTTTTTTTTTTTTGGTGCTGGGAATTGAACTCGGGGCTTTGTGCTTGCTAAGCAAGCACTCTAACCACTGAGCTAAATCCTCAGCCCCCCACAGAAGATATTTTTTTTTTTTTTTTTTGGTGCCAGGGATCGAATTCAGGGCCTTGTGCTTCAAGGCAGGGATTCTAACCACTGAGCTAAATCTCCAGCCACAGAAGATACTTTAAACACCTTGTTGTCGGGACATTTCCTAAGCCCCGGGGCTCACCTCACCCAGGTAGTGGGCACCTCACAGGGGTAGTTCCTGTTCTACCCTGAGCATTGCCCTGTTCCTACAGAGAATGCAAACAGGTGTTCATGTCTGAGGTAAAGACATGCTGCAGATTGAAGTCAGGGGTGCTCTGCCCTTGAGCTGTGTGCCCAGGCCTTTTTATTTATTTTGTTTTGAGACAGGATCTCACTATGTTGGCTGGGCTGGTGTGGAACTTGTGGTGTTCTCATGCAGCAGGGATTACAGGCGTGCACCAGCATACCTGGTCCCACATTGCCATTGGGGGGGCATGCTGGGGATCGAACTCAGGGCCTTGCGCTTGCTAGGCAAGTGCTCTACCACTGAGCTGAATCCCCAGCCCCCACACTGCCATAATGGTGTCTCGGTGTGGGGCTGAACCATATTTCATTCAACAGAGTCTGTAGTTTTGCTGATTTTGCATGCTGCCTGATCATTTGTCTTGCACATTGTCCTGAAAGTAGGGTCCAACTGAAGGACACACACTTTTTTACGAGCTTTCTCTGCCTTGCCCATTGTATTCCAGGAAGTTATTGGTGAGCTGAGACTCTCCCATATTGAGTATCACTGTGTCTTTTTATAATCAGAAGAAGAGATTATACAGTATTAGGGAAAAATCACATCAATTAGAAAACCTAAATAGTTAATGAAAAAGATTCTAAATTACCTTTTTGTTTTGTCTTTTGCTTCTTGGGGGTTGTTTTCTCCTAGTGCAGGCAAGGCCTTGACCCTGAGCTATGCCTCTGGCCCTGGGGACAGGATTTTTTTGGTGGGGAAGTGCTAGGGATTGAACTCAAGGCCATGTGCTTGCTGGGCAAGTGCTCTACCACTGAGCTAAATCCTCAACCCCTAGGACTTTTTTTTTTTGGTGCTGGGGATTGAACTCAGGGCCTTGTGCTTGCAAGGCAAAGCACTCTAAACACTGAACTAAATCCCCAGTCCCACCCCTAGAATTTTTTAAGAAACAAATTGCTAAAAAAAAAAAAAAAAAAAGAAAAGAAATTGCTAGAAAACATTTTTACTGATTAGAGATATAAGGCAAAGATTGCCTCTATGTGTGAAGAATGATCTGAGGTGGGGCATGGGCTGGCCCCTTGCTATGGGCAGAGCATCCCCTGAGGGGAACTGGTGGGGGCCTATCATCTGCTCAGGTGGACAGTGGCTGCTGGTGCCCTTCCCTTTTCATGTACAGAATCAGCTTAAAATGGCTCGCTTCACAATTGTGGATGGGAAATCGGGGAAAGGAGTCAGCTTCAAAGATGTGGCTGGGATGCATGAGGCCAAGCTGGAAGTCAGGGAATTTGTGGATTATCTGAAGGTAAGCGGGTGACCGGCATCCAGAGGGAAGCCTGGGGTGAGATTAGATGGGGACACTGCACATGCTTGTGCCTGCAAGCCTACAGCACAGTGCAGTGCATAGCTGCTAACAGAGCAGGAGGGCTGGGATGGGAGTGGAGCAATTGTTTGGTCAGCTGCCTTGGACCCTTGATTGCTGTGCTTGGTCTGGACTCCTGGGAACTGCAGCTAGTTGGTGGGGTACATAAGTGCCCTTTGTCCGTGAACACAGGTGATGAGGGTCATGTTGTCTTTTGCTGTCTAGAGTCCCGAGCGCTTCCTCCAGCTTGGAGCCAGGGTTCCGAAGGGTGCACTGTTGCTTGGGCCCCCGGGCTGTGGGAAGACGTTGCTGGCCAAGGCAGTGGCCACGGAGGCCCAGGTGCCCTTCTTGGCCATGGCTGGCCCAGAGTTTGTGGAGGTCATTGGAGGTAGGTATGGATGAGGCTGTGGACAAGATTGGCAGTGCCTTCCTGGTCCTTCCTCAGTGGCAATTTGGAGGTGGGGGCTAGACCAGGAAAACAAAGCCTGAATTAAAGGAAACTGCATTTGCACACTGGCCCGGGGGATTATGTGCTTCAATGTCACTTTCCTGTGTAGCCTGAGAGGTGAGAAGGATGACAGCAACCACTTCTGGTCTATCTGCAGGGAGGCCCTTTCTTTTTGGGGGGATGGTAGTGCTGGGGATCAAACTCGGGGCCTTGGGCTTGCTAGGCAAGTGCTCTACCACTGAGCTATGGGAGGGCCTTTCTTGATTCAGGTATTGTTGGTAGAAGCTACACCTGACTCCATGCAGAAATAGGATTTAATTCTCTTTATCCATCTGTTCCCAATGCTGTGTCCCATTAGGCCTGGGGGCTGCCCGCGTGCGCAGCCTCTTCAAGGAAGCCCGGGCCCGAGCCCCATGCATAGTGTACATCGATGAGATTGATGCTGTGGGCAAGAAGCGCTCCACCTCCATATCCAGCTTCTCCAACACAGAGGAGGAGCAGACCCTCAACCAACTCCTGGTGGAGATGGACGGTCAGTGCCCTTGTGCCTCTCACCACCCCTGCACACCAGAGGGAAACCTCAGCCCTTTCACGTCACTGGCCAACCTGGGTGGACATCGCTGGGCACATGGAATCACGCTGCAGGAGGCTTCATTTTCCTCTGCTGGGATGTGTGTTGCTGTACCCACCTACCCCAGAGGGGGTGATGCAGCACAGAGGTCTCCAGCTTCTGACACTGCCCAGCACCTTGCTGCCCACAAGAAAAACACACCTCTTAGCCAGTCACAGTGGCACACACCTGTAATCCCAGCCTCTCTACAAGGCTGAGACAGGAAGGTAGCAGGTTCAAGGCCAGCCTGGGCAACTTACCAAGTTCCTGTCTCAAAATCCTTCTCGCAGTCATCCTGCCTCAGCCTCCCAGGGTACTGGAATTACAGGTATGCACCACCATTCCCAGCTTTTCCTTCCTTTTTATGGCTGAGTAATACCCCATTGTGTGTGAAGACCATCTTGTTTTCAGTTTATTTAATGGTAACAAAGTTTTATTAAAAGTAGGAAAAGATTTTCTTTTTCTTTTCTTTTTTTGTTTTTTTTTTTTTTTTGGTGCTGGGGATCAAACTCAGGGCCTTGTGCTTGCAAGGCAGACACTCTAACCACTGAGCTAAATCCCCAGCCCTAAAGGTAGGAAAAGAAATAGGCTCTGCAGAGCAAGTTTGGGCCAAGTAAAAGTAGGAAAAGAAGCACACTCTACAGCATGAGGATGGACCACCATGCAATAGAGAACACAGAGACCTTGTTTTTGTTTGTCTGTTTGTTTTCTGAGAGGTCTCACTGTGTAGTTCAGACTGGCCTTGAACTCACTATGTAACCAAAACTGGCATCAGACTCCCAGTGATCCTCCTGCCTCAGCCTTCCAAGTGCTGAGATTATAGGCATGCACCTCCATGCCAATCTTGTTTATCCACTCACCTGTTGGTTGACACTAGAGCTATTGTGAATCATGATGTTGTGAACATAGGAAGAAATACTTGCCTTTAGCCCAGCACATTGGTGTACACCTGTAATCCTAGCTACTCTGGAGGCTGAGGCAGGAGGATCACAGTGAGCTTGAGGTCAGCCTGGAATACATAGTGAGTTCAAGGCCAGACTGAACTAAATGAGACCCTGTCTAAAAAAAAAAAAAAAAAAAAAGAAGATGGACTAGAGATGTAGCTCAGTGGTAAAGTACTTGGCTAGTATGCATGAGGCTCTAGTTTCCATCCCCAGTTCCAAAACAAAAAACTCAAGTCTGCCTAAGTTTTCTCTTTCTTAGTTTCTTTCATCAGAATTCTGGTTACATTTAGGTATTACAGAGTAGAAAGGCACTTTTTTCTCAAGGTATATTTAGTTCTGAGATATTTACCTGTGTCTTTTCTTTTCTTTTGCAGTACTAGGGATTGAACCCAGGGATGCTTTACTACTGAGTTATGTGTCTAGCCTGTTTTATTTTTTATTTTTAGACAGCATCTCCTCAAGTTGCCCA